>JARHVA010004912.1:275000-677500 GCA_037957365.1 Torreya grandis | reverse complement strand
ACAAATTTATTTATGGTACACATCATGTATTAGTTATCTTACAACAAACAGGTTCTAGTTTGTTACTCTAGATTCTTGTGTCATCATTATCTATCCATCCATGAAGGGAGGTCCATTCCTTTGTTGGGAGATAGTGTAGGGGAAAAGTGGTCCATGGTTGGCATGAAAAATCACTTATATTATGCTCTCCCTTCTCATAGCAATACTGCATTAGAGACCACACTTGATATTATAGATAAATACTTGGCACATGGAGACTCTTGAGTCATGGAAACTCATGCTCCATGGAGCTTATTATTATTATTATTATTATTATTATTATTATTATTATTATTATTATTATTATTATTATTATTATTATTATTATTATTATCTGAGACATTACTTATTATTGAAACTATACTATTTATTCATTTATATATCTATAGTAGTGACTATATTGTTGTATCAGTCGTAGTTGAAATTGTATTATTACTTTAATAAAATAAATCTAGTATTTATTATTTATTCAACATTGTTCATGTTTTTTTATATCATTATCTTAGTGATCATTAGCTAAATGGTTTATATATAAACCTTGTGGAGTTAAATAAAATAATACATTTAGTTAAAGATCACTTAGATTTCTCATGGCGAAACCTATTAGATGAATATGTGTAATTAGTTTTTTTTTTAAATACTTTATTTTGGTAAAACCTAGTTTTGGTTATTACATTGTGGTATCATAGATAAAGCTCAAACTCTAGTACTAATGTGTTTGATAATGCAAACTTATTCTTCTATTAACTAGGAAGAACAATGGTGCATTCTAGACTAGGAGGTGAGGGTAATTCGAGTACCAATCCCCCTATTAATTTATATTTAATTCACTATTGAGCAAGCTATGAAGTTAGATCAAATCCTCACAACCATGTAAGAGACCATGGATTGAATCATGTCCCTAGAATAGGAAGTGCATGGCTATTTAGAGGAAAACGCTCAAAAGAAGAGATGTTAGGCATTTATCATTAAAATAAATAAGATGGAGGAATCTAAGGAACCATCCATCAATGATTATCCTTTTCTAAGGAACTTTCAAGACATATTTCCATAGTAATTACTAGGATTAACCCCAAGCATGAGTTTGATTTATCGATTGATATCATACCTAGATTAGAACCACAATCTAAGTCAGTACCCATAATGGTTATCATGAAATTGGTTGAGTTAAAGTCTCAACTTTAGGAAGGTAAACCATCTATCTTCATTAAGAAGAAGGATGGTACTCTTTGCCCATGTATTGATTATAGGATGTTGAACAAAGTGATGATCAAGAATAGATATTCATTGCCACATATTGATGATCTCTTTTATCAAATACAAGGGGAAACGATATTTTTAAAGATTGATCTTAGATCAGGGTATCATCAGTTGAGAATTCATGATAAGGAGTTTCTAAAAATAACATTTAAAACTTGATATGGGCACTATGAGTTCATAGTGTTATCATTTGGATGAACAAATGCTCCTAAAACATTTATAAATCTTATGAATAGTGTGTTATAAGATTATTTAGATCATTTTGTTTTGGTTTTTTTAGATGACATCCTCATTTATTCCAAGGATAAGGAAGAGCATCTATAGCATCCAGAATTGGTTTTGCAACATTTATAATAACACAAGTTATACAAAAAGTTGTCCAAGTGTGCATTTTTCTATAATAAAGTGTAGTATTTGGGACATATTATCTTTGCATATGGTATTTCAGTAGATCTAGTAAATATAAAAGCCATAATGGAATATAAAATGTTAAATAATATGCATAAGGTAATGATTTTCATGGGATTAATGGGCTATTAAAGAAAAATTGTCTCAAATTTCTCTAAGATAACTAATCTAATTACCTCTGTTTAGTGGAAGAATTAGAGTTTTTTTTGGTCAAACAAGTGTGAGATAGCCTTTTAGGATCTAAAAAGGAGGCTTTCTACAGTACTAGTACTAAGATCTATTGATCTTAATCATCAATTCTTAGTGATCATCGATGCATCTGGGAAAGGACTTAGATGAGTTATTATGTAGGATGGCTCAATTGTAGCCTATGAGTCCAAGAAATGGAAGCCATATGAGGTGAATTATTCCCCTCATGATTTGGAACTTATGACAATTTTATATGCCTTGCAAGTTTGGAGGCATTATCTATTGTGAAAACCATTTAAGCTTAAGACTAATAACTTAGGACTCAAGTACATCTTCACCCAACTAAATATGAATGTTCATTGGAGATGATGGTTAGATTTCTTATCTAAATATGATTTTGATATTAATTATATCAAAGGCAAGGAGAATAGATTAGTTGATGCTCTAAGCCATATAAGGTACATAACAAACATGACTACTATAAGGAGTAATTTTTGATATCAAGTAATCAAATAATTTTGAGGAGATGAATTCTATGATCATGTAGAAAAAACATTATTTGAGAATACTTAGAATCCTAGGTATAAAGGATTCAAGTTAGAGATTGATATTCTTTTGAGGTATAATGGTAGGATGTATGTGCATAATAGAGAGAATGTGAGTAGCATGGTACTAAAGGAACTACACAATACCCAATATTTAGGACATCTAGGAGTATCCAAGCTCATTGATAAGCTAATACCACTCTAGTTATAAAAAAGGATCAAAAAAGATTTAGTGGTTTTTGTGTCGCATTGTTTGGAATGTCAGCATGTAGATGTTGAACATGTGCATCTAGTAGGATTGTTATATCCACATGATATGCCATAATAGAAGTGGTAGGTGATTATCAAGGACTTATCCAAGGGTTACCATTATCATAGAACTAACATGATATGATCTCAATTTTAATTGACAAACTAACCAAAGTAGCCCACTTCATACCAGGCAACTTGATAGATGATGTACTTATGCTTGAGAAAAGATTAATGAAGGAGGTGTATCGATTACATGGATTTCCTAAGAAGATAATTTTATATCGAGATTTGAGGATGATATCTAGATTTTGGTCAACTCTAAATTTAGTTCTAGGTATGTAATTGAATTTTAGAAATGCTTATCACCCAAAAACCAATGGATAAATAAAGTGAGGTAACCCAGTATTAGAATATCTCCTTCATACATATTGTATGGATCAATAATACAAGTGGGAGGAGTACCTTCCATTGGTTGAGTTTTCTTACAATATCTCATACCAATTAGCATTAATTATGGCTCTATTTAATTCATTATATGGAAGGAGGTGTAGAAAACTAATTAGTTGGGACAGGTTAGAAGACAGGGTAGTCTTTAGACTTTAGATACTTTTATAAATAGAAGAGAAAGTTAAGACAATCAGGTAGAGGTTGGCTAAGGATAATGATAGATAAAAATCTTATGCTAATCTAAAGAGAATAAAAGGTAGTTTTTTATATGTGATAAAGTGTTTCTATAAGTTAAGCCTCATAAAAGCTTAATTAAATTCAAGAAGTTACCAAAACTTTCACCGAGATATGTGGGACCCTTCAAGGTTTTGGAAGTGATCAATCATGTAGCGTATAAGCTTACATTACCACTAGATATAGATCTTTTGCATAATATATTCCATGTATCTTATTTTAAAAAGTATGTTGTTGATCTTTCACATGTGTCGGATTAGAATGTTTTGCAAGTTTTAGATCTTAAGGTGATCATGGTAGAACCAATCAGAATAATTGACACTTGTAAACTTAGTTTGTGTAATAGAGAAGTCTCATAGTGCAAGGTCCAGTGGGACCAATAATTTTAAGATAGTGCCACTTGAGAAGACTATGATTATTTTTACAAGATATTTTCACATTTGTTTACTTAATTTTCTACTACATATTATATTATTTTTTCCTGAATAATGTTTTAAATTTAGAACTTGTGTAAGAATAAGTGTCATCGGGATGATGACCAATTTTAAGGGGGAAGGATGTCACATCCTGATTTCTTTCTAAGCTAAATAACTTTTTGATCTATGCATTTTTATTTTTTTTAGTTGATTAACTATTATTTAATTAAGCTTTATGCCATATTCTTATTATGGGACTATTATATGTTGCTTAGTTTACATGATTGATTTGTTATGAGATAGTTGTACTTTTATAATTTGTACATTATGATCATGTTTGTTAGTTCATATAGCATTATTTTATGGATTTCATAATGTTTTGAGCTAGCTACCTTCATTGTTGTGAGGTGGATGCAGGATAGATCCATCCCTCAGAGTGTGACAAAGGGAGGGAATCATCAGAGAGGATGGTGTAAATGAAGGCATTGCGGGATGATAGAGATAAAAATTAGAAACCCATGCACACACCATAGTAGATTAATATATTTTATGATTATTGTTTGAGTTAGATAGTTTTATTATGTTTTGATTTTTGTTATGTATGTTTTTTGTGATCTTGTTACTATTTCATGATCATGTTATTTTAATTTCATGATTTCACTAATCTAGTTGTATTACTTCATTAATAGTTGTGGATGTTATTACTTAGTTGTTTAAATGAATATGTACCTATCTTTTTGTCACTTATGTTTGTTTTGTTTATAACTGAGTGTTTTTATAAAAAATGTTTTTTTTGGATTCTTTGTTTTAGTAAAAGACATATTCTATTACTTAGCTTAGTCAGTTTTTTAAGTGACTACTTGTGTTTATAAGTTTATTATTATCATTTATAATAGTTATATAAACTTGTAATAAGACATTAATGAATTATAATTGCTTGTAAGCATTAATGAATGACCCTAAGTTGGCATGATAAAATTAAATTGATGTTATTGACTTAAGATTAGTGCTTAGGCAATAAACAAAATACTATGCAAAGTAATAAAGATAAGAGCATTGTTTAATGATTATATGGACATCATTGTGTTTGATTCTTGGATGACTTGCTAACATTGTTAATGGTATTTTAAAGTCATATTATATATTTATCTTTTCATATGGTCATAATGTTATTTAGACATGTCATTTAATCAATATTAGATGGAATTATAATATTGATGACTTTAATAAAGTTGACACGTATAGATATTTATTGAGGTCAAAAACATGTATATTATGAAGGATTATATAATGTTTATTTTAACTATTATGGGGATGGTTGGAGATTATTAGGTTTTCTAATATATTTTGACTTGAATTAATAATCATTAAACAAAACCATTATGTTAGTTTAGAAGGATTCTACATGAGAAAATGTTGGTGGACTATAGTTTTGTTGTGTTTTTCACATGATGTATTATTTTAGTCATTATTTATTTATCGAGTAAAGGGGATTAATTGGTGGGATGAGTAAGGGCATGCAAGAGAATAAAAATAAGTGGAGAGAGGCCTATGAGGGCATGACATAGTGGGCATAGTAGGCATGAATAGAATAAAGGGTACTCAATCTAAGGAGGGAATACAAAATTTAACTTCCTTGGCATTATAGTCATCGTTTACATGTTGATGATGTACTTTAAATTCATGTGTTATAGTTTGATGGATTTTTGGAAAATAAATGATAAAAGGGTTTACTTGTTTAATTTTTTTTTTAAATTATAAAAAATATAAGATGAATGTAGGGCCCTATGGATGGCTCAACCATCCATAAAACCCTACATCCAACCTAGAGTAACCTTAAATGGATTGGTTAGAGATGTATTATTTTCACCATGGTTATATTAGCACTATGAAAGCTATGTATTAATTATTATTTTTATTTTTAAACCTTATGAATTCATTATATGGTTATTTCATTTAAAGGCTTATTATAACTAGAATGGGTAGGGTCTTGGACTTAGTTTTAGTTGTCAAACCAGTTTGGGGATATAAACATTAATACTCAAACATAGATAAAATTATGTATTGTTTATGTAGGATTCAACTATGTATATACCTAACTTGAAATTTGGGTAATGATGTGTTAGGCCCCAAATTCAATTAAGTATAGGATCCACACTACTATAACAAACATTTGGGCATGAGATAATCACTTGGTATGGTTGTTATTTTGTCATCTTGTGCCTCCTGCTAGTGGGTAGCTAACCAACTCCCTACTCACTCACTCATCATCAAGAAGCACACACATGGGATAATAATGACACAATGGAAGTAAGGTAATTGATATAGTTTAATGATTGCATCTATGTCCATCTCAACACTTGATATGCCCCTTTCACCTTGGCACTAAGATTTTCCTAAGTGATATAAAAACCAAGTTTAACCCAATTAGGAAGGAGAGATGAGTTGGAGTAGCGAATCTATACAAGATTATTTTTGTATGTTATATTTAATTTTAGCTTAGGTTTAAGTATGGACATCTCATAAGCTCCTTGTTATAATGCCCAAGCTTTCTTATGATCCTTTGGGCCTTTAGTAGCTTTAAGATGGGCATTTTCTTAATTTCTATTGATACATACTATATATTCAAACTCTGTTTAACGATGAATGTCATTACATCTAATGGTTATTAGTCTAGTTTATGTGGTTATGGTTATTGGATTAGAATAAGAATGTTATATACAGTGTTTATAGTAGTTTCAATGTTTAAATTTATATTATGAACACTAAGTTCCAGTGAGCTTTTGACCTAGCCAGTTCATGACCTTCCTGTAGTCCATGATGACATCAGAACCATATATAGAAAATGCTCTAAGTATAGGAAATACCCCATGCGTTATGATGATACCTATATCAAAGCATGAGCTTGAGCCTAAGTCCTTAATGTAAGTACCCTATTGAACCCTCCAATCACCTAAATGTTTCTAAGCTAAGGAAACCAAAGGTTTGCACCCACCAAGATATAAAACCACATCATATAGGATTGTGCCTAATAAATAGTTAGATGCTTCCTAGAATCACTTTTTTCATGAACCTACCACCATCATTACAATAACCACAGTCCCTAGAAGATATATTTATGCCATGGCATAACTATCCCAACGTAGGCCTCAATCCTTTTTTTACTCCACTTTAGGTGAGTGCATAAAACTTGTACCTTATGTGAAGTGATGCCAGTGTAGTTAGGTGACAAATGTTGAGTGTTACTAGGTTAGTTAAGGCTTGTGCCAAGTTGTAATAACTCTAAACCTAACTTGAATAGCTAGATAAGCACCTAACAAGGTTGATGACTTAAGACACTAAATTGTCTATAATATTTTGGTTCCATTCCAAGGACCCGTGTTGAATTTTGTTGCTAAAATGGTGCACTAGAATGATGCTCCAAATATCCCTTAAGAACATCAAGCACTGGTTGAAACAAGTTAAGGACAACTTTATGTTGAGGCACCCAACCTATAGAGGTCATAAATCAAGGAAGTTAGTGTAAAAGCATCTATATGATGCTTTATATGAGGTTTTATTCTATGAACTACCTAAGCAGGTGTACTGATGGTTGGCTACTTATGTGACACATAAAATTCAAAGTTGTGGATAGTATGTCAAGTGGACAAAATAGTGCCTAAAAAGGATTGAGAACTTAAACACCACTTGGATTAGAGCTAAAAACAAATGGTGGAAGGAGGAGCTAAAAACTTATGTGCTTAAGTTTGTAGTATCGACATAATCCTACCCTAAAGAAGTATAATATCAATTCGTATGTGAACCTAGAGGCATATTTATGAGAGATTTTGGCACCAAAGTCAAGAAGTTGATGGTAAATTATAGCTTTGAAATGATGATAATGGAAGGCTAAAGTCCTTTCATGTATGAGTATCACAACATAGAAGAAGGGGATGTGTAGGTGAAGTGCAATGAAAGGGGATGAGTAATTTGACACCCTAGAGCTCAAGAGATGGGTTTATAACAAAATAAGGTATAGGTTGATGGAAGATATAGAACTTGGAAGTGTTGAGAGGACCCATAGCAAGTGGGAAGGGTATGGGGAAGGATATTTTAAATGGCAACAATTTTGAAAGGAGGGAAACCATGAATCCATAAAATAAGCTCCATAGTTGATAGGTGAAGAATGCTCGAGGTCCCTGTATAATTTGACCATTGGAGATATGTCAGATGCACCTATCCCATTTAGACCTATAATGAAAACTCATGCATTAGATCCCTCACAAGAAGACATAATATTAATAACTAACCCCATTATCAACCTAGAATTTGATTATTTTGCAATATTGGACCATGATTTTTTGATTGAACAAGTTGTTTCTTACAAGAAGCTAAGTGAGGATATCTCTAGAGCTTTGTGCACTAGCTAAACCAAATAGAATGTGAGCGTAAGCATTCTAGTTTGACCAGTATCAATTACACATCTTGGGTAATAGCTTATAGGAAGTGTCCTTGTACCACTAGTTAGTATTACGATGCCATCATCTTATGTGGCACTAGTGTTAATGATAAGACTAGTGTTTGGCTTAGTGGTTGGAGGTGTTGGAGGACCACTACTAGGATAAGTACCAGGGGGAAAAGCACCCAATATTATAGTTTCATCCCCCCCTTATATTTATTTATTATGATATATCCATATATATACCCAAGTATGGAGTCATAGAGAATGGTGTAGATCATGTGCTCAAGTGTGAACTATAATGGCATGCTTGGGGTATAACCTAGTCTGAGTGCAAAGCAACCTAGTTCATGACAACTTTGTTTAATCATTCCCATATTTGGTATATGAAGCTTGATATTAAATAACATGTGGTTGATTACAACACCCTAAAGGAAGCATTTTATAAGGATTTCA
Organism: Torreya grandis; assembly: GCA_037957365.1. Lineage (NCBI taxonomy): Eukaryota > Viridiplantae > Streptophyta > Pinopsida > Cupressales > Taxaceae > Torreya > Torreya grandis. Next base: position 668,816 of record JARHVA010004912.1, on the reverse strand, counting down.
ACATACCTGAGTTTGAACAGTAGAGCATCATCATACTCAAAAATATTAACTAGGGATTAGCAAAGAGCATGTGCCTATATGATGTTTGATTCAAAACTCTTATCTCCAAGTTCCCTTATGATATCCACCCATTATAGCACGTATAATGTTTCATTGGGGGATTGATATTACCATTCAAGAGGGCATTATCTATGAAGACATTCACAAACCCTCAAGAAGTGCTTGAATCCATGCTTAGATCTGAGGTAGTTGGGATTGTTGATATATGAATTGTCCTTTTTAGGCAAGCACAAATTACATTTATGGCTTCCCAAATATAGAAGTTGACTACTAGTTCATCACAAGATTCTTAAAGTGGTTTATGGTGCACTGACTACAAAATAGAAGGCCATAATAGGAACAACTACCCTTGAAAGAATGTGCACATATTACTTCTCAGTTATGAGGTTTGTCATGAGGTGCATGATATTCTTAACTACCCTTTGTTATAATGTGCTAGTTAGGTCATAAAAATCACCTATTGTTGGTTATGCGATGACTATAATAATACCATGGATGATTATCATGTAATGGATGAGATGCATGATAATATGGGGAGAGATGTATAGCAAACAATGATAATAGTAGGAAGGCAAGGAGACCAATGAAATAAGAGCTATGACTAGTATAATACAAGCTATGGGATGCAAAGAGGCACCCAAGGGGAAGGTGGTAGACACAGTGGAGGAAGTTTCCCACTATGATCATGTTACAAGTGTAGTTTGACTAAGCACTATCAGCACAATTTCTTTATGCATCTAATGTGTGGATATTCTTGAGGAACACACAAGGTCAAAGAACACCCCAACTTGTACAAAACATTGACCCAAGGTAGGCCTAATGTAGACAAGGGTGTATGGATGATGTGGCATAAACTTAAAGCATAGAAATGGAATCCAAAGGTCCAACCAATTTATGTGGAGCCAATCAAAGTGTAAGAAACTACTCAGAGTGGGCTCAACACTCAACTACTAGTTGTACTAGTACCAAAATTATGCCTATAATATGGGTAGTTAAACCACACTAAGTGCATAACATATCATAAACCTAAATCTATGCCTTATCTATATCCCATGCACCAAAAAGATGTATTACAATAGGTTATGATCATGATCCAAAACCTTCAAGGAGAGATCCAACTAACATGAGACCTACAGGCACATGTTACCACATCTCACAAGAAGCACGATGGTCATGAGTGTGAAGTGCAAGAACTAGTGGAGATATTACACCTCCTACAAATAGAATGGATGATGCTTATATTAAAGAAATTTATTTTAGAACATGTAGGAAAATAGTTATTTTAAGTTACTATGCCATGCATGAAAAGGGCATGAGAAGTTAGGCATACCCAAAATGTGCAATATAACCAATAACTCCTGGTGAATGCCACCATCAATGGATGGTACATATATGAGGTCCTTATCGACACAAGCATCAAGGTTAATATCCTAACAAAGAATTCATGGGATAAGATGGGTAGGCCAATATTTAGGCCTTCTCCCCATGTGTTCTTTATGGCCAATAAGACTTGAGCATAACTGATTAAAATTCTAAAGGGCACCATTATAGATATTATGGGTGTTGAATTCCACACTGACTTTGAGGTAATTGAGTTGGCTAAACAAGATAACTATCTAGTGCTTCTAGGAAGGCCATGGTGCTATGCAAACAATACTTATATGTGCTTTAAGGAGTGATATATGACCTTCAAAATGGCAAGGAAAGGATATTTATTCCCTTCTCAAGTGACCAAGGACCCTCTATGTAGATAAAATTGATCTTGAAGATGAGATAAACCATATATATAACATCATGACTCAAGGCATCAATAATCTCAACCCCAATGATTAAGTCTTTCTCTCTTGGGAAGATGGGCTGTCAGCCTCAAACACCATCGATGTTGCTTGTAACAAATGAATCAAATAGGCTTATAAGGACACTATTTATAGGTGCTACTTGGTACACATAAAGGCACTAAGGCCTATGAGGATTGGCTAGGTTCAGATTGATTTCACTCTGAAATGATGGGCCCCTTATGTTGAGAAGAAAAGAAAGAAGATACTTATCTTGAGCAAAGGTAAACTTGTGGTGTTCCCAAAATTTTAAAGGAGAAACCTAGTGGAAATGTATGTCCATGTCTCAAATCATGCATCCCCAAACAAATAGATAGAATGGGTGCATTATTGTATACATTGAGAAGCATTATCACTCATTGGTGGGTAGAACAAAAGTCTAACTTACAAACTTGGAAGGATATGAAAGTATCCATTTGTACTAGGTTTGGGAGAAGTAATGAGGACTGGGATATATCAACATACTATGAAAACTATGATCCCATAGCATATTTGTGCTTATGTGAAGCGACATGAACTTATTAGAGCATAATTGCCCAAAATAAATTATGGGTGTATGCCTTCTATAGAACTCTAAAGACATGGTCATGAGCATGGTAGGTGGTTAATGAGATGCACCATGAAATGACTAATTGGGATGCCCTTAAGGAGAATTTTATGCACACTTTCTCCTTTTCCTCACAAAACTTGGAGTTGATCAAAACACTACAATAAATTTGAAGGGTAGTGTTCTAGGACACCATAATCCTCGAAGAGTACCTAAAAGACATGTTTGGGGAGAAAGGGTTGGTCCTCCTAAATTTATTTGAGGAAAAAATGCTCAACAATGTCTTGAGTGAAGAAGATGGTGAGTCTTAGAAGGAGTGCTATTAGAAAACCTTGACAGGCAAAAAGAAGCTCATAATATTAATAGATGATAGCTCTCCCAATGAAAAACACCTGACTCACCTTCACATAAAAATAATTGAGGGAACTTGGTAGGTCAAGGACTTACACTATACAAAGAATGAACCCTACCATGCACCACTAAATACCATCAAGGTGGGCATCAATGCAGAAGGAGATCCAAAGATAGAAACTATAGGTGCCTATTGGTCTAACATAGAATGGGCATGCATTATAGATCTCTTGAAGTAATTCAAAGACTTGTTACCCAAGAATTATCAAGATATGAAGAGAACCCACCCATCCCTTGGGAAGATGAGAATAAATATAATCAAAGGTGCAAAATCAATCAAGAATCACCCCTATAATATTAATCCCAACCTTTGTTCCAAGGTTAAGACAGAGATCAATGTAATGCAAACTACAAGGGTCATTTACCCTAGACATGAGTCTAAGTGGGTAAGCCTGATGGTGATTAGCATCAAGAAGGATGGGAGCATTCACATTTGCATTAACTATGTAATGTTAAAATATGCCTACATTACTAATCCATTTTTTTACTTTATTTATGGATGAAATCCTATATGGCATCATAGGTTGTGAGACCTACACCTTTACTGATGGGTTCTCTAGATACCATCAAATCTAGATTAAGGATGAGGAAAAGCCCAAAATGACTTTTACGACTGAATGGGTCTATTTTTATTATAATTTTATGCCATTTTGAATCAATACACACCATTCATGCTCTCTAGAGTGGTGATCACTACATTTAAATACTTCATCCATAAGTTCCTTCAAGTATACCTAGATGACTAGACAGTCTATGGCCTCATGAAGGACCATTGTGATAACCTATGCTTAATGTTCAAAAGGTGTAGATAGATTCAAATATCCTTAAACTTGAGGAATTTCATCTTCATGACACCTTTTTTAACCCTTCTTCATCACGTCATCTCTAAAGATGGTCTACTCATTGATCCCATGAAGATTACGATAATCATTCAACTCTAGACTCCTTCTACACAGAAAGATGTTCATGTTTTTCTTGGTCCTTGTGGATATTATAGAAAGTTCATAAGGATATATGAAAATATTTTGGTGCTTATATAGTATCTCTTGTATAGGGATGTCCCATTCTATTGGGGTAAAATGTAAGAGGATGTCTTTGAAACTTTGAAGCTCAAGTTGGCTAATGCACCTATTTTACAATTTCTTGACTTGATGACCCCATTCCACATCCATGTCGATGCATATAGCTCTATAATTGGTACAATTCTAATATATCCTATTGAAGTAAAAATGCATCACCCCATCTCCTTTTCTATAATAAAAGTGATGAAGTCAGAGAAAAATTATACCACAACCAAGCATGAGGCACTCGTCATGGTCTATGCCCTATAAAACTTTAGATAATATTTTTTGGTGACCCCATTCATATGTTTCACAAACCCCATAGTGTTTAAGTACCTCATGAATAATCTAATTCTTCATGGGTTCATTTTTAGATGGATATTTCTATTTCTAAAATTTTAGTTCTCCATTGTCATCAAGCTTGGAAAACATAACTCAGGCCCAAACCATTTGTCCTGTATTGAATCTCACGATGTAGTAGCACCTATTGAGGATGATATGATGAATGCATAACTCTATATATTCTAGTACACCCTTGAGGAATTGGTGGAGATAACTACTTTTATAACATCTAAACCTACACCAAAACTAATGACAACCAAAGAAAAGAAATAGGTCGCAATTCATACTACCCCTTTTTAGCTAATTAACAGGGAACTATACAAACTAGGGTGATATGAATTCATATGTCGATGTATCTTAGAACATGAAAGGGAATCCATTTTATACGAGGCACATGAATGGGTAGCAAGAGGCCATTGTAACAAACCATTACACTAAAATCTTGGACTATTAGTGAATCTTCCCACTAAGATCGTAATACTCCACCACATTTCCAACAATCATATCCTCAATATGGGTGTGCATCCCCACGCATATGTAGGAGCCTCGAGCCAACATTTCCATGATAACATTACTACTCAAGACTCGATATTAAAACATGGTTAGGCATTCTAATATCACATATAATAAACCATTATACCAAAAGATTATATTTTTAGTGAATCCACCCACCAGGATCTTAATAGCCATTACATAGGAGATGCAAAAATGTGCAAGGTATTATAATTAGGATTGTGGTGACTGAGTCTATTACAAGATGTGAAATAATATTCTAAGGCATACAATGTATACCAATGCATATGTAATCCTAACCATTGAGATGAGATGCTCCTCATCCCCATTCTTCCCCAAGTGCCATCTCCCATAGTAAGGATCATAGGTGCACAATACATTCTAGTAGCCACTAACTATTTCTCCAATTGTTTCAAGGCCACACCAACAAAAAATTACATAGCCACCATAGCCATAAGGTTCATATGGGAGAACATCATAAGTTTCTATGGGTGCACACTCAGTTTAACTAACAATAGGGGCACAAACTTCATCGATGAAAATGTGTGGATCCTATTGATAGAACACATAGCTGCACACCATAAGACAATACCTTATATCCACAAGTGAATGGTATAGTTAAGGCATTCAAAAAGATACTATGGATGTGCATCATAGATATATGTGATATTAGTTACAAAGATTGGAATAATTGAGTGTCAATAGTGCTATGGGAATATTGCACAACCTACAAGCACCTAAATAAGGCTACACCATTTCAACTGGTGTTTGACACTAAGGTGATTATATTGAAGGATTTTTTGGTGCCATTATTGTGTATCACACAAATTGTTTGATTAGATGACTGAGATTCATTAAATGCAAGGATGGAGGAGTTAGAATGCTTAGAAGAGGTGTGCACCCAGGCAAGGTGGAGCCAATAGATAGAGAAGGCACACTAGAATCTCTAGCATGATAATCATATCAAGCATAAATTATGAATTAAAGGATAATTAATCTTGCTCTATGACTCAAAGTACCTCAAGAACTCAAGAAAGATATAGATAAGGTGGATGGGTCCATATGTCATCCACCATATATTAGAGATTGGTGCATGCAAGCTACACATGTTGTTAGGTGAGATGCTCCCTAAGAATTTCAATGATAACTAATTAAATCCTTATAGGTAGTAGGATGTCACTTGTTCCATTATACACTAGCTCCTCGATCATGAGTTAGTGGTATTATGTGACCAAAATAAAGTTTGGCATAAGCCAAATAGTTTGTAATGAATTGAGTTGTGTTGTGTTGTTGTAGTGATAAGTGAATAAGTGGCAGTTTGAGGCCCACCAATAAAATTCTTTTGGCACCTTCACACATAATTCTAGTTGGGTGAGTCAAGCACATATGCTTTCTAAGGACCTAAGGCTAGACACCTAAGTGATGGATAAGTGAAGTTTACCAGATCCAGACATAAGGTGCACTAGATATTCATGCATAAGATTCAAAAATTAAGGTGATCTAAGGCCCATAGAAAGATTATTTTGATGCTTCCACACATAATACCAGTCAGGTGAATTGAATGAGGTTGATTCCTAAGAACCTATGGCTAGACACCTAAGTCTCTAGGTGTATGTAACTCACCAAACTTATAAAATATGAATACCAAGTGATGAAGAAAGATGTACAAGATGATTCTATGTATAAGATAAATTACATAAGATGTTATGCACGTAAGACACTTGGAGATTAAAGCATTAGAGGGATAGTTTAAGGTATTTATATGGGGTAGGATAGGCTAAGGAAAGAGATAAAATCATAGATAAATTGACCAAGATAGGTAATTTCACTTGGAATGGAAGTATACCAAGAAGAGGAAATGGGACCATGGATGTTGAATCATGTGCACGTGAGGCACTGTGCCCAGGTTATATAAGGAAGGTGAAGGTTGTGAAAATTAAACAAAAGTATAGGAGAAATATAATTAAGACAAGATGGAATCCATCCAATGTGAGGTAGGTAGTGACCATTTGAACTACACATCACTTCACTAAAAAACTGTTAGGATAATTAATTAAAGTGATAGTGGAGGCACAAACATCTTTGTTAAATACATACATGGTAGTAGATTATCATAAATTTCATGGGTTTTAGTGAATCCCAAGAATTATAGGTGCTTGTGTGCCATTAAGCACCTATAATTAATTTGGTATCTAGATTAAGGATATAAAGCAACAAAGGGAAAACTAGTTAGGGTTATAAACTTTAAAATTATTTTGATCTTAGAGCAACAAACTAGATCCAAACTAGTGAACCAGAGTCAAAGAAATAAAATTCTACCATAATGAGGATTTAATCACCCACATATACCATAAGTGAATGATTGCATAGAGGGAGAAGTTTTTTTCTCTTTGGGATTGGCATAAAAGAGTGTAAAGAATAGCCTATAAGAACTAAGAAACAAAAAATAGGAGTGCCACTAAGGTTGATATTAATGGTAAGTAAATTTCAAGAGTCGATTCATAGTCACTGATCTTACAACTATGAGGTGTGCCACCCAAAAATTCTAGGCTTTGGCAACATGAATAAATCACACTTCAACACTAGTTAATTAAATATGGGGAAGGAACAGATGAGTTTTGACCTATAACAATGTGATATCCCCTCTAAACAGGGAATATAGCAACACAAAAGCTCTGATACCACTGTGATGTCCCCCAAGCAAAAGCTCTGAACAACTGTAATATCCCCTTCAAACAGGGAATATAGAAACACAAAAGCTCTGAACAAAGATACGAATTTGTAGAATAAATTCAAATAATAAGAAACCACAGTAAATATCTTAACTGGAAAATCACTAATCTTATTATTGTCCAGATGGTTACAATAGATGTCCTCAGTCATGCATAAAAGGAATATTCAGATACGGCCTTAAAACCCTGATTAACTTTTTCAAATCTGGAAATTGAGCTTGAATCTGTGTGTCTCGGCTTGCTATGTCAAACACACAGTCACCGACATCGGTTGATATACTACCAACATTGGTCTCTGTCAGTCCTTCACTACCGACGTCGGTCTCCAGTCGGCCGATGTCGGTCACTGGGGATCTCTCTTTGCCGTGGTCGGTATTTGCCTAGACCTGAAATACTGTGATAACTTCTGTGTGAAGCTATCTCTCAAATCTGTATACCTCTGTGATAACTTCTGTATGAAGCTATCTCTCAATTTGGCAATAGATCAGTTGATATTTCACAGCCTCTGAATTGCACACAATGAAGAGTTGACGTTCTCCACTGCAGATGGAATCCTAGAACCCTTGGCTCAGTCTTCACAGAAGAATTTCTTCAATATCAAAATCAATAATCAATTTATACCATCAACTCTCTCCCATGAGAAACTCTTATACCCTTCCAAAGGTGTGCTTGCTAAAATTAGATTTCCTCAAATTAGAACTTGGGCTTCTTAAATTAGAATTTGGGTCTTAAAATTAGACCAATTAATTAATAATTAATTAATATCTAATTTAAAATTAGACCAAATAATTAATTAATTAATAATTAATTAATATCTAATTTAAAATTAGACCAAATAATTAATATTTGATTAAATCGATCAAATATTAATATCTCCCTCAATACATGTCGGATCCTCGAACCATCTGAAGCTGGTGAACCAGGGAGTGATTCTGCACATGACCATATCAAAACAAGGGTGCTCTGCTATATGTCAAATATCCCTAAATAATAGGAGCTCAGGCCCAATGTGTCTAAAATAACCTGAATGAGAGCCAACTATAGGAATTTTGTAAATCAAAGCCAAGCCAATCTCCATCATGACCTTCTATCCATCCAATCAGCCTATGAAGGTCGCATAATAGGCTAATCATCAAGCTTGTCAATGTCCACGAAAAAGGGGACATGACAATCTGCCCCTCTAAAAATTGCTTGTCCCCAAGCAATCTCGAAACAATGAACCACTCGATCCACCTGGATCCCAAATGTAATTATGCTCTACACTGTTGTAAATCAATGCAAGTACCTGGAATATCATCAGAAGTAGAACAAAGAGAAACCCATAATCAAATTAGCAAATGCAACTCAACCAAACTCTAAGAGCCCAACTGCCATAGTCGAGAACACATGAGAAACAAACTCTCAAAACATCATAACCCAAGTAGAATGGACAACTCAAACTGCCAATTCCATCTGCAAGAGATGGTGCCAATCCATCCCATAATTGATCCCTCTATAAGGTTGGCACAACGAACGGCACCACACTATCATATGTGTGAGAAGAATCAATATGGAGACTCGACTCCACTGGTATCTCAAACTCATCAGAACTAGGTACTCCCAAATCCTGAACTGGTGTGTCAGCCTCAACAACATGTTCCTTAGCTACAACTATAGGAGCGTACTCACCAACAACAATCAATGTACTAACCTCTGCATTCGAGGCTGGTGAAGACTGTAAATGCTCTAACTCCATGGTCATCTCAGCCAAATGAAATTATGACTCCTCATAAGCTAACTGCGTACTCTCAAGAATCTTAGAAGTCACCTCAAGCTGCTGAGTAAGCTCACTCACCTTATCTTCTTTGGCCAATAATGCATCATACGCTGTGCTGCCCCACTTTATAAGATAATCTCTGTCGGTGACCAACTGCATATAGTCCTATCTCAGCAACTGGATAACCTCCCATAAAGAGTGGATCTCTGTCAAGGATAGATAACTACCTCCTTGCTCGATGCTAGTAGGAGAACCCCATCCATAAACTACTAACAACTGACGAGCATCATCAAAATGCTTGCAAGCGGTAGCAATGTCTCACTCACTAACTCTCAACTGACTAGACACATGGTGGCACTGGCTAGACTGTCTCCTACAATCCTCCTCTGATGCATGGTCCAAAAGAGTAGACTCAAAATCACTGATCTCTGGAGTATTACCATCCATACTCTGTGAATCAACTCCATATCTCATATCAACATACGAAGTATTAACAACTGTAGCATCACTGTCTAACTCCTCCATACCGAGAGAAATGGTTGGTGAAACTAAGTCCTCAAAACTATCCACTGCATCCTCCTGAGTATCATCTGTAATAATCAAATCTTGGGACTCTTCTACAATCTCTGTCATAACTGAGAGATCATCAACCCTCAGTGCACTAACATCTGAACACACCTCTACACTCTGAGTGCAAGCATCAGACTCGTCCTCATCTTCACTATCCTCTATCTCATAATAATCATAATAATCATGGGACATGCTGTGCTCTTGTTTAAGTGATCTGTAGTGATCTCTTCTCAGCTTAACAAAGCGATCAAAAGACAACCTCCCCTGAGCTCATGGAGTTAATAACTTCCACTCATCCTTTGTTGTCATATACCATGTGGGTTTGTCTTTGGATGTAGGATATGAAAGAGATTCATTCAACCTCTTCAAACTTAGTTCCAGCTTCTTCATATTATTGTCCCACTACCTCTAAGTGTATGAAGTCATTATGATACTTTGCTGATTCAATCTACCCAAACTACCCAACAGGATGGCAAGACATTGGCTCTGATACCACTGTGATGTCCCTTACTTAGGGGCTCCTTTTTCCAAGCAAAAGCTCTGAACAACTGTAATATCCCCTTCAAACAGGGAATATAGAAACACAAAAGCTCTGAACAAAGATACGAATTTGTAGAATAAATTCAAATAACAAGAAACCACAGTAAATCTCTTAACTAGAAAATCACTAATCTTATTATTGTCCAGATGGTTACAATAGATGTCCTCAGTCATGCATAAAAGGAATATTCAGATACGGCCTTAAAACCCTGATTAACTTTTTCAAATCTAGAAATTGAGCTTGAATCTATGTGTCTCGGCTTGCTGTGTCGAACACACAGTCACTAATGTCGATCGATATACTACCGACATCGGTCTCTGTCAGTCCTTCACTGCCGATGTCGATCACTGGGGATCTCTCTCTACCGTGGTCGGTATCTGCCTGGACCTGAAATACTATGATAACTTCTATGCAAAGCTATCTCTCAAATCTGTATACCTCTGTGATAACTTCTGTATGAAGCTATCTCTCAATTTGGCAATAGATCAGCTGATATTTCACAGCCTCTGAATCGCACACAATGAAGAGTTGACGTTCTCCACTGCAGATGGAATCCTGGAACCCTTGGCTCAGTCTTCACAGAAGAATTTCTTCAATATCAAAATCAATAATCAATTTATACCATCAACTCTCTCCCATGAGAAACTCTTATACCCTTCCAAAGGTGTGCTTGCTAAAATTAGATTTCCTCAAATTAGAACTTGGGCTTCTTAAATTAGAATTTGGGTCTTAAGATTAGACCAATTAATTAATAATTAATAATTAATCAATATCTAATTTAAAATTAGACCAAATAATTAATTAATTAATAATTAATTAATATCGAATTTAAAATTAGACCAAATAATTAATATTTGATTAAATCAATCAAATATTAATATCTCCCTCAATACATGTCGGATCCTCGAACCGTCTAAAGCTGGTGAACCAGGGAGTGATTCTGCACATGACCATATCAAAACAAGGGTGCTCCACTATATGTCAAATATCCCTAAATAATAGGAGCTCATGCCCAATGTGTCTGAAATAACCTGAATGAGAGCCAACTATAGGAATTCTGTAAATCAAAGCCAAGCCAATCTCCATCATGACCTTCTATCCATCCAATCAGCCTACGAAGGTCGCATAATAGGCTAATCATCAAGCCTATCAATGTCCACGAAAAAGGGGACATGACAAACAATCACACAAGGAAGTTAAAAGTGCATGGGTGATAGAAGAAGCAGCCTTGGTGAAAAAGAAAGTGAAACTAGTGGAAGGAGTTAGCATCACCCAAGTTAATTCAAAGGCACTATTAAAAATATTATACTAATAAATGTAGTTCCCTAAAGAGGTCATAACAAGAGAGAGCTAGGTATATTTTGTGCACAAATATTGAGTCAAGGAATAAAACCAACACACTTCAAGTAATTCATAAGATCTAGCACACTACTGGGTGGTGAATACAAGGGCAAAGACTAAAGCAAACATAGTACTATTTGATGTCGCTATTTAGGACATACTAGAAACCACCAGTGCAACTTAGCTCTATGAGTTCTCATGCTTAAGAAGTTGAAAGAAATCATATAGTTCCTCCTCTCACACATCCATGAGGACTGGTTCTATTTTTTAGGGAAGTACATGAGGTTATCATCAAGCCTCATTGGTAGAATCACCAGGTTTCCCACCTCTGGTGCTGACATCTATTAGATGTTGGTAAATGATACAAAACTGGAATGGGTCATGAACCTCCTAGGGTACTACAAGGGAGATTTCACATTCTCTATGACATTAATGATCTTGAGATGAGCGTAACTAGGCACCTAGTGAGTTTGAAATTGTGTCCCCACAGTTGATTTTTAGATATAATAAATACCTATGTATGCATTGTCTATCACATGATGCAAGGGTCAAATTTAACATCACCAAGTTCATAGTAGAGGAGATTGTGAATAATGTGGTTAAATGCCACAAAGTGTGGGAGACCTTTTGGTGGGGGTTAATTCTAATTTTGATTATCATGGAGGAGATTAGAGTACCAAATGGAAATGAGGATAACCTTTGGGTCTTCCTAATGGAAAAAGACTCCCTAGCTCTAAAATATCCAAACTTCACGTACCCCCCAACCTTCTTCCAAAAGTACAAGACTCTCATGATGGGGTGTTTCACCTAGTACATCAAGGCATTTGGAGAAGAATGGTGCATTCCTAAGGAGCTCCTTTAGAATCTATTTGGGATGGAAACCTTTGCCATAATGAAACACTTTTATATAGTGTGGTTTGTTGATGTAGGAGCATCATGGGAGCGCTTAGATGTGGTAGGTAAAATATTGTAATTAAAAAATTTAAATCTTGTACACTTGTCAAGAGGAGAAGGATAGGTCTATTTGAGTCAAATTTAGTTATTTTAGAGGGTCGATAACCTTGTCCCCATGTAAAATCAGGAGAATCAAGCCATAAGTGGTGTAGGTTAGGTGGTATCTAAATAATGTTATGTTTAAATGCATTTGTTGAGTTTTTCTAGGAGTTGGTTGAGTGGTGTTAGTAATAAATTAGGATTATTTCAATATTGTGAGCAGTAGTGTAGGAGGTTGTGTAGGAGCAAGTCTAGGAAAAAAGGACTGTATTTTAATTGATTGTAATAGATTTGATGCAAATAATAAACATTCTTGTGGGTATAATTTATTCATCTCTCTCTCTCGTATCTACCAACACTCATTGACTGCATTTTGATAAATTATGTAAAAGATTGTCATGGCGTGACTATGTTTTGTTAAGAGCCGAATGGGGGTCGATATATGAATAGATCTTGCATTACGTTTATCTATTTTGAGTGTAACAAGGCAACTGGAAATTGGCGTGGGTTTGATTCCCATAGATGGTGCCATATTTCTTGTGAGTGATAGGACAGATGCCTGTTGGTAAAGGTCACTAGGCCATGGCAAATCGGGCATAATGATAAAAGTGTGTTGTCTACAGATCAGCGTTAGATGTGTTTGTCATTGGTTTTGCTCTGTGTAAATTCACTATTAAATGTCCTGGTTTCAGCTTATGAAGGAAAATGGATCGTATCCGAAAAGTAGGAGGCCTAAAAGAAATCCATTGAAGCCACGACAAAGAAAAGAACCTAATTAGGCATGAAGATAGGCTCAGCTTTGGTTTTGATGAAGAAGTTGTAGACTTTGATGATTTTGACCACAAGCTTTGGCTGTTTTGGTGACATGCATATTTTTTCTTCATGTGGAGGAGGGGAGGATTGGATGCACAGAATCATCCAGCGAAGCCAACGCATTTGGTGATTTTTATTTTATTTGACGCCTTTGGTAAAGATAGAAGAGGAGGACAACAAAGATGATCTTTCCAAGAAGAAAGTCATGGTTTTCTTGGCAATAAAAGTATGTTGGAAGGACAAGCGCATCATTTGGTATCAGACTTCTGAAGTGTAGAAATTGTTTTCATTAAGCCACTTCCAAAATGAGCCGTGAGTTCCTCTGCCACTCACAATCAGAATGATGATGGGGATTCTGAAACCAATAAGAAGAATGTAGAGAAGAGGATGACCTAGAGCTGAAGCTGGAAAAGAGGTAATACGTCTATATTATATTGTTGCATGGTATGTGTTTCTTTACAGACCCGAGTCATGTTTGAATTGTGCCTACATTTACAAAGGTTGAGTCCATGTGGAAAGACAATGGGATTACTTTAAGCTGAGTCATACAATTGAGATAAGGGTATTGATTTGCAATTGTGTATAATTTAGCCTGTAAATCCAAGCCAGCCATCTTAGCTCAGCTGGTAGAGCTATTACAGCATGTTGGATTAGAGTTTTGAAGTTTCCAAAAGGTGAATTTTTCATCATTTGGTATCATAGTGCAAGGTTCGAGTTCTTGGAAAAGCAGCTACATCAAAGAATTAGGTATTGATGTTTTGTGAAAATATTGTTCTGAAGAAACTGTATGTTGGCAAATTGTGTTGAGAAAGTGGTATGCAGCAAAATCCATCCAAGTAAAGGTGAATTGAAGCTTGACAGGAAATAAAGGTTCTTGAAGACCTTGAAAGAGAGGATTAGTGACAAGAAGAAGATCCTCTTAGACAAGATGGAGATATAAACAGCCTTGAAAGGTAGATGGCTTGATTTGTTATACCTTATTTGCATTTGTAAGTTGGAAAAGGTAGAGATTTTTGAATTTCAATAAAGAATATATATAGCAGTAAGGCTTGAAAGGTTTGAGAGAGAAGTGAAAAACCTTGAAGTGGAAAGAAAGGAGTGAGTGGTAAGAGAGAGTTCAAAAGCCATAGAGGCTTGAAGAATAAAGGAAGAGAGCTAGTAAGCTCTTGGAAAAAGGAAAATGTTGTACTCTTCTAATCAATTTTTACAAAGATAATGTATTTTGTGAGGTTGTAGGTTCAAGGCAGTCAAGCCATTCAGGCTTAAGAGGAGAAGAAGCCAAGGAAGGCTTAGTGAAGAGCTAAGAGAAGCTCTAGAAGAAGAGCATAGTGAATTGCTCAGGAAGAAGAAGAAGATCCAAGAAGAAGCTTGGATAGTTTTCCAAAAGAATAAGGTGAAATAGACTTAGGTGAGGTGAAGGATGGAGTTTGAAGAATTGAGAAGAGTGATAGAGGGACTGCCTAGAAGAAACATGAACCAGATAAAGAGAGAGAAACAAGAAAGAGACAAAGAGAGGAAGAGTACCAAAGAGAAGCGAATGAGATAAAAGCAAGGATAGCCATGATCAAATTCATGGTAGAAAATATGCAAAACCCATGGCAAGGATGGGTAATGAAGAAGAAAAGAGTAAGATGGCTAGCTAGATTAGTGATAGAGAGAAGAAGAAGAAGAAGAATGCTAAGAGTTGCCTTAAGGAGAGAGATGAAGAAGTATAAAAAAAAAGGATAAGCTCAAGAATGAAGAGCTTGGAGAAAAGTTTCAGTTTGAAAAAAAAATCCAGTATGAAGAAGATCAATACTTGGTAGATGATACGGATCTCATCATTGAAGAAATAGACCAACAGCAAGTAACCACTCAAAAGATCAGGTGGCCAAATGTTTTTGTAAATGATATTTCATTTGATGTGTTGTTTACAGGAAAGCAAGTTGAGGAGGAAGGAAAAACTTATGATCCAATGAAGATGCTCATGGATCAAGGAGGTGAAGCATCTCATGAGAGAGTGCTTAGACAAGAAGAAGAGTCTTGTTGTAATGCCTCAAGTGATGAAGACATGAAGAAGGATCAGTTGGAACTCCAACATAAAGAATTGATCAAGCAGGAAGAAGAAATCCTTACTCAAGAGGACAAAAGAAATGAAAAGCTGTATGTTGATGAAGAACAAAGGTATAATGATCAAAATTCAGAATTGGAAAAGATTGAAGATGACAATTTTTAGTTGCATAATGTTGATATAGTTGATTTTGATTCAAATGTACTAATCACTAAGGAGGAAGATTCTTAAAAGAAATATGGCAGTTTGATCAAGAATTTGCAAGTGAAGGAGAGTTTCTTGATAAGAAACAAGAATGTGTATACCAGGGGGTAGAATAGCTGCAAGAAGAAGATGGAGAGAAGGTTAAATGCTTAGCCTTGACAATTGAGGAAGATATCCTGAAGGAGATAGAAAAACTTGATGGAGAGTTTCTAGTTGAGGAACCAAACAAGCTTTTTGTCTATCAAAACAAAGAGCAGTTGTTGGAAGAGTTGGCAGCCTTAGAATATGCCATTAACCATGAAGAGAAGAACAAAACTTGTCCTATAATAGTATTTGAGGAGGTAGAACATTGTTGTGAAGAAGAAATGAAGACAAAGGACCAAGAAGTCATATTTGAGCAGCAAGTACAGGTTCAAAAATTTGGAGAGACCCAAGGGTCTCAAATTTTTTATTCTAATTTTATTTTGAATGGTGATTGTACAGGTTTGCTTGATAAGGAGGTCAAGTACTTGCAGAAGAGAGCTCTTCTAAGAGCTCAAGAAGAGAGAATGGAAGTTGATATCCTCATTCAAGAGGATGAATATGTAAAGAAGAAGGCTGCAAAGAAGATGAAGAGGCAACAAGATATACAATGGAAGGTAAAGATAGCATAAGTGTGGTAGTCAAGAACATGCACATTTGTATGAAAAATTGAATGAAGAAGACATTTATTTTGTAAAAGTTTTACTTTTGTAAATGGGCAAACAAATGAAATTCATGAGCAAGAGCTCATGAAACTTTTTAAGCCCAGGAATCTGATGTAGGAGCATCATGGGAGTGCTTAGATGTGGTAGGTAAAATATTGTAATTCAAAAATTTAAATCTTGTACACTTGTCAAGAGGATAAGGATAGGTCTATTTGAGTCAAGTTTAGTTATTTTAGAGGGTTGACAACCTTGTCCCCATGTAAAATCAGGAGAATCAAGCCATAAGTGGTGTAGGTTAGGTGGTAGCTGAATAATGCTATGTTTAAATGTATTTGTTGAGCTTTTCTAGGAGTTGGTTGATTGTAACAGATTTGATGCAGATAATAAACATTCTTATGGGTACAATTTATTTGGCTCTCTCTCTCTCTCATATCTACCAACACTCATTGACTGCATTCTGATAAATTTTGTAAAAGATTGTCATGGCGTGACTGTGTTTTGTTTAGAGGCGAATGGGGGTCGATATATGAATAGAGCTTGCATTATGTTTATCTATTTTGAGTGTAACAAGTCAACTAGAAATTGGCATGGGTTTGATTCCCACAGACGACACCATATTTCTTGTGAGTGATAGAATAGATGCCTGTTGGTAAAGGTCACCAGGCCATGGCAAATCGGGCATAATGATAAAAGTGTGTTGTCTATGGATCATGTTGGATGTGTTTGTCATTGGTTCTGCTTTGTGTAAATTCACTGTTAAATATCCTGGTTTTGGCTTATGAAGGAAAATGGATCGTATCCGAAAAGTAGGAGGCCTGAAAGAAATTCATTGAAGCCACGACAAAGAAAAGAACCCAATTGGGCATGAAGATAGGCTCGGCTTTGGTTTTGATGAAGAAGTTATAGACTTCGATGATTTTGACCACAAGCTTTGGCTGTTTTGGTGACATGCATATTTTTTCTTCGTGTGGAGGAGGGGAGGATTGGATGCGCAGAAGCAGCCGACGAAGCCGACGCCTTTGGCAATTTTTATTTTATCTGACACCTTTGGTAAAGATAGAAGAGGAGGACAACAAAGATGATCTTTCCAATAAAAAATTCATGGTTTTCTTTGAAATAAATGTATGTTGGAAGGACAAGCGCATCATTTGGTATCAGACTTCTGAAGTGTAGAAATTGCTGTCATTAAGCCACTTCCAAAATGAGCCGTGAGTTCCTCTGCCACTCACAATTAGAATGATGATGGAGATTCTGAAACCAATAAGAAGAATGTAGAGAAGAGGAAGACCCAGAGCTGAAGCTGGAAAAGAGGTAATACGTCTATATTATACTGTTGCATGGTATGTGTTTCTTTACAGACTTGAGTCATGTTTGAATTGTGCCTACGTTTACAAAGGTTGAGTCCATGTGGAAAGACAATGGGATTACTTTAATCTGAGTCATAGAATTGAGATAAGGGTATTGATCTGCAATTGTGTATAATTTAGCCTATAAATCCAAGCCAGATGTCTTAGCTCAACTGGTAGAGCTGTTGCAGCATGTTGGATCAGAGTTTTGAAGTTTTTAAAAGGTGAATTTTTCATCATTAGCACTCACATATGGAAAAAAAATTGGTTGTCTAAACTTTCCCTATTCATTCATAGCTAGATACTTTAAGGATGCACTTAAAACAATCCCTAATACATAATAGTTAGAAATCTCAATCAAGACTATGGATTTATAATGGAGCAAGTTATGACACCAATATGTGCACCGAGGGGAAAAGGTGAACAAGGATGAGGAGCATGACTCAAATTTGACTAACATCCATCCCTTCTAAAAAGAGGTCATATACATGCACATCTACATGTTAGACTATGAAATGAAACCAAAGAAGAAGGATGCATGCCTAGATAAAGATGATGACCTCCCCCTCTAGATCAATAATGAGGGAAAGTTAGTGCTAGTAGTAGTGAAGAAGTCTCCCCAATAGAAGAAGGGGGAGACACTTGAGGAGATGCAGGAACACATCAGATTGAATATCACCTTTGGTGATGAAGATCACCTTTGGTGAAGAAGTCTCCCCAAAATCATGTGGTCTTCATGCCAGGGATTACTTTACCCAAGCCAAGGGAGAAGAAAAAGAATAATTCAAAAGGGCTAGTGGAAATGCCCATAATAACCTTGATAGAGATGGAGGCACAAGAGGCATGTGAGGAAGTAGAAGCATAATAGGCATGTGAAGAGATGGAAGAGGAAGAGGATGGAGGGATGAAAGTATACATCATCCAAGAAGAAGAAATAAGGGAAGATCCCAACTCCATAGATATCCATCAATCTCTCCAAGGTGATATTATTTACATGTTTGGGGGAGTATAAAATCCATCAAGTACCTCACCTACAAAACCCACTATGCAACCTTTGTGAATTAAAGAGGAAAAGAGGCACTAGTGGATGGAAATGGGACTCAACAAGGAACATATAGAGGTGGTAGTGGATATAGAATGGAAAATAGAGGCCATGAAGAAACTAATATGACCCAAGTATAGATTGATAAGGTTGAGGCCAAATAAATAAATGCCAAGGATGAAAACATAACTGCAATAATAAAGAAAAGAAAGGAAAAGATAAAAAGGCCTAGAAAGAAAGGGTTATGAGAGAGATGGAAGAAAATAAGGTTTCCACCAACATAGAACCCATGAAGGAGAAATCAATAGGGGTGCCTGGTACCCCCACCAACATAGTGAAAAAAACTACACCATGGGTTCATCCAAGTAGCAAAGGGGTGCCTAAAAATGAGGAAGGTGATACTAGTGCCTTAAAAGAGAAAATGGAGGGTGTAGTAGAAATCTAGTAGACATAGGAGGGAAAATTTGGTGTCAAAGAAGAAGTGGATGAAGAGGATAAGTCTAAAGAACCACTATAGGAGTAAGGAGGAAAAACCTTGGACTAGGGCACTAGATAAATCACTAGCTCTGAAGAGGAAGAACAGATGGAGCTCACCATTGCTAAAGAAGAGGGTGATAAGTAGAGCCTACAAGAGAAGGCACATAATGGGTACACTGATGAATACTAGTATGTGATGGAGTATATGCACTCTAGAGATACCATGAAAAGGATGTGATAAAAATTATCCTTTGTTTTTGATAGTTATATAACAAAGCCTCATTTTGAGGTGCTACAAAAAATAATCCTAAGCATAGATCAACCAGGGGAAGGGCATGGATCCCTTCTTATCAACCCCTATGTAATGAATTCATTAAGGTTGGCCAACACCCTCATCTAAATGGCCTCTAAGTTAGTGTAGAAGAACATTTTTAATGATGTTAGAGTTGAAAATCATGCTAGAGGTAGAGGAGGATATCAATGCCATGAAATTCAAGTTGCAATAATTGGTTGAGTGCATAGAGGAAGTTGAGCCATCCTTCCTAGATGGAATTAACACTTCAAGTTTTTCAGAGGTTGATAAGGTGTGTGCACTATTAGAGAAGATGATCCCAATATTTAAGGCATAATTAGTGCCAAAAGAAGAAAAGGATCCTTCTGCCACCATAAAGTAAGATATTTTTACAAGGCTCAAAGAGGTGGAAGACCTCTTTGTGAATATTGAAGAGGGCACATAAGTGGCCTATGAAATCTTTTTCAAATTCTCCACCCAAGAGTTAGTCATTGACATGTGCCTTAAAAGTGCAAAGGGGGAGAAGGATGCACTAATGGCATGAGCATACACTATTAGGAAGGTTGAGCGCATGCAGATCATGGTGTAGGTCAATAATTTGAGTGCCCAAATAAATACCTAGAAGCAAGACTTGAAATAACTCTTATATGCCTTACAAACAAAGGCCTACAAACAAGGATCGATTCTAGATGAAGATGTAACAAAGGAAAAAGAAAGGCTAGATGCCTTAAAGAAATATTTGGAGAAAACTGACATGATCACCCTCACCACCACCTCCATAGAGATAGATAGTGTGTAGAAGAAATCAAGCTCATAATATAGGGATTTGAGTACTTCAAAGTGGAACTAAAGGATCTCACACCCAAGTTTTGTGAGCCAAAATCACTGGAAGACTAGTTTGAGGGTAGACTAAAAAAAATTTATGGGGTAATTTTGGGCCCAAAATCCATCCAATTATAGCATCCACATTGACATAGACATTTAGGTATGAGGAAATTACTTGGTATGATTTTTATTTTGTCATCTTGTGTTGTCAACTGGCAGACAACTAACCAACTCCATACCGACTCAATCATCATCAAGAAATATGCACATGAGATAATCATGACATAATATAAGTAGGGAAGTGGAGGCATTAGAATGATTGCATACAACACTAGCTTAGAACCTAATGTGCTTCTTTAACCTTGACACTAAGATGTTCTTAAGTGTTATAAAAGCTGATTTTAACCTAGTTAGAGGGGATAGGTGAGTTAGAGTAGTGAAGCTATATAGGATTATTTTTGTATGTTATATTTGATTTTAGATCAGGTTTAAGTATGGATGCCTTAGAGGCTCCTTATTTTAATGCCCAAGCTCACCTATGAACCTCTTGGCCTTTAACAGCTTTAAGATGGGCATTTTCTCAGTTTATATTGATACACATTATGTATTTTAACTCTATTTAATGATTAATATCATTACATCTAATGGTTTTTAGTTTGGTTTATGTGGTTATGGTTATAGGCTTAGAATAAGACTGGTACATGTAGTGTTTGTAATAGTTACAATCTTTAACTTTATATTATGAATACTAAGTTCCATTGAGATTTTGACCTAGCCCGTTCATGGCATTCCTATATCTCAAGATGGCATCAACACCCTATATAGAAAATTCTCTAAGTATAGGAAAAACCCCATGCATCATGATGATACCTATGTTAAATCATGATCCTAAGCATAGGTCCTTCATCTAAGTATCCCATTGAACCCTCCAAGCACTTGAATGATGATAAGCTAAAGAAACTAAAGGCTTATACACATGAAGCTATAAAACCACATCAAATAGGCTTGTGTGTAATAGATAGTCAAATCTTCCATAGAACAACTTACACCCATGAACTTACCACTGTTGTTGTAATAACCATAGTCCTTGGTAGATAGAGTTTCACCATGACACAACTATCCCAAAACGGGCCCATATCATTTCTATATTGTGCTTCAGGTGAGCACATAAGGCTTGTGCCTTATGTGAAGTGATGCCAATGTAGTCAAGTGAAAAATTTTGAGTGCTACTTGGTTAGTCAAGACTTACACTAGGTTTTAACATGTCTAGAACTGACTTGGAGAACCAGATAAGTGCCTAACAAGGTCAATGACTTAAGACCCCAAATTTTCTACATCAAGATGTTATAGGTTTTAATTTAAAAACTTACTATGTAAGAAATTTTATATACACATATATGTATATGTGTGTGTATGTGTCTCTCTCTCTCTCTCTCTCTCTCTCTCTCTCTCTCTCTCTCTCTCTCTCTCTCTCTCTCTCTCTCTCTCTCTCTCTCTCTCTCTCTCTCTCTCTCTCTCTCTCTCTCTCTCTCTCTCTGTGTGTGTGTGTGTGTGTGTGTGTGTGTGTGTGTGTGTGTGTGTGTGTGTGTGTATTCAAAAGTTAAGGCTTTTCAAATGAAACTTGTATGTATGGGTTTTAAACTAATTTAAGTTATATGTGTTAAAGTAAATATACTTAGTCTTTGTTATTAAATATTTTAGCATACATAACTATAAATATACATAATTGGGGTTAATTATGGTCAAGCCATAAACATATAAAGCCTTGAAATCAAGTAATGACTATGATGGTAGATAATTAGTCGGGTAGAAGTATAAATAGTTGTTTGTGTATCCATATTTTTGCATAGATTTATATATATAAGGTGAATATTGAATGAGATAAGTTTATGTTATATGTCAGGGTATTCACTTGTATAATTACTTGTATGAGGAAAGTATAAGTCTTAGATATAAGTTTTAATTCAAAATATTCATAGGCATATATGAATTGGTTATTATCTATACAATTTAATTGGGACAATATATTATAATAAGGATGAGTTATATGATTAGAAATTGAACTTATTATGTAATATCTCATGGACTGTGTAAATGATAATGCTGAGTTATTTTATCATAGAATTCTCAAGATTTATACATACCCGGGTGAGTATATAATATTTGATCATTTTACATGCAAGTAATCCAAATAATACTGTGAATTGATTGATTTTTGTATTGTGAAACAATATAATTGGTAAATCATTATTTTGATATGTTTCAAATTCTTAATCACATATATTCTATGCATTTTTAGTCAAAATATCTAAATTATGAATTATCTGGTATATTAAAGGTATTGAGACAATTTATTGTAGCTTGAATGTATACCTAGAGTATATGATATACTCTAAGATCATGGATAATGGATTGTCTACTTAGAGTATAACACATACATTATTAGATTAGTGACTATATAGAAATGTATATGAGAGTTTAAAAATTAGTACATATAAATATATGGTATAAACATATGATTTGTCAATAGGTTATAAATCCAAAAATAAATATACCATATATAGATGTTCACAACTGTGATACGCTTATGAACATTATTATTATAATGGTGTAAAATGGGTACTTTGTTATATATTTAATATTTAGATGAAGAATTAAAATAAAGTATATAATTATTTAAATATAGATCTTTTTAAGTTATAAGACTGGATTTTTTATATTTTTGAAATATGAACAAATAAATAAGATATGATTAATGTTTTCTTTTGTGGATGAAATAACATTTCAAGTTACTTTGTGATATTGAGTGACTTATAGTCTAGATATAATTCTTACTGGTATGATACATTTATATTAGATATTGTTTATGATTTTGTTTATAATTTTGTAATAAATTGGATGATATTAGATACATTATATTATATTTGGTGGATTAAATGTATGTATTTGATATTTATATACTTAACATATTTATATTTACTAATAGAGAATATTCTAATTGAATCTATTATTTTTATATTATTATATAATTTAACCAAATCTCATATTTATGACACTAAATAAATAGTGGATGGATTCCATTGACTTAATTATCACCATCAATGCAAGATTAGGTGTAATCTAATTGAGTGGTGTGAATGAAATTGACCAATCCTAGAAATCATTAACTATTTGAAAATGATGGCCAAAGTAATGTTTATAGTTAAACATTGCCATTTCATGTGTTTGATAAATTCTATATGTTTTTACAATATCATGTTAAAACAAATTATTTAAGGTACACATCATGTATTAGTTATCTTACATCACATAGGTTTTAGTTTGTCACTCTGGATTCATACACCCTCATTATCTACCCATCCGTGAAGGGGGGGTCATTCCCTTGTTTATAGATAGTGTGAGGGATCAATGGTCTATTGTTGGTGTGGAAATGTAATTAGAAGATTCTCTATCTCCCCACATCAGTACTACACTAGAGACTACACTTGAGATTATAGATAGATACTTGAGTCATGGAGACTCATGATCTATGGAGCTTTTTATCATTGTACTATTATTATAGACATTATTTATTTCTAAAATTGTACTATGTATTCATTTTTACATCTGCAACAATGGCTATAATGTTGTATCAGTCATAGCTAAAATTGTATTATTACTTTAATGAAATAAATGTAGTCTTTAGTATTTATTCAACATTGTTCATGTTTTGTTATATCAGTATCTTAGTGACCATTACCTAAATGGATTAGAGATAAACATTATGGGGTTAACTAAAATAATACATTTAGTTAAACATCACTTATTTAGATTTCTCATGGTGAAATTTGTTAGATGAATATGTGTAATTATTATTATTTTTTAAATTACTCTATTCTAGTTAAACCCAATTGGGGTTGTTATAGTTTTAGTCATTTTTAAGTCATGCATAGTCTGCTTGTAGGTAGAAAACAAACTAAGTATTTTTATGTTTTGTATAGTTGGCTTTTGTCAATAATTTGAGCTTTGTCATTTTTATTAATTTTACTTTCACTCTCTAGTTTCAAGTTATTTACAACATTTTCTACCCTTATATTTATTTTATCTTTATTAGAGTTAATACACTAATTAATTCCAATTTTTGTTAAAACATATTGGTGAATAAGTACATTTTATTCAAACATTACTTCAAATTTTTATCTTAGGCTTTAGATAAATTCTTGAACATCTGACATAAAAATAACTTTCTTTCAAGTTTGGATCTAATATTTGACACTAAAAGAATTTTATTTTGAACTTTGATTCAATATCTAACACTAAAAGCACTTTATTTTGACTTAGGATTTGATATCTAACATTGAAATAAATTTATTTTGTACTTTTATGTTATGGGAGTTTATTAATGTCCATACACAAAAAGAATCATTTTTCTATGATCTAAATTTCATGTTTCTATTGCTTACTTATAAATTTGTACAAAATATATGGCTATAATGGATAACCATATTGTTCATTTTTTTATTTAGGGTTTCATAATTTTCATTACATTTTTTATTCTCCTAATATGGAGCATAATTAATAAACATTTAATAAAATGAATCAAATCCAATAATAATTAAACAACTAATGAATGATCTCAAGATCTTGCAATTTTTTACTATGCACCAAATGTATGTATGGATGTAACAATACAAAGGGTACATGTAACTATTTTTATCATACCAAAACCTCCTCAACCTCCTCCACCTCATGAAAATACAACCAAAGGATTAGATATTATTGATAAATTATAACATACCCATGCTAAGATTTATTTATTAGATGTACTTTAGGCAATGCCTATCTATAAAGATCTCCTTTGTGTGGAATTAAAATAAAATATGGAACCATGTGATGTGAAACCTCATTATATTTATTCTATATTAAATACCTTAAAATGGACTTTAAAAATTATCTCATTTTAAAAATAAGATATACCTCCTAAGTGTATAATATAAGAACATCTTTCATTATACATTAAGGTACAAACTCACAATAAGGTGGTAAAAAATTATTAGTTGGTAATGGATTAGGATAAAATAACTATAATATATATTTCCTCGAATTATTTAGTATAGAATATAATTATCTCATTCATTTGGATATGAACATCTAAGGATTAGATAATATCCCAAGGAAATTACTATGATAAACTGCATTGCCTATCATAGTGGTTCCCAGAACATTGGATGCAATTTTCTAAGTTATGCCCAATGATCTAATTATAGTATACTATTAGGAAGACCATGTATTAAAGAAATTTTTGAAATACCATATAATATTCTTAATGAATATTTAGAATTAATTAATCAAGGATACATTTATACATGCCAATTGGATAAAGAACCATTTAAGTATTATACAATGATGCAACCTAAGGATTACTGCATTCCTCATATGCAACCACATGTGAAATAATTTAAATCCATTGAATTACTAATTTTCTATACCAATACAATAACATTATCAACATAATATAATCAATGTAGATTTGGGTTTACATATTTACCAAAAAAAATGGATATACATGACAAGGATTGTGAACACACACATAAGGCACTAATAACCGAATTCAATTGTGTAAACTAAAATTATAATAGGGACTTGGTTATGTTGAGTAATAAGGTAAATCAAATAAATAATTATCCACACCATTCACTACTTATACACATTTCCTCAAGGAATAACATGATCAAACTAATATGGTCATAATATATCGACATGACAATTAATATACCTAGACATGATAGATGATACAACTTCATTATAAATTTTGGTAGTGGATTAATTCTCTAATTATGAGGATATCCTAGAATATTTAGGTTTATATGATGATTTCCATCTATTGTACCATAAGAATAGTTTTCCAAATACTATTATTACTCATGTGTATTTTGGAGAAATTAGTGAGACTAATATTCATGTCCAACTAGATGGTCTAGATATTATCCGTACATCACCTTATGTTGATGATAGATCATATTTACATAATGAGGAAGCAATGGAATTCAATTAAAAAATACATAATGACCCTTATCTAGTAATATTAGCAACCATGTTATCAAATAAATAAGATATAGATATTAGACAAGTTTTAAAAGTTTATCTATAATTATTCATTAAGGTTTATTTATATATGTTAGGCATAGATTGCATAATAGTGATGCATAATATAATATTACATCTATATGCAAAACCTATCAAGAAAAAATTAGAAAGATGCATCCAAAAGTTGCAATGTTGTTTAAGAAATAAATTGAAAGGTTATTAAAATAAAAATTTATTTGAGCTATTGACCATCCTAAATAGGTATCCAACATATTACCTATTATAAAATCTAATGGAGAAATCTGATGTTGTACAAATTATTAGAATTTAGATAAATTTTATCCAAAAGATGACTTCCCTTTGCAAAATATCAATTTTTTTTTTTGGATTCTATAGATGGATATGATATTTTATAATCTATGAATGGATTCTCAATATATAATATAATCAAATCAAAATTAATTGGAAAAAAACTTCATTATTACAAATTTGGGAACATAACACTATATAGTCATGAATTTTGGATGAAATCATGTTGGAAATACTTATTAGATTGATATGACACACATTTTCCATGAATACATACATAAGATTGTGGATTTATGTGGATGATATATTGTCTAAATTTAAACAATGACAAAGACATGCCATAAATTTATGACAATTTTTTGAGTGCTTATGAAAATACAATGTATACTTAAATCTAAAGAAATGTGTTTTTGGTGTCACTTACAGAAATTTATTAGGATAAATTATATCTAAATGAGGCATTTAATTTGATCTCAAAAATTTAAAAATTTAATTTAGACAAGCCTCCACAAAATGGGTTAAAGTAATTATGATCTTTACAAATAAAAATTCGGGTAATCAAACATTTTAGGGCTCAACTTGTAGATAAAACACATCCTTTTACATGATTATTATAAAGGACACAAAATTTCAATAGGATGACAAATGTTATAAAACATTTGATACTATCAAAGAGTATTCACTTCACCCACCTATTCTCATACCACATATCCCACACATACCCTTATTATTATACATCTTTAGGGGATTTATTGGTACAATATGATGATGATCACAAGGAATGTGTAATACATTAAATCAAATGAACTTTTTTAACCATGAAAAACTATGACTTGTGTTTATTTTTTCTATACAAACGTTGTGACATTACATGCTAAATAATTATACATAAGTTATCACTAAACTAAATCCACTCATATTTCTTGTATCTAAATCATATATATCAGGGCATATTGCTAAATGGGTCATGCTACTAATTGAATTTGATTTAAATTTTAATTCTCATAAATCACTAAAAATATAAGTTTTATTAGATCAATTAGTGATAGCTCCTTTAGCAGATACATAATTTATTACTAATGATTTTAAAGATAAATTAACTTTGTATCACATTTAATATGACATTTGGACCATGTATTTTGATGGATCTAAATGTGCCACATGTGTTGGTGATAGTATTATTTTCATTACACCTCAATTCCAACTTTTTTCATTTCCATATTGTTTTGGGTTTTCCTATACAAATAGCATAGCATAATATTAATCATTAATATTAGGTTTATATACAACATAAAGATTACATATAAAATAAATATGGGTATATAGATATTATTAATTAGTGTTCACTCAAGTGTTAGACATATCCCCTCTATCAAACAAAATTTAGTTCCATATAACGAATTAGTACAACATTTAATGACACATTTTGAATACTTTATCATAGAAAGCATCCCTCAAAATGTTAATTGATTTGTAGATGTCATTGATAGTTTTACTTCACGAATCCTTGTTGAAATAAATGATCATGTAATTTTTAATATACAATAATTAAAACAATAATCCATATATAAAACACATGTAGAGGCTCTAGAAGTAATAGCAATTACTCGTAGCATAGTAAATTCATAATGGTGCAATTATATACATAAGTTTTTGTGCATGGTAGAAATACCAAATAATGCTACACACAATGAATAATAGAAATTAAAAAAATAGGGTATAAATTACATTTTTATTAGATTATATCTATTTAAAATATCACTTTATGAATAAATACTCCAATTCTTAAATCAAAAGGAATCTAAAATAACAATACTATAAGTACATGATAGTGTATGCAGTGGTCACTTTAGTAGAAAATTTATGTCTCACAAATTATTACAAAAAGGATACTATCTACCTGCAATGTATCAAGAATGTCAAAAACATGTGAAAACTTATCCACAATTTCAAAATCATATCAACCTAAATCATGTTCCATCATACGAATTAAAACCCACTATTTCATCTTGGCCATTTTCCCTCTAGGGCTTTGATTTGATCAAATATATAAATATGAAATAATCATATGGTCATAATTTCATCATTACTATTAAATATTATTTCAAATAATATGCTGAGGCCATACCTTTTTTATTATTAAGGGTAAAAGGTGGGTTTTGACTGGGTCCCATCTCAGGTACATCAAACAAGATTGAATCCAAGAGATACTCAAAACTATAAACAACTAACAATAAAACAATAAAACTATTTTTACATAGTAAAGTAACAACCAAACCATAATAAAGAAACAAAAATATAGATTTTATAGATTATGTATCTAGTTATTTTATCATAAGTTTTCATTCTTTAACCAAATTATTGAGGACCTTTTTAATGTCTTCCACCTCATAATTATCTAGCCCCATAGTTTTTACTTTTCCTATCCCTTTGATTTTATTTATTACATGGATTCCACTTTACTTCTCTATGACTGCATTGAAGATTTACTTAAGAACATTGATGTTAGACACATAATTTATTATAGTAATCTTGGTCAACTCAACAAACTTTGGAATGTTGCCTTGCATCATATCCTTCTCAACTTCTGAACTTTAAAATCTAACTTCCAAATTATGAATCTTAGAGACCATGTCTTCACCCTCATCAAAAACTCTATTTTTATAAACACTAGTACTACCACCACTATAAATTTTAATATTATTATCTTTAAAAATCCATGACAAAAAATTATTATGGATCTCAATGTTTGTAGCCAAAGTTTTGAGTCTTTTCTAGACACTAAAATTGTTTCCAATCTCCTCAATATCTTTGTTATGATAATCCCATATAGACTCATATCATAAATAATCTTTCTAAAACCTAACCTTCAAATCATCAAATGGTTTATCCATTTCATTTTGACTATTCTATGACACCTTATTCTCCTCTTCTTCCTCCATAGTTTCCTCATCATAGTCAAACACAATAAAGGCACATGATTTCTTTGTAGGGGATTTGGAAGGGGTATAAATATGGAACTTTGTATGAATCTTAATGGTAATAGATATTTTATAAATACCCTTCCCCTTCCCTTTAGAATTGATTTTCCATTTCCCTGAAGACTCCACCAATTTGATAGTAATTAATGGCCCAACCCCAAGGGATTTAACATTGCTATACAATAGGTAAATCATGGATTGTTGGATGGGTAAGGGAGATTTCCCAAACTAAATCTTATTAATGTAATTTTTGAGTGACATAAATAAATAAAATTAAAACCTAATTTGAAAATTGTGCTTAAAATGATTTAACATGGCAAAAACATAGTATAAAAGAACCAGATACCTTCCATCAAGCATAACATACTTAATGATATTCCTAGCCACCTTAGGGTAAGGTTGATGTAGAGATTCTCTAAGAAAACATCCTTTTTAAGGAATCAATTACTCCCCAAGATTTAGTAATTTATCTATTTATTCATTTTCTATATGTTTGTTAATATAATATTTCCTCTAGTGAGTACTCATTCTAATTACTTGAGAGATCAACTCTTTATAAAAATAGTAACCTCCCTCATAGTTATGGTTCTTGCATTCCATCCCTTATAAAAGCCAATGAAAATGTGAGTGTCACTACCACAAATCCTTTCCATATAGTTTGAAAAAACCCCATCCTTATGATATGCCAAATTTAACTATTCTTCTTGATAATCCCCATAGTAGAAGGTTCATTTTCACATAATTCACCTCCCATTTTGTCTTTGAAAAACTGAATACAGTTGCATAAACAAATATTTTTCCCAAAATTAGACCTACAATAAAAAACTAACACTTGAAACACTTGATTAATGACAATTGTTTTATATTTGTGTAAGACATGTTGTCACTCTAAATGACACAAGTCTAGAAATAATTACACCATCATCTATAATCATTTCCCACATGTAAAAATAAATATGTACTATTTTTGATATTAAGGTTAAGACTGATACAAAAAACAATAAATACTAAAATTTACCTCCCTAATAATATTAAAGGGAAACAAACACAAATCAAGCTTGGTATTAAGGTTAAGACTCATACAAAAAAACTAAAACATTACCACTATCATCATAAATTATTTGAATCACTTCTCCAAGTATATTATAAACACTATACCAAATGGTGAACTCACGATTGTCCACTCCTCTATTGGAAAGCCAATCGACAACTCTATTAACTTCCCTAAGCATATATTTGATCGTAAATTTTTGAAAGTTATTAATGATATCTAGAGTCTCATGAAGTATGTTACTAATAGTCCAAATTTGAATTTGGTTTTGGAGAATATAATTAATTTTATTCATGGAATCTCCTTCTATGTAAATATTGATTAAACCAACTTCTTTAACAAGTCTAGCACCCTATAAAGCTACGAAAGATTTAGTTGAATGACATGTTTGAACTTAAAAATTCCTAACATAGGATGCAATCACTCTACCATTATTATCCATTAAAATTCATAGAATATACCATTATCACTCTACCATTATTATCCCTTAAAATTCCTAACATAGTCCACAATCAATCAATCTAGTTGTCAAAGCTTATGTTGTATTTTTTATGAGTGGTTGAGGCCATACATTTATAGTCTACTAAAAGTATAGATATATGTCACTTATTAATGACACATATTTGGACTCCCATCAGCTATTGTTACAAAATGGACCATCCTTTAAATATATATATATATATATATATATATATATATATATATATATATATATATATATATATATATATATATATATATATATATAGTTTAAAATATAAAATTTGTCACACATTTTACACACCATATTATCCATGAGGCAATGGTCAAGAAAAATATATACCATAAAAATATTTTCACTATTTAAAAGAAAAAAAATTGAAAATCATGATACAAAGTGGCATAATCAGATTATTTACACACTTTAGATATATCACACAAGTGTGTGAACAATAATAAATGCTACCCCAAATTCTCTCATTTATGACATAGAACACTACCAATTGAGTTATAAATTCATTATTTAGGGTCTCTCTCAAATATATAATCAAAGATAATGAATATTAGGAAAAATGATTACATGAATTAGAAATGTTTGATGCAAAATGTATTAAAGATATTGAACACCTAAAAGTCTATTAGGATCGCATCAAACACACATATGGAAAAAAGGTTTGTAATCATGAGTTTCAAGTGGGGGATATAGTATTAAAATAAAATCAAAAGAATACAAACGTGGATAGGGAAAATAAATGTGAATTCAAACCCAATTGATTGGGACCATTTTTTATTATAGAAAAGTGGGTACAGGGGCTTATCAGTTAGCTACACAAGAATGAAAATATGTGAAATACCCTATAAACATCATTCATTTATGTAGATATTATACTTAGCATACTTACAAAATAAAAAAATGAACTATAAATAGCTTCTTGATTGATTCATTTTTCTATTCTTCCACTTATTAGACATGTAATATATTTGATTAATCTTCTATCCCTTGGATATTTTTAAAAAATTTGGCCTCTTATCTCTTCTCTTTCACTTTCCTGATCTAAAAAGTCCAAAATAGTTACCATATTTCCATCATATGCAAAAAAAACATTTCATAGTCTAAACATAACAAATAATATTTTCCCATCATAGATATTATCAGCCATAAATAATCATGATCAACTACTATTACTATTTTTATCCAATCAATACCAACCTATAGAATTTTACACAACCAAATCAAAAAATTAGTAAAAAAAGGTCTTACTATATCCAATTTTTTAATTCTATATTTGATCTCAATTTACCCAATACTATTATTCATGCAAAATATTTCCTTTATGTATTATATTTCTCATACATGCATGATACATACATTAAAAAGTGTAGATTTGATGAAATGAGAATGTACAATCATTCATATAGATTCTAATTATATCTCCCATATTAACATATAATTCTTACTCATACATGATTATGCCATCATTTTAGTGTATACTTTATCTTGACAGATGTTGCAAATTTTTTACATAACTTCTCTTTCTTCTACAGTTGAATCCATGGTTTCATCTATTATTCTCTATTACTATTTTTTTTAAATTCATAAAGTACCAAAATAAATTAAAATATTTAAAAAATATAAAAACATTCACAATATTATAAACACCCAAAATTAGTACTTGAACATGATAACACATCTGTTTTACATCATTGGAATATGTTATTTATCTCATAAATGGTAGATAACGTGCTCTTTTTATATTACACATACATTTCACTTGTATGTATGAGCATTATGTAATGCACATATGTTTTAGATGTATTTAGATGTCGAACTTACCTCTACCTAGTGTCCATATTATGTTGGGTGCATCTTATCCAAAGGTTACATTATTTACAGGTGTTCAAATTATTTAACTCCCATACTATGTTGAGATACATTTTATTTACAAAGTCTTGCTAACATTTTATCTTACAGTGTGTAGATGGATATTCTATTTACTAGGATACGATCATAAACATTGCATGGTGTAGAATATATTTATAGTTCTATGTTTCATCGATGCTACTACTTGTACATAGTATATAAGACTTTTCTTGTCTATTTTTTATATCCATTTTTGCTTATGTGAATTATTTTTGAGTAACTCAATGATATTTTTTATTGGCATGTGCAACATTTGAACATGTCCATTGCTTATATCCCTTGGCATTATGTTTTATGAAAAATTTGAACATGTCCCTTTTTGTAACATTATTAATATCTTTTTTGTCTGCCCCTTGACCTTTTGTGTGAAATATTTGCTTATGATACATTTGATCATGTCCCTTATATGTGGCCCTTAGACTTATTATGTGGCATTGTGTTTGTTATTTTTGTATGATTTGCTTAGTTTGTTATGTTTTATGAGTATCACAATCCTTATTCTACTCAATCTATTACATATGATTTTTATATTACACCTAATACTATTAAATTCATTGATACATTTATATAAGCCTTTCCTCATATGTTACATACATGCTCATATGTTACATACATGCTTTGAATGATACACATCTTACTATGATGACATGCATTTTCATATATGTTATGATATTCAATGATTCTACCTTGATACACATGATATGATTAAATTTTATTTTGAGATGTGTGACTTTTATGACACATCCATCACCTCAAAAGGTAGGCATTTTAGTCAAATTTTCATACAGAGATAAGCCTCTATGAGAAAAAATATAGTTTTAGGTAAACTTATAGTTGCAAAGAATTCAAAATGATTTATAAATTAGTTATTGATATAGATTATGGGTTCATATTACATGCATATGCACTCACATTATAGGAACAAAATACATATTCTTTCACAATATTCAAATAAAAATTCATCACATGGGCAAAAGATATTAATTCATGCACTATATACTATTTTAAACTCAAGGGGCATGATATTGATTCATGTCATGCCTTCATTACTACTTAATCATGGCTATGGTAGGAGCATGGATGTCATCCATTATATTTTAATCATGCATTCAATATCTAAAGTAAAAATAAGTAAATCTATATGTCATCTACAATGTTGATTCAGTTAAAGTGAATACTATATAACTTGGAGATTCAACAACCTCAAAAACTATAGCCTATGAATCATTTAAAAATTCTAGACCATTTCCTTAATGGTGTTACACATACTAATAACACAAATCAAGTTCTTTGTGTTCCATAATGGTTTCTATTTTCTATATAGGTTCGTTTCAAATTGGGGCTTGATCACCCTCAGTTAACCAATTGGTTCAACAAAGGAACTAATATCTCTAATTTCTTTATGTGAAGCATAATATACAATTAATATTACAAGAGAAACATTAGTTTCACAAATAAATGTGGTATCATTGCCTTTTATTTATAACATTTTCAAATTCTAGTTTCATTTCAACTTTCAATTTCACATATGGACATTAACTACTTTTACATCATTGCAAGATTCATTATGGAATACATTACATGATTGAATATTTATCTGAAAGGCAAAGTGTGTTTTACACACTTATGTATATCATTCCTTTTAGTTTAGTAATATCATTTATATACTAAAGGGGTGGGGCATGGGGGGGAGAGAATTTAGATAGTCAAATTGGTTCATGAATAGTTGATAATGTCAATTTTGGGCCACTTTTACCTTAATTCACTAGAGCACTTAATATGGCCCTATTTCTCCACCCTGATCCATCATAAGTACCTATATAGACCCATCCCTTCTAAATTTTATAACTTACACTTTTAAAAAATGTAATTAATTACTAAAAACCTCTCAAAGCATCTATATAGACATTAAAGTTTCTAAAATTAAGTATCACCTTTTCCAGGACATAATCAACCCATACAGGATGAGACTGATAGTTAATACTATACTTATGGGTCGATCTTATCTTTTCCCTTAAAATGAATATTTTTAAAATTTAAACCCTCCCTTACATTTTTGTATGTATTTTTATAATAGGTAGCTTGAGGTTTTCCCTTTTTGGATTGTTATAAATACACCTCTAGATCACTTATTCTACTAGAAAATCATTTGGAAAATTCACTATTAAATAACACTTACACTATTGCACATTGAGTAAAGATTCCCTATTATTTACATTTATAATTGTAACCACTTGAATCATCCCTTAGTCAAGTCACAAGCTTATTATATCCAATTCAAGCAAAGCATTATGAAATATTCAATCCATCTCTAGAAACATACATGTAGAAAAAGGAGAACAATTTCATTAAGCACTCTAGGTGGATTAACTACATGGGATTGATTTACATCCTTGGATGATTATACATGTATGAATATATTAATCATCATGAGGTTGATTGAGGTTAGCTCAATCTATTACACTCCCCATTTCATTCTATAGGATTTTAGTTATTACAAACCCTATTAGGTTTTCAAATTTTAAAGAAGTCATTTTGAAGTCATTTGTGAAAAATCAAAGTTCAAAGTTTTGTACACATAATTATTTCAAGTATATGCATGTGATTGTGCCATTATTTTACTATTTTGCCTTAAAAGTAAAGATAGACTCATAGGAGATAGTAGTGGTAATCAATCATGCAACTATGTTTTATGTGGATCATTTTGAACTATCATTTATTGTAGTTTAGGAATTTGAATGAATAATTGTTGTTATGACTCTTGAATAGCCCTTTTATTAAGTGAGAAATATAATATTGGTGATCTAATAAATTTAGTTTCTCTCCTATGAATGGTGTGCACAAAATGAACTTGATTAGTTTGTATAAATGAATACATAAGATGAGTTAGGTTATGTTGGGTAACTATCACTTTAACATAGTCCTCAGAAAGTGTAGTAATTCAATATAAAAGATGACCTTGATTAGGTATAACAATTGTATTAGGATAATAATGTTAGATATGTGTAACAACCAACTACACTAGTGGTGGAAGTGGATAAGGAAATTCTCATGGCACAAAAGGTTACTCATATGGTATACCTATAATTATTGCAACCTTGTTGTAATGTATATACTTAACACATAGGTGCACTAATGATGATATTTAATGAAGCTTGTGTATCCAAGGCCATCCAAATAACATATTGAAGACTCATGGACTTTATACAACTAGAAATAGAGTAGGAACTACTAAATCCCTACTTTAAGAGGTATCACAATGTGTCCTAAGGGATTATATCTTTGTCCATCAAAAAGATTTAATATCTTGGTTCTTAGTGTCAAATCCTCATGTACTTATCCAAGATAATGTAAAAATGTAATTGTATAATAATTTTAATTTGAACCATTAGCTATCATGAGATTGTTAATGGGTTTTAAAGACAAATAATCTCATACAAATATAAAATTAAAATTTGAATTGCCATCCACTATCTAAATATCATCAAATATAATCATGGGTATTTTTTTCATGATGCTTGTCATTGTACCCATAATTATGTCCAAGGGGCGATCATATATAGAATGAGGTGGATGTGCATTATATGTATAATTCACCTCATAAATATCATTGGGTTATATTATAATATGATTTAAAAGAGGATTAAAAAATATTTTTAGCTTGGCATTTCCATTAAGTTATGGTATTGAATCCTCTAGTGTGTGTTAAGTTCCATAATGTTATCATCAATGAGGTCTTGTATCTTATGCATTGGCTTGTAGCTTAGGATTTTAGAATTTTATTCATATATATGATAGTCAAAATAGAGATTATTTTAATATCCCTTTGGTAATGGTTGGATCATATCAACCTTTAGTGAAGCAGGCAAAGATATGAGGTTGTATTAAAGTAATATATGTAATAACACATGAAGACATCAAGGTAATAATGAAATAAGCATATTGGGTATGGAAGATAAGAGAAGATTATTTATTCACTATGATACATTTTTAATCTATTTTGAGATCAATGTGGTATATTAACCCTTATTTATAAAAAAAGGTTGTAAATGCATTTAGATTAAAGTATATACAGTAAAGGATAAATGTAAATGTAAAAGAATATAACTGATTTGGTACTATATCTTATTAAATATATAAAGTACATTACAAGGATTTGATATTTATATGTTGACTTATCTATGGATGACTGAGATTTTTAGTATGTAGTAAGAAGGATGGAAAACTAGACTACGAGCTAGTTAGATCAAGATTTGCATCTATATATGTGTCTAGATAATATCATTAGCCTCAGGTTGGTACTATCAAATGATATGTTCTTAACCTGATGGATTTGTCTTTATGGTATTTATATCTCTATTTTAATATATCAAAATTTACTCATTTACTCTTAATCTCTATATGTGATCTTGAGGTTTAATTATGTGCACAACTAACAAAAATAACTCTTTAACTTAAATTATTATGACCACTTGCAATTATATAATTAATCTTATAAAAGGGGAATAAATATGGGTTAAGTTGACCCCAATTAATCCATGTTGAATTATTGAACACTATATGAAATGGGAAATGTAGCATATCTATTAACCAAACCTAGCTTAAAGAAGATAAATCCTACTTACACTTTAGATTTGGGATACATCATATAATCAAGATCATGACCAAGATGGATCCACTAGACCTATCCAAGGAATATCTTATGACAATAAATTCCCTAAGGAGGGTTCTAAAGCCTTTAGTCAAGCAAAACTATGTAATAACCCTAATTAGGTCCTATGTTTTCATATTTCACTAAACTAATAATAAGTAAAGTAAATCTAATATAGTGCTCACCAAAGCTTTTGGCACAAAGTGGGGGTAATAAACATGAAAATTAAACATGCATAGAATACATATACTCACATCAATGTATATATAATCCTAATACATGGAAGAGAAGTACAAATTCACACACACACACACACACACACACACACACACACACACACACACACACACACACACACACACACACACACACACACACACACACACACACACACACACACACACACACACACACACACACTTATAAAGGAAGAACAAAGTTAGGAACACTTACCTTCAAAGATGAACCCATTGAGCCTCAATCTCTCCCTTGGCCAAGGTGGTTTTTTAGAGGTTGTTGTGGTATGTAAGGATGACAAGGACAAATCATCTCTAGGCTACTTAATCTATCAATGCATCTAAAATACTTCTCCATAAGATAAGTTATGTATCTCCAAAGAAAGTATAAAACCCTGAGCTTACTCCTCAAGTAGAATGGTGGATAAGTAGATGTGTAATATATCTTACTTATTCTTCTCTTCTTTTATAAATGAAAAAATGAATTTTTATATATAGGTGGATATAACCCTAAACCTTTCTAAAATTTTAGGCTAGTAAGGTTTACCCAGTTGATCTAGTATCATAATTGACAAATAAAAACTAGGTCATGGACTAGGTAGGCCAAAGGCCAACGTAGACCCTAATGATTTTTGTCAATAAGAATACAAGGTCGATGGGGTTGACTATGTAATATAAACTATCAAAAATGGGTTTAGGCTAGGAAATGGCTAATGAGGGTGGTAAAAGGCTAAAGTATGGTGAAAATAGGAGGCAAAACTTAGGGGAATAGTTTTAGGAGACAAGTGTGTAGATAGAAAGTGGAAAAAAGGGACAACAATCCTAAAAATCACCAATGGTCTTTCCACCCCTTTCCTGATGAACTCCTTAGGGTGTGCACTCAGAGATATTAAGACTCAAAGGGCTCCTGTAAGATATAAATCATTAGTAATTGATCAATTTTAAAAATATTATGTGTATACATATGCCCCGTTAGAAGATCATCATGGGTCATGTAGGTACACTACGGGATGGTGTTTTGGTAAAAGAACATAACAACACATAACATTAAAGCTAAGTAAATTGAATTAAGGAGCAAATAAGATAAATGAAAGTAAATAATTAATAAACACATACCTTTACTTACCTTAGTAATTTAGATAAATAAGGAGATGTGATAGATGTGAAAATGTCCAATGTGAGGAACATTAGGTGAACCTATACAGATTATCAAAAAAGAGTTAAAAAAACAAAAAAATTACATGTGCATATAATAGTTAAAAATATTCTCTATGGCTTCAAGATTCTAGAACATTTTATGGTTTGGAAAAAGAGTTAATAGAGACAAAGATATGAGCAAAATAAGAAATCTGATGGTAAATATTTGAAAGGTAAATAATTTTGGAATAGTAAATAAAAATAGGGTGAAAAATAATTCATTTGGTATTATTTACTATTGTAAGAAAAATATATCTCTAAGAGACCTAATGAGAGCCCAAAGAGCTAGAATGGTGAGGAGATGATAATTGAGACAAGGAGGATGCATAACGAACACAATGATTACAAAATAAGTAAGCAACTAAAATTTTTAATTTTTTTAGTATTTTTATTTGAAATTGAGTGATTTATATGAATTTTAAACTTAGTAAAAATCTATGCATCGAAATGAATCCTAGGAAATGTATAGGGACACTAGTGGTCAAACAAGGTATTAGGTAAGAAAGAGTCAGACCAATACATGCCCAAGGCATTTATGGCAATTAGTAAAAAAGTCATTGAAGTGGATGAACAAGGTTAACTAGGTTGACTTAATTTATAAAAGATAATAAAAAATATTAGGATGACTTAGTAGTATGTGTTTGATTTAGTTGGTTAAGTGAAAGGGATAACTTGGCACTAGTGGGTTGACTTAGTACTGCAGAGGATTAATGGGGCCAACCTAGTACTAGAAAGCCATATAGTGGCCAAATTAGTACTAGAAAGGCCAATTTAGTTTAAATTATGAAAGGGTTGAGCTAGTATACCTAACAAAGGATAGAGCCTATTTAGTTTATATTAGGTCAATATAGTATAAAATAAAGAAACTAAATCAAACTAGTTCATTTTTGTGAAATTTATAAGATTGTATTTTGATTATGAATGAAATGGATATCTAATACATCCTTTGTTATTTGATGTTTTGTAGAGGTATCAAATATTTTGGTGATTGATTGATGCCTTATGGTTACCAAATTTTCTAGAGTGTTTGACAGATGTGGACAGAGCAATATTATTGTATTGGGCCTGGGAGGTATCATGGAGATGAGATGAATCCCACTAAGTGATGATTTCATTATAATATTCCTCAAAGGATGGGAATGGTTGACCAAAATATTTTGATGGGTGGTGGATGAAGATACCATAGAGGTGGGTATGACACTAGAGGATATCAATGCATTGATTAGACTATCTATAGGAAGGACATCAATGATAATAAGGACACCTGATGATTTGGAGGAGAGACAACCACTAGCTAGGTGAGTGACGTACTTAGATAGGATCTACCTAGGGCTAAGGGTAAGCTTATTAAATGTGTATATCTCATAAATTTTATATATCTTGAAGGTTATGCTTAGACTTGTGACAACATGAGTGCTTTATCATAAGTTAGATGGCAAGGTACTATTGTATGTGATAGTCTTATGATAGTCTATTTTAGATTAGGGGCACTCTATGATTTTGGGTCTATCATCTAGGTCTAGCTCATGCATGATATGTATGTGATGATTTGTATAGTGAAGAATACCATGGGAATAGTGGTTTTTATAATCACATGGATACATGAGAGGTTCTTGATGTATTATCTATCTCAGTTTCCCCATGTGGTTGATGATAGGTTACCTTGGGTTGTTAGATGGAGATAGGACTAGGTAGTGTGGATCATGCCCCATGTGAAAGTATTGTATACAATCACATGAGGAGAGATAATTTGGTATCCCTACACATGGATTAAAATTATTTGGCCTAGTTGGGTGATAATGGAACTACGGTTGGCTCGAATGCAGATAATGAGCCAATATACCTAGTGGGTATATCTGTAGTTAGTGGCATACTTACTAGGACAGTTTAGACTTTTGTACCTAGTGGATCTTATATTAGTGCCTTTGTTTTGGTCGTGGCATGCTAGAGAGCTAAATTGGAGAGGAGAAGTGTTAGTCAAGAGACTGATGATGCACCAAAAAAATGGTTGATTTACTTAGCTTGAACATACACTTTCCACCAAAAACAAGCTGATATACACTTCATTTGATACAAGAAATTCTTTTGCATTAGTGAGCTAGGTGTCCTATAGAGATACAGGGAGGAAGAACTACCAGAGGTGTTCTAAGACACACTATGGCAGCATGTTCACATGCACCTATACTTTGTTGTGGACACTTATGGCTGACCTACAAAAGAAGAACTCACAATACACAAGACATGTTGGAATCATTCTATGAAATCATGAAGGAAAATGACTTAACATAAGACAAATCCATAGACATATGTAAAAGTGCAAGCTCAAATAGAGGTAAAAATGGTTCTTTTTTATTCAAGGTAAATTTTTGGCAGAACTCTGGCTTACAAGCTGAGAGATAGATTTATCAAATGAGATTTTACAATATATAGAGAAAGAGAAAGAAATGGTGCCTTTTTCCATAAGTGGCCCATGCTGCATTCAATTCATTGGGAGGAGGAAGTCGCTGAAGGAAGCCATGTTGCAGAAGTTGCCAGTCTTGACTTTGGCATTTTAATCATATTTTAAAAATTGCTGCAAGAGCATGGGTCGCTTTGTCTATTTGAATGACCAGGCCACTTCCCCATGAAATTCATATGACTACCTACTAATTAATGTAAAATGAGGAAAAAATAGGCCATGCCTTCACTATTTTCACTTCTTGATGACCATTTTTTAAGTACTATTCCAGCCACTAGCATAACTCCTCTACCGACATCTTTCTTTTGCCACTTGGGCTATTCTATCCATGTTTGTGCTTGGCTCTTCGAGCTATTTTCTTGGTAGATAGTTGAATTTATTCTCAAGTCTTCATGCCTCTTTGAATTCCATCGGGCCTACACCATTTAAAAAACCAATAACTATTCCATTGTCCTAAATTTGACGTGCTCAGGCCCATCATTACCTTGGTCATTTCTTCGGCTTTTCAATTCCTTCAAACTTTTGAATTTGATCCTTCCCAAAGGGAAGGTGTCCCTTCAAACTTGGAAAAGGTCCCCCCTTTTGGTCTTTGAGAGCCCTCTACAAGGGCACTTTCCCTTCACTCTTTGATGAATCTACTCACTGCCTTCCATGAGGGTCCTTTGGGTCTTAAAATGCCCCTTTAAACCTTTCAATTTAACCTAAACCCTTTTTTGGAGTTTAATGGTTCAACACTCTATGTTCTACAACGAGTCACATTCATTTAATTCCCTTGTGAATTATATTTATCTTTGAACCTACCATTTGAATTGATAGCTTGAACCAACCGCTTGAACTAACCACTTGAACCAACTGCATGAACCAACTGCTTAAACCTATAATGGTTCAACGGTTCAATATTTCAATATTTCTAAGTTCAAAGTTCAAATCTCTTGGAAATATTACGTGACTATTGGTCGGTCTTGTAGTTCATTTCATATCATTAAACCCCTGATGTTGAACTAATTTTTCCAACTTAAAGGAAATGTGTCTTCAAATTTTGGTCTCTTTTGTTATGAACTTCTTCGAACAAAATGTCTAAAGAGCTTTGTAAAAGCCCTGTATTCTTTGAACTAGTCTGTATTTTTTCTAAAAGGCTTGTGCAAACCATATTTATGACTGATGGCTCATAATGTCAGGGGAATAAGGAGACCTATTTTGACCTGTAAGACCAAAAATGGTCAACAAAATGGTGATTCCCAAGGGAAGCATGCTTGTTATGTTGAAGAAGACCGGTAACCTCAAAGTTCATTCAGTATGGAGTCAGAACCCAGCTTGAAAAAAGAGTTATCAATAGCCTTG
Organism: Torreya grandis; assembly: GCA_037957365.1. Classification (NCBI taxonomy): domain Eukaryota; kingdom Viridiplantae; phylum Streptophyta; class Pinopsida; order Cupressales; family Taxaceae; genus Torreya; species Torreya grandis. The sequence continues at coordinate 625,688 of JARHVA010004912.1, read as the reverse complement.
AGAGATCCAAGAATCAATCATGAAGCTTTTATTCCAAACACAAAGGAAAACACACACAATAAAGGCTAAAAAACACTACTTGTGCAAATAACACTTAGGAAAATAGGGAAAGAAAAAACTAAAATCAAACTACTATATATAGCTAAGTAGGTATATTTGCCTCCCTCCTGGATCAAAGGGAAAACTTCTTAAGTCTCCTTCATGGTAAGAAAACTTATGGTGCCAGATAAGTGCCTAAATGGAATGGAGATTTGGTGACTTGTTCTTCTTTCCTACCACCTTGATTGGCTTGTATCTAAGTGGATCAGGGTCAAACATGCTTATAATATATATGTATTCATCTTGCTCTTGGAAGCTTTCCCAGTGATAATCCTTCATGTTGGTGTGTTTCACCAAGAAATCAATGGCTGCTAGCTCATCACCATAAGACCCTTAATATGCATCATAGATTGACCTATTCCCTTCTGCCTCACTGAAGACCCTGTCAAATTGATCTTCTGCTTGATCATGGCTTTCTTGAAGAAGGGTGACTATTATGATGTCTGAAATGGGATCACAAACTAATTTTTCATCCCATAGAACATCACCTTCTTGCTCAAGGCTCTCTTCTTCAAAGCTTTCCTCAAGATAGTTAGGCCTCTCCTTTTCCTACTAAAAGACTAGAGTCTCTAGTTGTTTAAAGACATCCTCCTGATCCTCTTCCAACTCAGGTTCCATGGTATGGTCATCCTCCTCATCAAATCATTAAGGAAGTTCATCAAATAAGGGAGGAGAGAGCTCACCATGCTTACTTTCCTCTTCATATTGTTGGAACATCCACATGTATGCATGACCTGTGTCTTCTCCATTGTTGATGTCTTCAAAAGGAGCATCCATGATGATTTATTCCTCATTATCACTCATGATATCCTCTTGGGGAGCTGAAAATTGGGTCCTCTCTTCTTCACTCACCTCTTTCAAAATAGGTTCCTCCTTGAGAAGGGATGAACTGGAAGGCTGATGGACAAACTCATATGGAAGAGGAGGCAATCCTTGAGCTAGAATCAAATGATTCTCTTCCTTATATTTTGCTAGCACCTCATCTATATCATATGTGGGCTGATAGCTATCTTGAAGGAGTGTAGATGGGGTGTGTTCAGACATAGAATCTATTTTTTGGTTTGAACCATCCATCACACCTTCACTAAGGAATCTCATTTTGGACTCCAATTCTGTAATTTGTCTAGCTATATTCTCTTGGGAGAGCCTTTCTTGGAGATCATGAGGATTACCATGATGAGTAGGAGAAGTTTCACCTTCTTCAAGGTTTTGAGCAAAACCTTTCTCTTCCTCCTTCCTACCCCATAATTCCATTGTTTGCTTCCAACTCATGACTTTGGGATTGGAACTTTTCCCTTGTGAATAGGTAGCAACTTTATCCTCTTCGAGGTCTTAAGCTAGTTCATGATAGACACTCCTATGTTGAAAGATTTGAGGAGGTTGAGGGAGACTGGGAAGGGTTTGCTCATGCATGGGAAGAGTTGCTTCAAGAGAGATGTGTTGGTTCATGGTATTCCCTTCAAAGGAGGATTCACAGCCTAAGGAATTGAGAAAGTTCATCTCCATGAGAGGTTGCTCTAATTCCCTTAGATGTTGGAAAGCTAGGTATAAGGGATCAAGAGCAGCAGTGGTTACTACATCAGATGAGCTAGAGTGAGCAAGTGATATTTGGTAGAAAGGATTTGGTGCACAAGAGGGGGCTTTCTTTAGAATAGGAAGGGGTTGCTTTGGAATGGGAGAAGGCACACAAGGTTGATTTCCTTGAATGAATGGACTCTTCCATTTTTCTACCTCCTCCTTCATGGATTGCAAGGCTTGAGTTTGATTGAACAAACACTCCTCTTTGTATAGAAGTTCTTGATAATATCTATACTACTCATCTAATCTATCTAACTCCATCACTTGCTTCTCAAATTCCAATGTTACTTCCCTTACTATTGAAGGGCAACTAGGAGAGCTTCTTGAGGTGATTCCATGAACAACTTGAGCTTGATCAAAGTTATATGAAGGAACACAAGGCCCATGATGTTGAGCAATGAAATTATACATACTAAAAATGTGATTTCTTGATGGCACCAAGACTGCTTAACCAGCTGATTCAACTCAGAGTTGCCATTGGTGTTGATGAAAAGCTTCCAAAGGCTGGCTAGTTGAAGAACACACCAAAATTCTTCAACTCTTTGGATAAAAACTATTTGTTCACATTGGGCATGCTAAAAACTATTGACACTATGTATTGCACCCTCGATAGGAGGCTAAGCTCCTATCTTCTATGTGACACAATGGAGACTCCCCTCTTGTTGTGGGTCTGGCAAAGTTGAGGGGAGAATCTCTAGATAAGGGCTAGCTCCCTTTGATGCATCTCTGAGGTCTTGGATTTCCTATTGCTAATAATGGGGGGGTGAAAAGGGAGAAGGATTATTGGAAATAGAACCTAAACTAAATGGTGATGTACCAAAAAATGGTTAATCTACTTGGCTTGAACATACACTTTTCACCAAGAAAAAGATGATATACACTTCATTTGATACGATAAATTCTTTTGCATTAGTGAGCTAGGGGTCCTCTAGAAATACAAGAGGAAGAACTACCATAGGTGTTTTAAGAAACACTATGGTAGCTTGTTCACCTGCACCTATACTCTGTTGTCGACACTTTTGGCTGACCTACAAAAGAAGAACTCACAATACACTAGACATGCTAGAATCATTCTATGAAAGCATGAAGGAAAATTACTCAACACAAGACAAAGCCATAGACATATGAAAAAGTACAAGCTCAAATGAAGGTAAAAATGCTTCTTTTTTATTCAAGGTAAATTTTGATAGAGCTCCACCTTACAAGCTGAGAGATAGATTTCTCAAATGAGATTTTACAATATATAGATAAAGAGAAAGCAATGGTGCCTTTTTCCAAAAGTATACCATGCTGCATTCAATTCATTGGGAAGAGGAAGTCACTAAAGGAATCCATATTGTGATAGTCACTAGTCTTGACTTTGGCATTTTAATCATATTAAAAAAATCACTGCTAGAGCATGGGTCACTTTGTCTATTTAAATGACTAGGTTGTTTCCCCATGAAATTCACATGAATACCTACTCATTAATGTAAAATGATAAAAAAATATGCTGCACTTTCACTCTTTTTGCTTCTTGATGACCATTTCGTAAGTACTATTCCAACCACTAGCATAACTCCTCTACCAACGTCTCTCTTTTACCACTTGGGATGTTCTATTCATGTCGGTGCTTCACTCTTCAAGCTCATTTCTTGGTGGATCACTGAATTCGTCCTCGAGTCTTTATGTCTCTTTGAATTTCATTGGGCTTGTGCCATTAAAACAACCAATGGTTATTCCATTGTCCTAAATTTGACGTGTTCACACCCGTCATTACCTTGGTCATTTCTTTCACTTTCTAATTCCTTCAGACTTTTGCATTTGATCCTTCCTAAAGGGAAGGTGTCCCTTTGGACTTGGAAAATTTCCACCCTTTTGGTCACTGAGATCCCTCCACAAGGGCACTTGCCCTTTGCTCTTTGATGAATTTGTTCACTGCCTTATGTGAGGGCCCTTTGGGTCTTGAAATGCCCCTTTGAACCTTTTGATTAAACCTAAAACCTTTTTTAGAGTTCAATGGTTCAATATTTCAATGGTTCAATACTCTATGTTCTACAAGGAGTCATGTTCATTCAATTCCCTTATGAATTATATGTATCGCTGAACCTATCTTTTGAACTGATAGATTGAACCAACCACTTGAACCAACTACATGAACCAACCGCTTGAACCAACTGCTTGAACCGACAATGGTTCAACGATTCAATATTTCAATATTTCTAAGTTCAAAGTTCAAAGCTCTTGGAAATATCATGTGACTATTTGTTGGTCTGTATAGTTCATTTCATATCATTGAACCCCGACGTTGAACCACTTTTTCCAACTTTAAGGAAATGTGCCTTCAAATTTTGGTCTCTTTCCTTGTGAATTTCTTCAGACAAAATGTTTGAAGAGCTTTGTAAAAGACTTGAATTATTTTAACTGGTCCATCTCTTTGTTGAAAGACTTGTGAAAACCAAATTTATGACTGATGGCTCAGAACAGCAGGGGAAGAAGGAAACTGATTTTGGCCTGCAGGACCAAAAATGGTCAACATTAAATGCATAAACTTGTTGGTTCATTCATATCTACATGATGTGTAGTGATGTTATAGCCTATCTTAAGCTATAAGGTGCATATTTATCATTCCAAAATATCACATGACACACCAAAACTTCATCAAAACATCTATGGATAGCTCAAAGCCTCTTCTTTGTCCTTATTGATCTGCACATATGCCATATATTTTTCAAGCTATCAATATAATCACTTTGTCAATAATGCATTAGCACCACATTCTCTCTTTGACATAAGTGACAACCAAACATCAATAACCATGCTCAACAATGTCCCCCTTTATCATTGATGGAAAAACACCCTCAGAATGACTTCATTTGAACTCTTTCATTCTTATTTTTCTCCCCCTTTAACATTAATGACAAAGGGTCTCTTACTCAACATGTCAACAATCAATCCTTAGCATCATGTATAAATTTAAATAATATTAAATATGATTATAATAATTACATACATTCAAGTAAATGAGTCAATTTCTCCCCCTTTTACATGCACCAATCAAAACTTGAACTTCTTTGATCCTTGGACCTAACAAACTGCTCATAGAGCTTAGAAATATCCCCCTAACATCAAGATCCATCTCATTTCATCTATTCTAGAATTGAAACATCTCACATATGCTCCTCCTTAGTCAATGCATACCTTTTGTATTATCAAATTGAAAAGAGCATACCTTTTTACTGATTGGCATTTTGATCATTACCTAGAGCACATACACTTGCTTCAACCCCTGACAAACATCTCTTAAGAATCATAAGTAGAGACACCCACTTGTCATAGAGGGTCTAAATATTCCAAAACTTAGGATACTCCCATATCTCCATGCTCTTACTTAACTTTTAGTCCTTCCTTATCTTTAGATTGACTTTGAATGAGTATTCAACTTTATTCTTTTCTTTTATCTTAGGATCTTGCTTAATTTCCTTATCCATTTGGGAAGATAAAGCTTGTTATTTGATACTTGAACTTGTTACCTATTATATCATGTAAAATAATCCACTTTGAGCCTATTTTTCATTTACCTACTTAGACCCCATTCACTATGAATCCTTCTCTTCATGACAAAATAAGTAGAAGACTGATCATTCTTGCAAAACCTTGCTATGTGACCTCTCTCATGAAACTTGAAACAAATGAGGTTTCTCAAATTTTACATACCTTATGATTGAGATATATGATTATTCCTTGAATTTTCATGAATTCATTCAAGTATCTAATCATTTGGTCTCCTAATGAATATATTATAAAACTTTATAATATGACCAAATCCTTGACACTTGAAAAAAATGTCATTCTTTTCTTGTGAACCTATTGACTATCTTGAGTGATGATGTTATTCATGATTACCATTGTATTACTCATAATTACATGTAAATTAATTCCTTGAGTATCTTTTACAATCTTTTGACCTATGACCAAACTGATTACAATAGTAGTAATAACCATTAAAATTTTCATGCATCAACATTTGGTTGTCTAATATGATTTGTCTTCATTCTTCCAATACCTTCATTCCTTGACTGATGATTGATCTTTAAAATCTAATTTTCCTTGTTCATATCAGCCTTTATCTTTTCTTGACTTACATTATTTTGTTCTTCTTTGTATCCAAGACTAGTTCTATTACTTGTATACTTTTGACTACTTAGAATATTGCCAAGATCATTTGAGCTCTTTTCAAACTTCATTAATGACTTTACCTTACAAGATGTCTTATCTAACTCAAATTTTAATGATTCAATTTTATCACATACCTTAAGCACTCATCTTCTTTGACTTTTAGGATTGTAGACATAGTTTCTAATTGACCATTTAGATGTTTGACAGTATATTCATGTTCTCTAGTGTAATCATTCATTCTTGCTTCAAACACATTGAATTTCTCTTCATATTCCTTGATTTGTGACAACATATTCTTGTTCTTTGTCTTCTCAATCTTTATATATTCAAGAGAATTTATCAATTCATCCTTATGATCTAAATCATAAGTTGTATCATTGTTTATAGCTTGAATTAGTTTCATTTGCAAAGACTCTATCTCTGATTGATACATGATACACTCTTCATCCTTACTCTTTACTTCTTTGTTAAGAGTCAAAACCTTAGTTTCAAGCTATTGTATGATCACATCATGCTCTTTGACTTCATTACTCAGCCTTCCTTCAAAAATTCCAATTTGATCCTCATAGGATTTGATCAAGGAATAGTTTTTTCTATTCTTTCCTTCTAGTATCTTCATTTCTTCCATAGTATCTAGATATCTATATTCAAGAGTGAATTTCTTATCTTCTTCCTCTGAGATATCTCCACCAAATAAATCTCTATTTAAGAACATTCACCTTTATCATTACTAAAATCTAAGAACAATGTCTCCATTTCCTTATTATGAAAAGAATCATCATTGTTAGATGTGTTTACTTTTTCTTTTGCAGATAAGTAACTATCTTCTTCATGGTAAAGGCTCTTACTACCTTTTTTTGATTCTTTCTTACCATTTTTATTACTGAAAAACTTTATGTACTTGCTAGGACCCTCAAATTTCTTATGTTCATCCTCATGAGATTCCTTATAAGAGTATTTAGGTTTAAACATGTCTATACATTTAAATATAAAATGACCAACTTTACCACATGAAAAACATTTGAAAGGAAGTTTTCCTTCATACTTACCAAATCATAAATTCAATCTTCTTGTAATCATAGTTTCAAGTTGATATTCATTAAGATTAAAATCTTCAAGACTTAACTTGTTCTTCTTATATTACTTGATCACCTTAAAGGTTATTTCCTTCTTAGGAGGTCTATCCATATCAACTCTTATCTCATAGGCAGTAACGATGCCATGCAATTCATCCATATTCGACTAAGTGAGATCATGACTTTCTTCTATAGCATAAATTATTGAATCAAACTTGAGATAAGAGTCCTCAATACCTTCTATAATATATTATCTTAATCAATCATATTTGCAATACCTCTAATCATGTTTACTACCTCATCAACTCTTAGAATATATGATGTCATAGTTTCTTCTTCCTTCATTTTGAGACCCTAAAATTACCTTCAATAGGTATGCAACTTATTGAATTTTACCTTAGAGTCTCGTCCATAGATAGTCTATAATTTGACATAAATTTATTTAGCAGACTTGCAATGGATCAATTTGGTGAACTCAACCTTGGATAGACCAAAAATGATAGCATTCATAGGTTTAAAATTATTCTCACTCAAATTATTGTTAGTAGCATCAGTTGGAGGAGTAGTTGGTGTAGTATAACCATCTATGATATATTGTCAAGTATCAAACCCTAGAGACATGATGTATGTCATCATCCTTACACTTCAAAAATCATAATTTGACCCATTAAATATTGGTGACTAATTTTTAGACAACCCCCACTTTTGTTAAATTTCCATGTTGTACCATAGATCACCTTCAAGTGGTTAAACTTGTAATGAAGGTTATGGCTCTGAAACTAGTTGTTGGAGGTACAATCACTAAAGGGGGTGAATCAATGATGTAAGATATTTCAAAATTCAATTGTAATCCTTTCAAACTCTTAATAAATAACCACAAGAATTCATAAATCATATAATATGTCATAATAATGAATAAGTGACATAATGCAAGATCACACACATAACACAAGATCTACGTGGGAAACCCTCTTGGGGAATAAAACCTACTCTCAAGCCTACAAACACATGGACCCATGAACTTATGATATTATGTCAAAGCTCCATGAATATGACACATGTCACTATCACATTTATTCTTTGACATATTGACTTTTATGCATATCGTTAGATCACAATATATGATTTAACATGCATCATTAGATCTACTAACTAGTTAACCTCAGAATTCAATGTAGTTGAACTTGATAGTCTTTGACCCATCACAGTTTTCAAGAATAAATTAGAAGGTTTATAACTTGAGATAGAAAAACATTAAGAGTCCAAATATTTAGGGTACCTTATTAGCACTGTATACAACATCTCCATGAAAACCTTTAACCTTAGTTGACTTTTTGAGTACCTATATTAAAAACACAAACTTCCTAGTTCATTCATATCTACATGATGTGCAGTGATGGTATGGGCTCTCTTAAGATATAAGATGCTTGTTTTTCATTCCAAGAGATCACATTACACACCATAACTTCATCAAGACATCTATGGATGACTTATATCCTCTTCTTTGTCCTTACCACTCTGCACATATGTCATATATTCTTCAAGGTATCAATCTAATCACTTTATCATTAATACATTAACACTACATGATCTTTTTGACATCAGTGACAACCAAACATCAATGACAATGCTCAACACCCTATTCTTTAGGATCCCTATAGAGTCATTGGTCTTCTACAAAGATTGGGTACTTACATGAGAAAGTAGGTATCACTAAATGTTTTTTTAATCTCCTTTTATAATCTACTAGCCTATCGCACCCCAATGTACCTTGACTCTATCATGAGGTCAACTATGGAGTTTGAGATTTGATTATAAAAAATAGATGTGATTAGAATCACATCTTTTAGTGTGATTTGATTTTTGAAAAATTTGAATGTTGCCTTTTAGATCATTGCCTTTTATTAAATGAGTTGGATTTTAAATTTTTATGGCTTTTGAAATTCTACCTCAATATGGATTTGGAATGACCAATCATGAAAGATAAATTGACACACATTAATGATATTTTTGGCTTTGGCTAAAGGAATCTAAGTATCCAAAGACATGATTAACTAAAACACTTAGGATTACCTATGAACCAACATGTTATCTCAAGTATTGACCATGTGTATGATTAGTTTGTGAAAGGTAATAAGGGTAATAAAGCAATATCCAAGGTGGAATGGTAAAGGGAGATTATAGTATGATAAATTGTCTAATAATTTATCATATGGTAAATAAGGAATGACTAACGGGGACAAGGTTTGTAAAACCAAGTCACAATAATAATTATCCATGTTTATAGAGATAAGATAATAAACAATCATGAAAGAGAATAAGATATTCATAGAAAATGAAATCATGAAGAACAAGTATGCAATCAGGAAAAAAAATGCATAATAAAACATAAGAAGAATAATGACATGATAAGCAACATGTAGTGCAAAACAAAAGTCATCATGTAAGATAGATAAGAATTTGACTTAATGTTAAATGATATAAGATAGATAAATGTAAAGTTAGAGCACACGTCAAATCCAAAATGAAGAAATAAATTAAAGAACACCATGCTTGTGTTCATAATTACTGGTGTCTTTGTCCACACACATTATATATAACATTAGATAAGACTTTATGAAGCTGAATTCAAACTACTGCCAAAGTCTCATCAATTTTTAGGGAAAGTTGAAAAAGTACTTCACATTGAATATCCTCAACAACAAATGTAGGAATATTTAAAGGATCATCCTAATGAGGGCTGTCATGTAGTGAATGCTTAGAAGAAGGAATGTGAATAGACTATGTGGGAGATGAAGAGGTCATTGGTGGAGAATGGGCCATAGGTGAAGGAGTCACCAGTGGATAAGGGGCCAAAGGTGAAGGAGGATCCATGGGTGAGGGAATCATGGAAGGAAAAATGGTAGGTGGATAAGGGACCACAGGTGGTGGAGCCACAAGAGAAGAAGGGGGATCCTTATTATGAGGGTAACCTATGGTAGGAAGGGTATTAAGCACAATAATGGTCATGATGTGATCCTTGAGATGCTACCAAAGGATACAAGAATGATCAGTGTGATGAGTACTACATTGGTGCTAGAGATAATATACCTCTCCATATTTGGAAATATATTTAAGTAATACTTTTGGGGGAGGTATAGCCTTGTCTATTGGTAGAGGAGTAGTGGGATGCAAGATGTTAATATATTATCATAGCTTATGATAATATGTGGAGGTATGATTATATGTTTCATGGAAGCAATAAATAGATTTATTAGTAGACTTTGTGAGTGTAATAATAGAGGGAGTGGAAGTGGAAGTTGAGGAAGGGTAGTGTAATGAATAGGCTCTATTCCAATGATCAAAAACTTTATGAATATCACAATATGGCTAATCACACCATTTGGTGGTCAAAGTAATAACTGTAGTAAAGATATAAAACCATCACCAAGGGAAGGTGGGGCCAACTAAGGATCAAAAAAAGGAAGAGACTTAGCTAGAGAGGGAGTAGGAATAGGATTCAAACTGGGCTCAACTAAGGAAATAATGAGAAGCACATAAGGCTAAAGGATAGTTGTAATCATCTCAAGGATAAGTCAGCTATAGGGGTCTTGGTATCTATAAAATTGATAGGGATCAGTCATACCATGATCCATAAGCATATTCCTATGAGTCTCTTTATAAACTAGAGGTGTACGCACCAACTCTACCCTATAAACAAGAGGATAAATGCTCAAATTAGTAATTATATAGGATGGAATGCTATAATATATATGAAAATACTAAAGAAAAGAGGAACAATAACTAAACAATTTAGTATCTCAAGCCTAAATAAGACCTCCTACGAATAGATAATCTAAGGTATAGCCATCATCATAGTCAGGTGTATGAAGATCAATAGCATAGGTAGGGATGACCTTGTCATCTGATGTGCTATGATGAATGGGGTGTCAAGTCTTAGTTAATACAATGGGTATATCATCACTAAGTTGTTGATGGGAATGTGGATTCAAAGAAGGTGGAAGCTAGGAAATGAGATGAGGTGAGGGATTTGAGGTTTTGATCATGAGATTGATCTTGTCAGTCTCATCATCATCTAAATTTAGGAGGTTAGGTGGTATATTCTAAATGAGTTTGGGATGAACATTGTAAAATTAGGTGGAGTTAATAGGAAATTAAAACCATTGAGATTCATGAAATGAAATGCTCAAAAAGGGTTTAAGGGTTGAAATCTTAAATACACCACTATCTTGGAATTGTTTGAAATTTTAAGGGTTAGTGTCACTTTGAATCTTATGGATTGTTTCATTGTGAGTAAATTTGGCACATTGGAAAGCACAAAAGGCAACTACTCTCATGTAAGGAGTCTATGGCCTACCAAGAAAAAAATTATATGATAGAAGAAAGTTGAATATCATCACCTTTACTCAAATAGTGATAGGTGGGATGGTGATAAGGAGCCACACACAGCCTAATGGAGGCATTTTCCTTCAATCATAGCCTTGACATGTGTTCCATGTGGACTTAAGATTACATTCAGAATATCCAAGGGTTTTAATAAAATTGAGAGAGGCAACACAAGTGCTTGAAACCTCATCAATCAAGTCATGCTTGACTTAGATATCACCAATTCGGAAACTAATTAAAAGGGGAGGATCATCTACACAAAGTATAATCTCATTAGGGATCATAAAATAGATGGGGAACTTGAGGGAAAGAGAAGTGTCCATTGTTTGATCAATGTATATGGACATCTCTTTACACTATTGTAAAATGCTATCTTCTTATCCGAATAAGGTGGATTTGCATCCTACTAGGAGAGGATAAAGGATGTTCATTTTGAATAAGATCTACATAAGACTATTATGCTAATGTGAAGAAGTCCACATAATTTCTATAAATGGTATTTGATATGGGTGATTAGTTAGTTTTATGATAGGATCCCACTCATCATAACCCATAAGGGGACTATCAAAAAGAGTTGTATAGTTTTGAAGGAGGTCTTTGAAATTAGGAACAAAAGTTTATGTGAATTTATGTTGATAAGATGTGGGAGGTTTAATTAGAGGACAAGTTTGTCAATTGTCTTGAGAGGATGGGGTAGTTGATGCAAGTTTGGATTATGATAAATTGGAATAAGTGTTAATAAAAGTTTTATTATCATTGGTGATGGGTAAAGAGGTTATAGGAGAGGTAAAAATGGAATGAAAGTGTTATCCAATGGAGGTGTTGGAATTAGTTCATCAAAATATATAAGGTCTTCTTGACCCAACTCTATTAAGTGAGTTGGGGAAGAGTCTTCAATAATACAAAAAGTGTGAGATAATTGAGGAATGCAGATGGGATGAGAATCAATAAAGGAAACTACCCTTTGCATATTAGTCATATTGACCACATTATCTTCATGATTTGGGTTTATAAGACTATCAAAATTATTGGTAGGATTAGGTTTATCATTGTTGTCTTGGTGATTCAGAAGATGATATTTGTAGATGGCTAAATGAGAATTAGCCTAGTTCAAATATAGAGATTTAATTTATATTTCATGGGATTTGAAGGCAATGTCATAGGCTTGTTGATGTTTATGAATGATATAATCATGTTTGAAATTGGGACTGAGAAGAAAATCCATAGCCAAATTACATATTTGCCTACAAGTCTCATGAGAATGACCCCAACTAACATGAAACCAACAAAATTTATTGGGATCATACCAAGATTTCATAGGATGAATGTGATCAATGTCTTAGGGAAGAGGTCTTGGTAGATGCTTTTGTAATTCCACTAAGGATAAATGTTTATGAACTATGATGTTTTTTATTGAATATAAATGAGCATTAGTAATGTGGTTGGGAGGGGAGGATTGTTCTAGATTCTAGTTGGGAATAATAGCTTGAATATTATGGATGGATCGATGACATGATCATTAGTAGCATGATGATTTTTAATTTTGATTAACATGAAATTACTCATAGAAGGTTGGTATGGCTCGAATTAACACATGAGTAAATCTTGGCACTTGGCTTGGTCAATGACCTCTTCCAAATTTTTTGGAGAGAGATTTTAGACCTGATACTACAACTGTGATCTAGGAATTTGACTCAAGATATGATGGTTAGTATGGTATTACCTCCAAAATGAAAACAAAGTGAAATAAATACACTAATGGCATGATATCTCTAGGCCTAGACACTAGGGAGAGCTTAGTTAACAAAAAGAAATGATAAGCATAACTAAAAAGCAAAGAATCAAATACAAGAGTTCCTTTACCTTCCTTGGATGCCCCAAATACCTTTGTAGTATTGGCTTGCTCAGCTTGTGCTCATGAAGTCCTTTACAATGGAAGCTTAGCTACCTCCATCTCTCATTGGCACCTTGTAGATTTAGCTTGGCTTGGCTTGGAATCAATTTGGCATGGTAACACTAATTGTATGAAGCTTTTGGAACTAATATTGCATTATAACTTTACAAAAATTAATCTTATAAATGATTTTGTGAGGCCTCCTATTTATAGATTTTTAGATTTGATCATAATCAACTTGAACCATCCATCTCAAGATTGAGATGTGTGGTTGAGGATTAATTCAATTTTTTGAATTAAGTTTGTAATTATCCTCATCATGGCATTAGAATAGAAGAAAAATAATTTGACTCAAAAGAGGATGGTTAGAATGGTGTTAGTTATAAAATGAAAACAAAGTGAAACAAACACACTAATAGCATGACATAACTAGGCCTAGACACTAGGGAGAGCTTAGTTAACAAATTAAAATGATAATCATAACTAAAAATTAAGGAATTAAATATAAGAGTTCCTTCACCTTCCTTGGATTCTCTAAACTCCTTTGTAGTAGTGGCTTGCTCAGCTTGTGCTCATGAGGTCCTTTACAATGGAAGCTTAGCTACCTCCATCTCTTCTTGGCACTTTGTGGATTTAGCTTGGCTTGGCTTGGAATCAATTTGTCATGGTAACACTAATTGAACCAATCTTGCATTATAACTTTACACAAATTAAGCTTAGAAAATGATTTTGTGAGGCCTCCTATTTATAGATTTTTGGATTTGATCATAATCAACTTGAACCATCCATCTCAAGATTGAGATGTGTGGTTGAGGATTAGTTCAATTTTTATAATTAAGTTTTTAATTATCCTCATCATGGCATTGGAAGAAGGTTAAATTAAGAGGCCTGGAGGGCATCATGGAATGCATTGATGAGGCATGGAGGGCATGAATCTTGATATTTGTGGCATTTATGGCCTAGGGATGTCTTCCTAAGAATTAAGGTCTCCTGATGATGAAAATATTTAATATTCATTTCCAAAACAAATTATTCAAGAAGTTTCCATGGAATTATTGATTAGGCCTTGATTTGGGTTAATTATCTCTTAAACATGATTAAGTACTTTATGTACAAATTACTCAAATTGATTAGAATGCCTTATTATTGGTCTTAAATTTGAATAGATTAGAATTAGAAGTCACTGTTAGATGCATTGGATGCATATTCCCATTTAGGATGTCTCTAGAAAAAATAACAAAGGCACAAGTCTTGTGTAAAAGATTTGATAAGAAAGAGCAGTCTAAAGCATGTGGGTGCAAAATTGGCATTTTGACTCGAAATCAAGTGATCAAAGTTAGCTAGACCATAAATTTAATTGCCTTATTTAGTGATACCCTAGCCAAAATGAACACTTGAATATGTAAATTTCACATCATTTATCATGTTTTAGTATTTTTAGGCCAAATTGTGCATTTTGGGTGGAAATTGGCCAAAAGCTTGATTGAAGGTTATCGATGGCCAGTTTTAGGTGTCTACAATTTGCCCTTATTTAGGAAGGCATTGCAAGCTATAATCATAGTAACATCTTCTCAAAGAATGAAAATGTCTTGTGTGCATGCAACTACAATGATGATAAACTAACTATATGATGGCCCCCTTGAGGGAATGATTAGCACAAGTTGTCATCAAATGGCCCCTAAAAAAAAAGTGAAACAAGGGGACCAAAAAAAGGAAAGATGACAGGGTGAGAAACACAATGAGACTAAAAAATTAGTCAAAATCATTGAGAACGCAAGTGGGATGGTGTGCAATGATTTTCCCAAAGGTGGTTATAAGTATTGTAACCTGATAGTGGCAACGTGGTATGATAACACAATGATTTGGCTAAAGGTGGTTATAATCATTGAGAAGATGGAGTTGTTCTAGTTAGGATAGACAAACAAGATAATAGCATGCCCCTTTATAGGTAAAAAAATTAAAGTGGTGACAACATAATGATTTGCACAAAGGTAGTTATAATCATTGAAAAATGCAGGTAGGATGGTGTGTAATGATTTTTCCATACGCAGTGATAATCATTGGACCCTAATTAGGGCAAACATGATAAACTTGGAAGAGGATGATGACAACTTAACATAGAGGGTAATGATGAATTAGAACAACCTACTAGTAGAGAGATGCTCATCTAAACTAATAAAGGTTGTAATTCTTTTGTGTTTAACTATTTTGTTTGTGATATGATTAGGATGGAAACAAAATGTCAGTGCTGACGAGATGCCACCTTTGTTTAATAGACTTCTTGAAGCTAAGGTTTATTGAAGCATGTGATGGTAGGATTTGTGATAGAACACCATAAAAATTAGCCAAAATATGTATAAGGACTGACTTCCACAATCCAATAGTCAATAGAAAATAATGCACCAATGATAGAAACCATGATGACAATGTAAACATATGAATATGGATGGATTCAAGTGTAAGTGTGGGCAAGGAATCATCCAATGAACACACATAAAATGAATCAAGGAAATAGTGCTAAAAATAAACAAATAGGTAGACAAATAAATAAAATAAGGAAAAAACAAACAAATAATGCAATAAAAACCCTACAAACATTGCCCCTACAAAATAGGCAACAACTTAACAAATGAACAAAATGGGGGAATATAAAAAAAAGGAATGGGGTGGCTGAGCTATCTCCTTATGCACTAGGTAAGTGGATATTGCATACATAGTTCCATGGATGTAATATCTAATAAAAAACTTTAGGCCAAATGTAGTTCTTCTAGGGAATGGTAAGAATATGATAACTAAAGAAAACAAATAGAAAGGATGTGATAGAAGAATAGGAACGGTCTTGCAAAATGGCAAGTGTGTGAGAGAAAAGGCCAAAAAAGATGGGGAAACTAAATGACAAGTGATTTGCTTATAACTTAGTAAGGGTTCTCATAATTCTTAAGGAAAAGAAGTGGTTAATGTTTTTTTTCCAAACAATTTTTTGAAATGTTTTTGGAAGTGTTTTGGAGTGTCACAACTCAATCAATAATGATGAGACACTAAACGGTTCAAGCTCATAAAATGGTGAGAGCATGGCTTAGGTTACACTCAAAATGGTGAGAATGTTTAAAATTATGTTTCTCATAAAATGGTGAGAGAATTTAAAATTAGGTTGATCATAAAATGGTGAGAGTGTGGCTTAGGTTACTCATAAAATAGTGAGAGTGTTCAAACTTAGGTTGCTCACAAAACAATGAGAGCATGTCTTAGGTTGCTCACAAAATGGTGAGAGCATGGGCAAAAGGGTGACTGAGCTAACCTCAACAAGTATTGAGTATTGCCTACATAGTCCTAGAGTAGGACCTCAAATCACTATAGTTCCACCCTTATAGCAAAGGAATTTGACCAATGTGGTAGCCAATTCAAAAAAAATAAGCACAGTTGGAAAAAAGACATAGTATGTCATAAGAAGTGGCAAGTTAGTATGTCAAGCCTTAGTCTTGCCCCTAGTTTACCCATAAGCGGTTATAACTAGGACACAATGGATAGTTCAATAGTACTAATTTTCCCAAAGGCAATTATAATTAGTAGCAATACTGATGGTAAGAAAGGAATAATAAACAAAAGATGCAACTGTTAAAACTTCTATCACAATATCCCAAAATATGATCTCTATCTAAAGTTCTTGAACAAACTAATGAACTGATCAGATACCTCGATGCTAAAACTACATAATGAATGATAAAAAACCAAGGTCAAACAAGCTAGGTTTTAGAACACACTGGGTCAATAAGTTAGAAATGGAAAGTAGATATGGGAAAGAGGATGAATAAGGGTGGTATGTGTAAAGAAGAATAGTGTCAAAATGGCATAATTGAAATGGTCCTTAGAGATAATACAACTTAGTGCTTAAGTATAGTACCGCTTGAGATGAATAATATTCATCGGCTCTAGAAGTTCCTCTTTATTGGGTGTGGCAAGCTTATATGCCCCTGATCCATAATCTGTAGTGATGATGAAAAGCCCTATCCAGTTTGGTTTGAATTTCCCTTTATGTTTCTTCTCGGCCATAGTATTCTTTTTATTTTCTTTAATAACAAGATCACCAAGTATAAATGTTCTATACTTTACACACCAATTATAGTGGCCTTTGAGTTGATTTTGATATGCTTGAATATTTTTGAGTGTAGTTGTGTGTTTCTCATCTAGTAGATCCAACTCTTGTAGGTGAGCTACTAGATAGTCATGATCATCTAAGACATGCTTGAAAGAGATCAATAGTGAAGGCCTCTCAACCTCAATGAGAAGGATGGCTTCAATATCATAAAAATGTGAGTATGGAGTGGCTCTTGTGGTGATATGATGATTGGTATGGTATGCCTAAAGAGTAGGGAATATATGGAGGTGCCAATCATGATCGACATCATTGAAAATCTTTTTTAGAATGTTGATAATGGTTTTATTGGATGCCTCATCTTGGCCATTACCTTGAGGGTAATATTTTATATAAAAATGTTGGGTGATGTTGTATTCAATACATAACTAGTCTACATCTTTGTTCTTGAATGATATTTCATTATCAGATATAATTTTAGAGGGGATACCATAGTAGTAGATGAGATGGTTGAAGACGAATGTGTAAATTTACTTTCTAGTCATGTAAGTGAGGGGTATAGCTTCAACCCGCTTAGTAAAATATTCAGTGTTGGTAAGGAAATGTTTATGGCCATCAGATGAAGTGGGGTTAATATTCTTAATGAGGTCAAGTCACCATGTAGAAAATGGTCATCATGTCAACATCAGTTTTAGAGTTTTTGGTAGGGCATGAATTAGATTAGCATGTCATTGACATTTGTCACATTTATTTACATATGTACTGGCATTTATGTTCATTATGGGCCAATAATAACAAGTATGCAAGATATTTTTAGATAGGACTACCCCACTATAATGGGCTCCACATACTCCTTCATGAACTTCTCTTAATGATAGCATAGACTCTACCAAATTTAAACAATGAAGAAGAGTTCCATCAAAACTACAATGGTAAAGAGTGGATCCAAGTAAAGTATAATGAGCAGAATGATGAATGAAGGATTTGGTTTGTTTTCAAGAGAGGCCAAGTGGTAAAAATTGGTCATGAAGGTAGTTGTAAAGGTCTGAATACTAGATAGAATTAGGACCAATAATATCACAAATCATGGCAATGATTAAAGGTTCATGAGCTAGTGCTAACAAATTCTTGATGAAGAACTGATACTCTCTAGCTTTATCTATGTATCAAATCAGAGAGCCAATAGTAGCCATGGCATCTGCAGTTCTATTACTAGCCCTTGATATATGCTCAAACTAAATGTTAGAAATTTGATTTTAAGAGTGTCAACCATGGCTTTATATGGAACCAGCTTGTCATCTTTGGTCTAAAAATTATATGTGACCTAATTGATGATTAATTGAGAGTCACCATAAACTTGAAGATGAGATATATTCTAATGCACTACTTGTCAAAGTCCTAAAATAAGTGCTTCATACTCAGCCATGTTGCTTATACAAGGAAAGTTGATTCTGAATGATTTGGGTATTAGATCCCCCTATGGTGTAATTAAAAATAGGCCTACCCCTGATCCATATAGTTAATGAACCATAAAAATAAAGATTCCAAGGATGCTCCTCTATGGGTGTGTTGATGATGATCATGATAAATTCATCAAGAAATTGAAACATGAGTGGCTAGGTGTCTATGAGAGGTGTTATAGCAAGCTGATCTACAAGAACTTGTCCTTTGATTACCTTTTGATTAACATACTCTATGTCAAACTCACTAAAAATGATGATCCATTTAGCCATTCTACCTTGCAAAGCTATTTTAGATAGTAGATATTTGAGTGGATCTACTTTTTAAATGACCATAGTTTCATTATTCAACATGTAATGATGCAATTTTTGAGCTATGAAAACCATGGCTAAACAAGCTTTTTCAATAGGTACATAATTATGTTCATATGTAGCCAAGGTATGGCTTAAGTAGTATACAACATTTTCCTTTCCATTGTCATCATGTTGAGCCAAGAGTGCCCCCAGAGCATGGTTAGTAGCTAATAAGTATAACAAGAATGGCTTTCCTAACATAAGAGATAATAAAAGAGGTGGATTGACAAGATAATATTTGAGCTATTGAAAAGTTATTTGGTAGTGATCATCCCAATGAAATGCAACTCCTTTATTTAAAAGTGTGTAAATGGATGGCACTTATTTGCTATTTAAAAGATGAAACATCAGATAGACTAGATCTTACCTTGCAAACTATAGAGTTGTTTTAAATTGGTTAGTGGTGGCATCTTAGTTATACCATGGACTTTAGTTGGATCAACTTCAATACCTCTACGAGACATGATGAAGCTAAGTAATTTTCTTGAGGTTACACCAAATACATATTTCTTTGGATTTAGTCTAAATTTTTACTCTCGTAGTCTTTCAAATCTTTTGCACAATATTGTTGGATGGTCAGCCCTGGTTTTAGATTTTCTTAATGTCATCGACATAGTCTTCAATAATATCATGCATCATATCATGAGATATGATAATCATGGCCCTTTGATATGTATCTCCAATATTATTAAGGAAAAATGACATCATTTGATAACAAAATGTTCCCCATGGAGTGGTGAACACTATTTTATGCTAATTTTTTTGTGTTATTATGATTTGATTATATCCTGAAAATCCATCTATAAGTGAAATCATTTCATAAAATATCATATAATCAATGATCATATCGATATTAGGTAAGGAAAATCATCTTTAGAACAAGCTTTGTTAATGTCTCAAAAATCAATATAAATTTTGATCCCTTCAATCTTTTTACTAATAAGTACAACATTAGAGATCCATTCAGAGTAGTCAATGGATTAGATACATCCTACTTCTAAGAGTTTTTCCAACTCTTTATTTACAAATACAATAATAGGAAGATGCATCTTACGTAGATTTTATGTTACCACTTTGGCATTAGGATTAACCATAAGGTGGTGCAAAACAAAGGCGGGGTCTAAACCTGGCATGTCAGAATAGGCCCATGCAAAAATATCTATAAACTCTCTCAATAGAGATGTAAAGATGTCATGTTCCTTATTAGTGAGAGACACTCCTAATTTTATCCATTTCAAGTCTAATGGAGTCTTGATATTTACCTCCAATGTATCTTGACTAAAAGGGTCAAACCACCTTTTAGGATAGTAGGTAGTGACTTACACTGTTGGACTATGTTAGGGTTCTCTACTAGGACTTGCTCTTCAACTTCTCCTAGGTGTGATGAATCTGAATCCCCTAATGGAAGATCTATCCATGTAACAAAAATAGTCAAACTTCTTAGAGAATTTGATCAAATACTTTTTATTGCTCAAATCTAAACTCTGATCCATAGGCAAGTTCATCGTTGGTGGTCTCCTAGTCTAAATTTGAAGAAGAATGAACACACCCATCTAATTGCACCTGAAACAAGTTTTCACTACTAGTCTAGCCTTTATCTTTACTTTTTCCCTGGTCAAAATTCACCTCAAAGAGGTTTTCACTTTGGGACCTCAATGTTTTACTTATTTATTTTTGGTTAAGGGTGTTCACTTACTCTCCAAAATAGGCTACAAGATCCAATGTGATTGAGAATCTTGATTAGTGATCTCCTAAGGGAACATTGTCTCTAAACTTAAGAATTCACAGAATGTCTCATCATTCTAAAACTCATCAATCGACAAACTAGATTCTTGTTGGTCCTAATCTATCAATTAGGGATAATACAATGGTAATGGATTATGATGAATGGCTTGGGTAAGGTTACAAATGGCATTATTATTAAATAAGTTGGTTTTATCTAGTTTATCAAAGTTAAGGCTATGATTGGACTATGCTTCACTATCATCATCCTCATCACTAGTTGTTGGTTATGGAGTTTGAATAAGATATATGGGGTCACCTCCTGGCAATTTAAATCTAAGTCCATAAGGTATTTCATACTTAGTCATGGAAGCTGGATCGATGGTTCCTTGTTGATTCAGTCTAAGGCCTCTTCCTTCATAATTGTGACACTACGTGATCTTATTGGGAATAGGATACTTTGTATTTTTATAACAATCAACTTGGTCATCATTGTATAACCATGATTCATCCCCTTCAAGAGGGTCAAGTCCTAGGCTAGATGTTGGTACAAATGTGATAGGTCCCTTATCTTTTTTCTTTCATTGTCAATACATATGTGGGATTACTTTAGGTTACCCAAAGGTTTTCAGATTCTAAGGAAGATTGGGAATATGAAATGTATCATGGGTCATATATTCTCTAGGTCCATTATCTAAAATGGTGAAATGATTAGAAGCTTTAGGAGGCAGCATGTGGGAAAGGGAATCTAAGGTATTAGGATCTATGAAATTATTTGGTGAAAGATAAATAAGTATATCCTTTCCTTTATCCTACTTGTAACTTGGATTAATGCCATACTAATAATTATAGCTTTGAAACTCAGCGTTGATATGTTTGTAGTGTTCATATGGGTGTAAATCTCTTGAAATATTCACCTCCATCCCTGAATGGGAAAACTTGATACATTGGTGCAGTGTTGATGGGACTACATGAATCTCATGTAACCAAGGCCTACCTAGAAGTATATTGTATGATAACTCAAGATCCAACATAGGGAAAAGTGTATCATGGGTTAAAGGCCCAATGATAACTAGTAAACTATTGGTGCCTTTGGATTATATTTCTTTATTATCATAGGCTTTAATAGTTATTGTTTCTAGCTGGAGATCTATTATTATGTACCCAAGAAACTTGATGAGTTTTAGAGACAATATGTTGAGCCCAAATCCATTGTCTATAAGGACACATTTCACTTTATGTTATCTAATACAAACATATGTGCAATGGGTTATTATGGAGCGGGCCAAGGGAAGACATATCACTTTGGTTGAATGTGACTAGTTGGGTTGGAGCTACGTGTCTAACCAAAGCTTGAAAGTTATCAGGGGATATGTCACTAGAATTAGTGGATTCTATCAATAAATCATTAAAGATGTTTTTGTGGATTATTTACATCTATAGAAAATCTAAAATAGAAATTTATGCTGGTGTCTTCTATAATTTTTCCATAGTGTCAAACTTCTTGTTTTGGTCAGTAATGAATGGTTTATTCAGAGGTTGAACGGTTGGTTAGATGATAGGCAAAGTCATGGATGGTTGTGGGTCTAGGATAGTAATCTTTGACCTCTAAGTTGTGACTACATAATCAATATTAAACATTGGACCCTTATTACTAACTAGTGTTGGGAATGGTGTGGGACCAAATAGGACAAGTCTCAATTATTGGTGTACTTGTATGTGGTCACATGGCAAGGACAAGTTGTCATTAGAATATTCAAATGGGGAAGTCTTAGTTTTTTGGTTTGCCTATATGTACTCGAAGGTTAAAGAAGTATTATCCATGTGATTTGGCTAAATATTGTTGTTTAGTAATCATCTAGGTTGATTAGTGTTCAATCTAGGATTAAAAGAGATGGTATTAATGCTACCCCCTACAATATGACCTATAACCTTGTTGTAGTCATGTGCAATTGCATGGTAGGTTTGTTGGTTATTACCATTATAACCTTGGTTTTGTCCATTTTTCTATTGTTGTGGGTTTTGCTACTAATTTTAATGGTTCTACTAGTTCAGCCTTTGATTTTGATACTGTTGATTTTGTTGTTTCACCAGCCATTATTGTTGTTATTGTTGATTGTTCTACTGTTATTGATTATTATGTCAAGGAAATGGGTTTTGATAGATCCCAAGAGCTTTATTAGAAGTGTAATCACCATTATCCAATTTTATCTCCCCATTCTCCAATATATTTTCAATTAAATGCTTGATTTGGACACATCTACATAGATTATGCCCATTGGCCCGATGATAGTCACAAAATATATTCTCATGGTACCAATCAAGGTAAGGAATATCTTATGGATAATGCTTTGGTATATTCCAAATGATCAAATTAGTGGTATCAAGCTTAGAAAATATAGATTCAATAGGTTCTCTTAGGTCACTAAAGACACGACGTGTAGGCATGGTTCTCTTAGGAGGAGGGGTTTATAATGGTAAGGGCTACTATATTTATTATGCAGGTCTTGGTTATTATACTTGTGACATTATTTGGAGAGGTTTCTAACTAGGAGTAAGTTAAAAACATGGTGGAGATGATGTTTGCACAATTTAAATATGATGAGAGTCAGTTACTCCATTTCCCACAACATTCTGATTGTGGTTGAATTGCTTCAATCTTTCATGGTTATTGGCCTATGCTAGTTGTGATGCTTGTGCTTGGATGGGATGTTGGTCATTTTGTGACTGATACCTTGATTTTGATTATTTAAATTGAGCTTGATGACTCCCTTATTAATGAGTTCCCTCTTGATCAACAATAATTTATCAATGATCTTTTTAAACGTATGTGCACATTGTAGTTCTAGATGATAGGCTATCTCACTATGAAATTTTTTAGCAAACATAGTGGCTAATTGTTTACCTAGTAAACTATAGGTGAAATAGCTTGCAGGGTCTCTCCATCACTGTAAGTAACTTGCAAAACTCTCCATAGCTTTCTACTTTGCTTGTGTCAGGTCCACTAATGAAATCTCATGTTTGAGATTATAGGAAAAGTGTTGCACAAATTTATCAAAAAGATCATCAAAGTCTATTACTAAATTCTTGGGAAACTTAAAAACTCATTCCAAGGCTTGTCCCTCTAATCTCCTTAGAAATAATAACAAAAAGTATATGTCATTATATGCCACTGGTTTACATGCAACAAAGAATTCAGTCAAATGAGCCTTAGAATCACCTTTCCCTTTATATTTATCAAATTTCAGTGGTTTATATCTTAGAGGACATGGTATCTACAAATACTCCATGTGGAATGGATAAGAACATGCATCATCCAATTTGAAATTTTTGGTCTACTTCTTAGCTTGAATAATAGCAATTGTATCCTTCATTTGTTACAATTCTTAGGAGAGAAAACTAGAAGAGATATTAGTTTGAGGGATAATATCAGTTTGGGTAAATGGTTGAGAGGTCACAAGTGGGAAACTTTGACCAAGTATGATGGAGATACCTATTAGGGTACATTGGATAGGTTTGGGAATGGACCAAGAATACACCTATGTGGATTGTGATGTACTTTAAATTGCACATTTAGTTATGTGATATTCTGGTTTTGTTGGTGATAAAGTTTTGACCTAAGGGATTTTGTGGTTGGGATGGAAGGATATAATTATACTATGCCTAATATGGTTGAAAAGGGACATACTACTAACTAATTAAACCTTGATGTTGAGTGGGAACTTGTGGACCAAGACCCTATCTCTAGATTTGTGGCAGGTTTTAAACCAATGGTTGTCTAGTAGGTACCTGAGAAACATGGGGACCTCCTTGTTACATGAATCCTTATGAGGAAGTGAAAGTAGGTTACAATTTTAGCATCAATCACTGACCAATATTTGCACATTATTGACTAGTCATTACTTGGTTTTAGACTAGCATATTAGTCTACGACTGAAGAGGTATGTTTGTCATTACCCAGTGAGGTAGAATATTAGTTGTCCCTAATTGAGGTGTCAATGTATTCATCCTTTATTGTGTTGATACACTAGACTATGTTTGTTGTTATGGAATACTACGTGCTACCTATTGATGGGGAGTAAGATTCATCACATTCTATCATTGGGGTGTGATATTGGTTGTTATTTGATTACTTAACCCAATAGGTTATACAGTTGAGGAATCAATTGGTTGAGGCTAGTGTGAAGAAACTCCTATCCCTTGGTATGATAATCTATTCAAAGGATTAACTATAGGCACATGTTGTTGGTTAGTTGTTTATGTATTTGTACCACCTTGGTTAAGATTTGATGTTGTTTGCACATTATCCACTATGTTTGGCTCACTATTCAATGAAGAAACCAAAGACACTTCTTCAATAATTGTCATATCTATCAAGTTATCTATCAAAATGGTTTATATAAATGGGTTGGAACTCATATTATCTTGTCTAGTTAACTCTATCATCACTCCTATTCAAGGATCTAGGTCAATGAGAGGCTTATTTACCATGTTCATCTGATTAAAATCATGTGTTGGGTCTAGCTATGTTTGATATGTTGTCTACATTTGGTTAAATTTATCTTCTATGATGTTTTTACTTTGATTAGATATATTAGGATCTTGTTACGTTGTTTGGACTAGAGCCATAGGATTATTAGAATAAGCCTGTTGATCGTAAATGATATTGTGGGGCACTCTTACTAGACTCGGTAAATTTTCATGGGGGAAGTCTGCTAGAATTTTGGACCCTACCTTACGGCTCTAACCAAAATTTCATCTTTGTTCTCTAACAAGTGTCACTCAAACAAAAATGGATCATACATGGAAGTTGTATTAGTAGAATATGACTATTGAATAACTAGCTCGTCTACTATAGGTATTGTAGCTAGGTATTACATGGTATGTTCTTGATCCTATTTTGAATAAGGAAATGTGTTTACTAAATAATTAGCCAATAGATCTTGGATTTATGCCCCTTATTGAGTATTATAATAGGAATAAGAATCCATCTCATAAGCAATGGTATCTTCATAGGGGTCTTGCATCAATTCTTCTTATGCAACCAAATTACTAATCCCTAGATTGTACATGAATCCACTACAAGTGTAGGAATACATGTCAGGATCCATAGTCAATGCATTGTGATAAAATATCAAAGATTTATACAAACTCTAAAAAAGGACAATGTCTAAAATGGATGACGTTCCAACTTGGTCTAGATTTGTCAAAAGGATCAACATGTTTATGCAAAGATTTAAGAGGAAACAAGCTAGCATAAAGTATCCAACATTTCACTGTTCACATAAAGATAAGCAAGTAAATCAACTAAAAATTGGAATGCCAAACTCTAAAGTTGAAGTGTTTCAAATTAGTCTAATCTAGGAATTTAAAAGTTGCTAGGTATTTTGGCCAAATGCAACATCAAAAGTTAGGCTCAAACAAGATATGCACTAGGAATTTTGACCAAACAACATCAAAAGTTAGACTTAGAAAATATATGAAAGTTTTAATCTAACAGATTTGAAACACTTCTAACAAACACTAGGCATTTAATTTTTGGTCATGAACTTGATCAACTAGGTATAAGGTATGAAACAAAAGGTGCTTTTAGCAATATTTTACTTTCTCACAAAAAAATGGTATAAAACTTAGTTATGTTGACAAACAAGCTAGACAAAGGTGATCAATATAATTATTTTAGATAAAATATCACAAAAGTACACTTGGATTAGTCTAAAAATGTAGGAACAAATTTGAAACTCTATTCAAGATGGTTTATGAAACAATGTTCAAAATGTTTTGGGTAGCGTAACGATGCTATACTACCCAAAAAGGTGTGATAAAAAGTTTTGCTTCAAAAACTTTCTAAGGCAAAGATACTTTCCTAAAATTTTGGTAGCATAACAATACCTTTCTTGACTCAAAATGTTATGATGTATAGACTTAAAGTGCAAGTGTTTCGCACAAAATGGCTTAAGTCTATCAGGCGATGATAATGATTATGAGTCTTAAATGACCTTTAACCTAAATTGGAAATTAAACCTAAGATCCCTTAATTTGAGTGGAAATGGCAAACCCACTTAACACATCAACCCTATAAACTTTTAAAGGTGTAATTTTGAATTTAAATTATAATTGAAGGACTTAAACAACTTTGGTAAAAGTCTAGATTCAATTGGGTAGCATAACTATAGCAAAGTGGATGATATGACTCTCAAGCTTTTGATAAACTTTGAACAAGGGAAATGGATGATCTCACATGGGCAACATAATGCCTCTTTGTTCAAAGGAAAATTTGGACTATGTGTTTGGTTTAGATTGTTTGTTTACACCAATTTTTCGACTCCAAGTAAGACTTTAAACTAGGAAAAAATCAACTAATTAATCACCCTTAGATCCTAAACTGACAAGGTTGCTTGGTATTGCTAGAATATGTCAATATACATCATTTGAGAGGATTTTAAGTGTTCATCCAAAAGTAAATATGTATTATATAGTAGGGTTTTTACACCCCCCTTCTCTCAAATGATATTACTATGACATGGACCTTGAGGTACACTTTGCACCAACAATACTTCCACGACAAGTGGGGATTTGTCTAAAATCTAACAAGCTTTTGAATGATCTAGGGGAATCAATTACATAATGACTTTCATGCTAAACAATGAAAAATAATATCATAAATTTTGAGTTAATATCAATTGGCTTGTTGTAAAAAGGTCTAGTCCTTTTTGCAACCACTACATCCTATTGTTCGCTCAGTGTTGTGCGATGTCCAAATTGCCACTACGTCCCATGTGTAACTCCAAAGGAGCCAAATAAATTCAATGCCAAGATATGAAACCCTAGGTCAAAGCTTCCATAAAGCACTTATGAGAGGTGCTATGTCATGTCCCCTTTTTCATGGACATTGACAGATGTGATGATTGGCCTATTATACGACCTTCGTAGGCTAATAGGATGGATAGAGGGTCATAATGGAGCTTGGATTGACTTTGATTCACAGGATTTCTACATTTGATTTTCATTCGGGCTCTTTCGGACACATTTGGCCTGAGCTCCTACTTTTTAGGGATATTTGATATGCAGCGGAGCGCCTTTATTTTGGTATGGTCATATGCGGAATCACTCCCTGATTCACCTGCTTCGATCGGTTTGAGGATCTGACGTATATTGAGGGAGATATTAATATTTGATTGATTTAATCAAATATTAATTATTTGGTCTCATTAATAATTAATTATTAATTATTAATTATTTGCTCTAATTTTAAATTAGAAACCCTAATGCTAATTTAAGAAAACCCTAATTAGGGCAAGCATATCTTTTGAGGGTATAAGGGTTTCACATGGAGGCCATTATTGATTATGTATGCATAGATTATTGATTATTGAAAATTGAAGTAATTCTTCTGTGAAGACTGAGCCAAGGGTTCCAGGATTTCATTGCAGTGAAGAACGTTCCCTCTTCATTGTGTGTGATTTAGAGGCTGTGAGATATCAGCTGATTTATTGCCAAACTGAGAGATAGCTTCATCCAGAAGTTATCACAGAGATACAGATCTGAGAGATAGCTTCACCCAGAAGTTATCACAGAATTCCAGGGTTGAGAGATAACTTCACACAGAAGTTTATCACAGAGCTTTCCAGGTATTTCCTTATTTAGTTTTGATCTAATAAGTTATACAGAGATAGATCTTGTGTTAGAATCTATATTTGTGAGATCAGGGTATTCAGCTATCAGGGGCTAAGAAGAGACAGGTTGGTGGCCGTACCAAGTCCGTACAGGTTCGTACAGATCAGTGCAGGAACCGACCTCGGCAGACAGAGGGTTTCAGTGACCGACATCGGTCGACTGAAGACCGACGTCGGCAGAAATCTGACCGACAGTGACCGACGTCGGCGATATATCGACCGACGACGGCGCCTGTGTGTCGACACAGAAAGGCCGAGACTTCCAGAATTGCAAGTTATTTCCCAGTTTACATGAATTCAGGGTTTTTAAGACCAGATTTTAATATTCTTTTATTTGTATAACAGAGACTCAATTGTGTAATCGTCCAGAAGAACAAGTAATGTGATCTTTAATTGCCATTGAGAGATTATACTGTGATTTGTGTATGCTTATTTGAATCTATTCTGCAAGTTTGTATTGGTGATCTAAGTTTTATAAGTCTATATATTCCCTATTTGAAGGGGACATTACAATGGTATCAGAGCTTATTGTGTAGATAAAGGAGCCCCTAAGTAAGGGACATCACAGTGGTATCAGAGCTAAATTCCTGCCATCCTGTTGGGCACATCAGAGCTAAATTCCTGCCATCCTGTTGGGCACATCAGAGCTAAATTCCTGCCATCCTGTTGGGCACATCAGAGCTTTGGTCTTTGGTATCATAGTTTTGTGTCTTTCATATATCTCTATTGGTAGGGGATATTACAGTGGTATCAGAGCTTTGGTCTTTGGTATCATAGTTTTGTGTCTTTCATATATCTCTATTGACAGGGGATATTACAGTGGTATCAGAGCTTATTGTGTAGATAAAGGAGCCCCTAAGTAAGGGACATCACATGCTAAAGTCCCCCTCGTAAGCCAAGATGCATAAAAACAAATAAATCATGAAATAGAAAGACTTTAGGGTCACTTTAAAGGTCACCCAAACTTTGACAAGTTTTTGGGGAGTGATTTAGATGAATTTATTTCTAAGCCTTAGACTAGGCTATTTGCAATAGGAATGTCACTTTTGATTCCAAGGGTTCCTCTAGGGGATAAATGGAAGAGTATACATGCAACATTTCTCTTTTTACAAAACAAGATTAATCTACTCAACTATTGGAAACAAGAATTGACAAGTGTGTTCAATTTTAAACCCAAATAAAGTGTTTGGTGGTATTCATTTGACCCCTTAGGCTTAGTTGCAAAACTTTGAAAATAATTAACATCTAAAAATTCTTTTTTAAACACCAAAACAAGGTACCTAATTTATTTTTAAGCATGCAAAACTGATTTAAACATGTTTTGAGCAAATTTTAAACTTAGTCCTATAGCAAAATTATTAGCATGTCCTTTATCTTTGAGGCCCTTTTGAGTTTGAAACAAAAAACATTGAAAAAGTAGGTCTCAAGGCTATGTTTTTGGAAAAAACACAATGATCTATGTTATTTATTACCACCAACATTGGTTATGGCCAACAAAGATCTAACCGATGTCAGTTCTGCTAACCGACATCGGTAGTGAGGTAACTAATGTTGGTATTTATACTAACATCAGTTACTGTGTAAAAATTGAGGCAAGCAAAAATGGCAAAATATAGTTAGAAAATCAATTTTCAAGAGTTTCAAATGCTTAAATAAATATTTTAGAGTTATAAAAGGATATCTTTCATGTGTAGGATGCATCTAGTCCCACCGGGTTTGCCATTATGTGATCTAGGAATTTGACTCAAGAGAGGATGGTTAGTATGGTATTAGTTCCAAAATGAAAACAAAGTGAAATAAACACACTAATATCATGATATTTCTAGGCTTAGACACTAGGAAGAACTTACTTAAAAAATAAAAATGATACGCATAAATAAAAAAGCAAGGAATTAAATAAAAGAGTTCCTTCACTTCCTTCGATACTCCAAATGTCTTTGTAGTAGTGGTTTGCTCAGCTTGTGCTCATAAAGTCCTTGGAAATGGAAGCTTAGCTACATCTATCTCTCCTTGGCACCTTGTGGCTTTGGCTTGGATTGGCTTGAAATCAATTTGGCATGGTAACACTAATTGCATGAGGCTTTTTGAATCAATCCTACATTATAATTTTGCACAAATTAAGCTTAGAAATGATGTTGTGAGGCCTCCTATTTATAGATTATTAGATTTGATTAGAATCAACCTAAACCATCCATCTCAAGATTGAGATGTGTGGTTGAGGATTAATTCAATTTTTGGAATTAATTTTGTAATTATTCTCATCATGGCATTGGAATAAGGGTCAATAAAGAGGCATGGAGGGCATCATGAAATGTATTGATGAGGAATGGAGGGCATGAATCTTGATATTTATGGCATTTATGGCTTAAGGGTGTCTTCTCAAGAAATTAGGTCACTTGATGATGTAGATATTCAATATTCATTTACAAAATAAATTATTCAACATGTTTCCATGGAATTCTTGATTAGGCCTTGATTTGGATTAATTAGCTCTTATACATGATTAAGCACTTTTTGGGAAAATTACTTAAATTAATCAGAATGCCTTGCTATTGCTCCTAAATTTGACTAGATTAGAATTGGAAGTCATTGTCAAATACGTTGGATGAATATTCCCATTTAAGATGTTGCCAACACCAAATAATAAAGGCATGAGTCTTGTGCAAAATATTTTATAGGAAAGAGTAGTGTAGAGCATGTGGGTGCAAAATTGGCATTTTGACTCAAAATAAACTAGTCAAAGTTAGCTAGCCCATAAATTGCATTGCCCCATTTAGTGATACCATGGCCAAATTGGCACTTGAATATGTTAGTTTCACATCATTTAGCATGTTTTATTATTTTTAGGCCAAATTGTACATTTTGGGTAGAAATTGGCCAAAATCTTGACTGGAGGTTATCAGTGGCCAGTTTTAGGTGTCTACAATTTGCCCCTATTTGGGAAGATGTTGTAAGGTATAAGCATAGTAACCTCTTCTCAAATAATGAAAAGGTCTTGTATGCCTACAATTGTAATAATAGTAAACTAACTGTATTAAGCCCCCCTCGAAGGAATGGTTGACACAAGTATGTTGGAAAACGGTCCCTCAAAAAGAAAGAAGCAAAATGAGGGGACCAAAGAAAGAACTAAAGAAAGAAAAGATGATGGGGTGAAAAACACAATGAGACTAAAAAATTATTAAAAATAATTGATAATGTAAGTGGGATAGTGTGTAATGATTTTCCCAAATGCGGTTATAAGTATTGTACCCCAATAGTGGCTACGTGGTATGATAACACAATGATTTTCCCAAAGACAGTTATAATCATTGAGAAGATGGAGCTACCTTAGTTAGGATAAACAAACAAGATAACAACATGACCTTGTATAGGTAGAAAAATTAAAGTGGTGACAACATCATGATTTGCCCAAAGGTAGTTAGAATCATTGAGAAATGTAGGTGGGATTGTGTGTAATGATTTTCCCATAGGTGGTTATAATCATTAGACCTCAATTATGGAAAACATGATAAACTTGGCCGAGGATGATGATAACTTAACATAAAGGGTAATGGTGAATTGAAACAACCTACTAGTATGGAGATGCTCATCTGAACTAATAAAAGTTGAAATTCTTTCATGTTTAATTACTCTATTTGGGATATGATTAGGATGGAATCAGGGCATTGGTGTTGAAGAGATACCACCTTTATTGAATAGACTTCTTGAAGCTAAGGTCTTTTTTAGCATGTGATGGTAGGCTTTATGATAAAACACCATAAGGAATTGGCTAAAATAGGCATAAGGACTGACTTCCACAATCCAATAGTTAATATAAAATAATGTACCAATGATAGAAACCATGATGACAATGTATACATATGAATATGGATGGATTCAAGTGTAAGTGTGGGCAAGAAATCACCTAATGAACACACATAAACTGAATCAAGGAAACTATGCTGAAAGTAAGCAAACAGGTAGACAAACAAACAAAATAAGCAAAAATAAACAAACAAACAATGCAATAAAAACCCTACAAACATTATCCCTAAAAAATAGTCAACAACTTAACAAATGAAAAAAATGGGGGAAAAGAAGAAAAATAAAGGAGGTGGATGAGCTCTCTCCATGTGCACTAGGAAAGTGGATGCTACCTACATAATTCCATGGATGTAATATCCAATAAAAAACAAAATTGGCTAAAATATGCATAAAGACTGACTCCCGCAATCTAATAATCAATAGAAAATAATTCACCAATGATAGAAACCATGATGATAATGTAAAAATATGAATATGGATGGATTTAAGTGTAAGTGTGGGCAAGGAATCACCCAATGAACACACATAAATTGAATCAAGGAAACTATGCTAAAAGCAAACAAATAGGCAGAAAAAAAATTAGAAAAAATAAACAACAAACAAATAATGCAATAGAAACCCTACAAACATTACCCCTAGAAAATAGGCAACAACTTAACAAATAAATAAAATGGGGAAATAAAAGAAAAATAAAGAGGTTGGTTGAGCTGTCTCCATATGCACTAGGAAAGTGGATGCTACCTACATAGTTCCATGGATGTAATATCCAATAAAAAACTTTAGGCCAATTGTAGTTCTCCCAGGGAATGGAAAAAATATGATAACTGAGAAAAAAAAATAGAATGGATGTGATAGAAGAATAGGAACGATCTTTTAAAATGGCAAGTGCATGAGAGAAAAGGCCAAAAAATATGGGGAAACTAAATGATAAGTGATTTGCTTGTGACTTAATAAGGGTTCCCAAAATCCTTAAGTCAAAGAAGTGGTTAATGTTTTTATTCTTTTCTAAGGTTTTTTTGAAATATTTTTGGAAGTGTTTTGGAGTGTCACAACTCAATTGAGAATGATGAGACACTAAATGGTTCAAGATCACAAAAGAGTGAGAGCATGGCTTAGGGTATTTGTCAAATGGTGAGAGCATTCAAACTTAGGTTGCTTGCAAAATGGAAAGAGCATGGCTTAGGTTGCTCACAAAATGGTGAGATCATTCAAACTTAGGTTGATCTTAAAATGGAAAGAGTGTAGCTTAGGTTTCTCAAAAAATGCTGAGAGCATTCAAACTTAGGTTGCTTAAAAAATAGTGAGAGCATGGCTTAGTTTGCTCACAAAATGATGAGAGGATAGGGAAAAGGGTGATTGAGCTAACTTCAACAAGTATTGAGCATTGCCTACATAGTCATAGAGTAGGACCTCAAGTCACTATAGTTCTACCCTTGTAGCATAATAATTTGACCAATGTAGTAGCCAATTCAAATAAAATAGGCACAGTTGCTGAAAAGACACAGTATGGCATAAGAGGTGGAAAGTTGGTACAACAAGGTTTAGTCTTGCCCCTAATTTTTTCATAGGTGGTTCTAACTAGGATATAATGGCATAGATCAATAGTACTAATTTGCCTAAAGGTAGCTACAATTAGTAGCAAGACTGGTGGTAAGAAAGAACTAACAAAGGAAGGATACAACTACTGAAACTTTTATCACGCTATCCCAACATACTAGTAGGGAGATGCTCATTCAAACTAATAAAGGTTGAAATTATTTCATGTTTAATTACTCTATTTGGGATATGATTAGTATGGAATCAAGATGTCAGTGCTAAAAAGGTGATTCTTTTTCTAAATAGACTTCTTGAAGCTAAGGTTTGTTGTAGCATGTGATGGTAGTTTTTATGATAGAACACCATAAAGAATTGGCCAAAATATGCATAAAAATTGAATCTCACAATCCAATAGTCAATAGAAAACAATGCACCAATGATAGAAACCATGATGATAATGTAAACATATGAATATGGATGGATTCAAGTGTAAGTGTGGGCAAGGAATCAACCAATGAACACACATAAACTGAATCAAGGCAAAAATGTTGAAAGCAAACAAACAAGCAAATAAATAAACAAAATTAAACAAACAAACAAACAAACAATGTAATAGAAACCCTATAAACATTGTCCCTAGAAAATAGGTGATAACATATAAACAAAATGGGGGAATAGAAGAAAAAGAATTTGACTCAAGAGAGGTTGTTCAAATGGTGTTAGTTCTAAAATGAAAACAAAGTGAAATAATCACACTAATAACATGACATATCTAGGCCTAGGCACTAGGGAGAGCTTAGTTAACAAAATAAAATGATAAGTATAACTAAAAAGTAAGGAATCAAATACAATATTTCCTTCACCTTCCTTGGATTTTCCAAATTTCTTTGTAGTAGTGGCTTTCTTAGCTTGTGCTCATGAAGTCCTTGGCAATGGAAGCTTAGCTACCTCTATCTCTCCTTGGCACCTTGTGGCTTTAGCTTGGATAGGCTTGAAATCAATTTGTCATGGTAACACTAATTGCATTAATCTTTTGGAACCAATCCTACATTATAACTTTGCATAAATTAAGCTTAAAAATTATGTTGTGAGGCCTCGTATTAATAGATTTTTAGATTTGATCATAATCAGCCTAAATCATCCATTTCAAGATTGAGATGTGTGTTTGAGGATTAATTAAATTTTTAGAATTAATTTTTTAATTATCCTCATCATGTCATTTGGAGAAGTGGAAATTAAGAGGCATGGAGGGCATCATGGGATGCATTGATGAGGCATAGAGGGCATGAATCCTCATATTTGTGGCATTTATGGCCTAAGGATGTCTTCCTAAGAAATGAAGTCACTTGATGATGCAAATATTCAATATTCATTTCTAAAACAAAGTATTCAATAATTTTCCATGGAATTCTTAATTAAGCCTTGATTTGGGTTATTTAACTCTTAAACATGATTAAGCACTTTATGCATAACTTACTCAAATTGATTAGAATGCCTTTTTATTGGTTTTAAATTTGACTGAATTGAAATTAGAAGTCACTATCAGATGTGTTGGATGTGTATTCTCATTTAGAATGTTTCCAAAAATAAATAAAAAAGGTACGAGTCTTGTGCAAAATATTTAATAGGAAAGAGCAGTTTAGAGCATGTGAGTGAAAAATTAGTATTTTGACTCGAAATGAACTAATCAAAGTCAGCTAGCCCATAAATTACATTGCCCCATTTAGTGATACCCTAGCCAAAATCAGCACTTGAATATGTCAGTATCACATCATTTAGCATGTTTTAGTATTTTTAGGCCAAATTGTACATTTTGAGTGAAAATTAGCTAAAACCCTTATTGGAGGTTATCGATGGCCAATTTTAGGTGTCTACAGTTTGCCCCTATATGAGAAAGTGTTACAAGATATAATCACAGTGACATCTTCTCAAAGAATGAAAAGGTCATGTATGCCTACAATTGTAATGATGATAAACTAACTATATGATTCCCCCTTTGAGGGAACGGTTGGCACAAGATGTTGATAAATGGTCCCTTGAAAAGAAATAACTGAAATGAGGGGACCAAAGAAATAAAAGATGATGGGGTGAAAAACACAATGAGACTAAAAAAGTAGTCAAAATCATTGAGAATGTAAGTAGGATAGTGTGCAATGATTTTCCCAAAGGTGGTTATAAGCATTGTACCATGATAGTGGCAACATGGTATGCTAACACAATGATTTGCCCAAAGGTGGTTATAATCATTGAGAAGATGGAGCTGCCCCAGTTAGGATAGACAAACAAGATAAAAGCATGCCCTTATATAGGCAAAAAAAGTAAAGTGGTGACAACATAATGATTTTCCCAAAGGTAGTTATAATCATTGAGAAATACAGGTGGGATGGTGTGAAATAATTTGTTCATAAGAAGTTATAATCATTAGACCCCAATTATGGTAAACATGATAAACTTGGCCAAGGATGATGATAACTTAACACAAAGGGTAATGATGAATTGGAACAACCTATTAGTATGGATATGCTCATCTAAACTAATAAAGGTTGAAATTATTTCGTGTTTAATTACTCTATTTGGGATATGATTAGAATGAAATCAGGATATCGATGTTGAAGAGATACCATCTTTGTTGAATAGATTTATTGAAATTGAGGTTTGTTGTAGCATGTGATGATAGGCTTTATCATAGAACACCATAAAGAATTTTCCAAAATATGCATAAGGACTGACTCTCACAATCCAATAGTCAATAGAAAACAATGCACCAATGATGGAAACCATGATGACAATGTAAACATATGAATATATGTATGGATACAAGTGTAAGTGTGGGCAAGGAATCACCCAATGAACACACATAAAATAAATCAAGGAAATAGTGCTAAAAGTAAACAAATAGGCAAAAAACAAACAAAATAAGCAAAAATAAACAAGCAAACAAACAAATAAACAAATAATACAATAGAAACCCTACAAACATTGCCCCTAGAAAATAGGTGACAATTTAAAAAACAAACAAAATGGGGGAATAAAAGTAAAGGAAGGGGGTGGCCGATCTATCTCCATATGTACTAGGTAAGTGGACACCCTACATAGTTCCATGGATGTAATATCCAATAAAAAACTTCAAGCCAAATGTAGTTCTCCCAGGGAATGAGAAGAATATGATAACTAAGGAAAATATATAGAATGGATGTGATAGAAGAATATGAATGATCTTACAAAATGGTAAGTGCATGAGAGAAAAGGCCAAAAATGATGGGGAAACTAAATGACAAGTGATTTGATTTAACTTAGTAAGGGTTCCTAGAATCTTTAAGGCAAATAAGTGATTAATGTTTTTTATTATTTTCTAATGATATTTTGAAATGTTTTTGGAAGTGTTTTGGAGTGTCATAACTCAATTAAGAATGACAAGACACTAAATGGTTCAAGCTCATAAAATGATGAGAGCATGGATTAGGTTGCTTGCAAAATGGAGAGAGCATTCAAACTTAGGTTGCTCACAAAATGGTTAGAGTGTAGCTTAGGTTTCTTATAAAATGGTGAGAGAATTCAAACTTATTTTTCTCACAAAACAATGAGAGTGTGGCTTAGATTGCTCGTAAAAATGGTGAGAGCATTCAAACTTAGGTTGCTCACAAAATCATGGAAGCACGGCTTAGGTTACTCATAAAATGGTGAGAGCATGTGGAGAAAGGTGACTGAACTGACCTCAACAAGTATTGAGTGCTAACTACATAGTCCTAGAGTAGGACCTCAAGTCACTATAGTTCTGCGCTTACAATGAAGGAATTTGACTAGTGCGGTAGCCAATTCAAACAAAATAGGCATAGTTGTTAAAAATACATAGTATGGCATAAGAAGTGGCAAGTTAGTATGAAAAGGATTACTCTTGCCCCTAGTTTTCCCATAGGAAATTATAACTAGGACACAATGGCATAGATCAATAGAACCAATTTTTACAAAGGCAATTATAATTAGTAACAAGACTAGTGGTAAGAAAAGACTAATAAACGAAGGATGCAACTATCAAAACTTCTATCACATTATCCCAAAATACAATCTCTATCTAAAGTTCTTGAATAAACTGATTCACTAATTAGATACATCTATGTTGAAACTATATAATGAATTACAAAAAACCAAGGTCAAACAAGCTAGGTTTTAGAACACACTAGGTTGATAGGTCAGAAATGGAAAGTAGATATAAGAAAGAGGACAAATAAGGGTGGTACATGTAAAGAATAATAGTGTCAAAATGGCATAACTAAAATGGTCCTTATAGATAATACACCTTAATGCTTAAGCATAGTACCACTTCAGATGAATAATATTCATCAGCTTTGGAAGTTCCTCTCTATCTGGTGTGGCAAGCCTGTATGCTTCTGATCCATAATCTACAGTGATGATGAAAGGCCCTATCTAGTTTGGTTTGAATTTCCCTTTATGTTTCTTCTCGATCATGGTATTCTTTTGGTTTTATTTAAGAATAAGATCACCAAGTTTAAATGTTCTATACTTCACACACTAATTATAGTGGATTTTGAGTCGATTATTAATATGCTTGAAGGTTGTTGAGTGTGATCATTCATTTCTCATCTAGTAGATCCAACTCTTACAGGCAAATTACTCAATAGTCATGATCATCTAAGACATGCTTGAAAAAGATGCATAGTGAAGGCAACTCAACCTTAATGGGAAGGATAGCTTCAGTACCATAAAAAAGTGAGTATGGAGTGACTCTTGTGGGGGTATGACGATTGGTATGGTATGCCCAAAGGGTAGGGAATAGTTGGAGGTGCCAATCATGACCAACATCATTGACAATATTTTTGAGAATATTGACAATGGTTTTGTTGAATGCCTTAGCTTGGACATTACCTTGAGGTTAATATGTTGTATAAAAATGTTGGGTGATGTTGTATTCAATACATAACTAGTCTACATCTTTGTTCTTGAATGATCCTCCATTATCAGATATAATAGCGGCAGATGAGATGGTTTAAGATGAATTTGTAAATTTGCTTTCCAGTCATGTAAGTGAGGGGTATAGCTTGAACCCACTTAGTAAGATATTTAGTGGCTGTAAGGATATGTTTATGGCCATCAGATGAAGTGGGATTAATCTTCTCAATGAGGTCAAGTCCCCATGTAGAAAATGGCCATGGTGTCAACATTAATTTCAAAGTTTTTGTTGGGGCATGAATCACATTAGCATGCCATTGACATTTTTCACATTTATTTACATATGTAGTGGCATCTACATCTATTGTGGGTCAATAATAGCTAGTACGTAAGAGCTTTTTGGATAGGACTGCCCACTAGAATGGGCTCTACATACTCATTTGTGAACTTCTCTTAATGCTATCATAGATTATATTGAAGTTAAATAATGAAACAAAGTTCCATCAAAACTATGATGGTAAAGAGTGGATCCAAGTATAACATAATGAGCAAAATGATGAATGAAAGCTTTGGTTTGTTTTTGAGAGAGGTTAAGTGGTAAAACTTGGTCATGAAGGTAGTTGTAAGTGTCTTAGTACCAGATAGAATTAAGACCAACAATATCACAAATCATGTCAATGATTGAAGGTTCATGAGTTGGTGCTGACAAGTTCTTGATGAGGAACTGATACTCTTTAGCTTTATCTATTTTTCAAATCAGAGAGCCAATAGTAACCATGGCATATATAGTTCTATTACTTGCCCTCAATATATGCTCAAACTAAATGTTGGAAATTTTCTTTTTAATAGGGTCATTAATGGGTTTATATGGAACTGGCTTGTCATATTTTATTAAAAAAATATTTGTGACATGATTGATGATTAACTAAGAATCACCATAAACTTAAAGATGAGATATATTCCAATGCACTAATTTTTGAAGTCCTGCAATAAGTGCTTCATACTTGGCCAAGTTGTTTTTACAAGGAAAGTTGATTATGAATGATTTAGGGATTAGATCCCCCTATGGTGTAATAAATAATAGGCTTACCCCTGATCCATGCATAGTGAATTATCTATCAAAATAAAACTTCTAGGGATGTTCCTCAAGGGGTGTGTCAATGATGGTCATGATAGATTCATCAAGAAATTGAAACATGAGTGGTTGGGTGTCTGTGAGAGGTGCTTCAATAAGTTGATCTACAAGAACTTGTCCTTTGATTGCCTTTTGATTGGCATATTATATGTCAAACTCACTAATAATCATGATCTATTTAGCCATTCTACCTTTCAAATATATTTTAGATAGTATATTCTTAAGCAGATCTACTTTTGAAATGATCATAGTTTTATTATTCAACATGTAATGATATAGTTTTTGAGCTACAAAAACTATGGCTAGGTAGGCTTTTTCAACTGGTGCATAGTTATGTTCATTTGTAACCAAGGTACAACTTAAGTAGTATACAACATGCTCCTTTCCATTGTCATCATGTTGAGCCAAAAATGCCCCCAGAGCATGGTCAATAGCTGGTAAGTATAACAAGAATGGCTTTCCTAGCATATGAGGTAATAAAATAGGTAGATTGACAAGATAATCTTTGAGATATTGAAAATCTATTTGGCAATGATAATCCCAGTGAAATGAAACTCATTTCTCTAAAAGGTGTGTAAATGGATGGCATTTATCTACTAATTGAGAGATGAAATGTTAGATTTACTAGATCTTACCCTACAAACTATAGAGTTGTTTTAAATTGGTTGGTGGTGGCATCTCAATTATAGCTTGGACTTTAGCTAGATCGAATTCAATACTTCTATGAGACATGATGAAGCCAATTAATTTCCCTAAGGTTACACCAAACACACATTTTTTTGGATTCAGTCTGACTTTTTACTCTCATAATCTCCCAAATATCTTGTGCAACACTGTTGGATGGTCAACCCTAGTTTTGGATTTTCCTAATATGCTATCGACATAGTCTTCAACAATATCATGCATCATATCATGGAATATGATAGTCATGGCCCTTTGATAGGTAGATCTAACATTTTTAAGGCCAAATGGCATCACTTGATAACAATTTTTTCTCCATAGAGTGGTGAACATTATTTTATGTTAATCTTTTGGTGTTATTCTAATCTAATTATATCCTACAAAAGTGAAAGCATTTCATAACCTACCATGGAATCAATGATCATGTCAATATTAGGTAAGGGAAAATTATCTTTAGGATAAGCTTTACTGATGTCTCAAAAATTAGTACAAATTTTGATCCCTTCATGTTTTTTACTAATAGGGATAATATTAGAGATCCATTCATAGTAGTCAATGGATTGGATACATCCTGCTTTTAAGAGTTTTTCCAACTCTTTCTTTAATAATACAACAATGTGAGGATGCATCTTACATAGATTTTGTTTTACTATTTTGGCATCAAGATTAACCACAAGGTTGTGTAAAACTAAGGTGGGGTCTAAACCTAGCATGTTAGAATAGGCCCATGCAAAAATATCCATAAACTCTCTCAATAGAGCTATAAAGGCATCACATTCCTCCTCAGTGAGAAATGCTCTTAATTTTATCCATTTCAAATATAATGGAGACCTGATATTTACCTCTATTATATCTTCAACTAGAAGGGTCAAACCATCTTCTAGGATAGTAGGTAGTGACTTGAACTATTGGACTATGTCAGGGTCCTCTACTAGGACTTGCTCTTCAACTTCTCCTAGGCATGATGAATCTGAATCCACTAATGGGAGATCTAGCCATGTAACAAAATAGTTGGAAATTCTTGGATAATTTGATCAAATACTTGTTGTTTCTCAAACCTAAACTCTAATCCACAGGCAAGTTCATCATTGGTGATCTCCTGGTTTAAATTCGAAGAATAATGAACACCCTCATCTAATGGTGCCTAAAATAAGTTTTCACCACTAGTTTAGACTTTATCTTTACTTTTTCCTTGGTCAAAAATCACCTCAAATAGGTTTTCACTTTGGGACCTCAATGTAGGGTGTTCACTCACTCTCTAAAATATGCTACAAGATATAATGTTATTGAGAATCCTTATTTTTGATCTCCCAATGAAACATTGTCTCTAAGGCATAAGAAATCACAAAATGCTTCATCATTCTAAAACTCATCAATCAACAAACTAGATTCTTGTTGGTCCCAATCTATTAGTTGGGGATAATACAATGGCAATGGATTGTGATGAACAATTTGTGTAAGGGTAAAAATGGCATTGTTATCAAACAGGTTGGTTTCAACTAGGTTATCAAAGGTAAGGCTATGATTAGACTTTGCTTCACTATCTACATCATCATCACTAGTCACTAGTGATGGAGTTTGAATAAGATATGTGGGGTCACCCCTCGGTGGTTTAAATCCAAGTCCATAAGGTCTTTCATACTTCAGTTCGAGGCCTCTTCCTTCATAATTGTGATGCTCCATGATCCTATTGGGAATAGGATACTTTGTATTTTTATAATAATTAGCTTGGTCATTATTATATAACCATGATTCATCCCCTTCAAGAGGGTCAAGTCTTAGGCCAGATGCTGGTACAAATGTGATAGGTCCTTATCTTTGTTCTATCATTGCCAATGCATATGTGGGATGACCTTAGATTAGCCAAAAGTTCTTAGATTTTAAGGAAGATTGAAAATATGAAATGTATCATGGGTAACATATTCTCCCAATCCATTTTTTGAAATGATGAAATGATTAGAAGCTTCAGGAGGTAGAATGTGGGAAAGGGAATCCAAGGTATTAAGATCTATGTAATTATCTGGTGAAGGATCAATAAGTATAGCCTTTCTTTTATCCTATTTATAACTTAGATTCATGTTGTACTGATAATTATAGCTTTGAAAGTTGGCTTTAAGATGTTTGCAGTGTTCATATGGGTGTAAATATCCTAGAATATTCACCTCCATCCCTAAATGGGAATACTTGATACATTGGTGCCATGTTGATGGAACTACACAAATCTCATGCAACTAAGGCCTACTTAGAAGCATATTGTATGATAACTCAAGATCCATCACATAGAAAAGTGTATCATGGGTTAAAATCCCAATGATAACTAGAAAACTAATGATGCCTTGAGATTTTCTTTCTTGATTATCATAGGATTTAATAGTTATTGTTTATGGTTGGAGATCTATCATTGTGTACCCAAGAAGCTCGATGAGTTTTAGAGACACTATGTTGAGGCTAGATCCATTGTCTATATGGACATGTTTCACTTTATGCCATCTAAAACAAACTTCTATGTATAATGGGTTATTATGAAGCAGGCCAAGGGAAGAGATATCACTTTGGTTGAATGTGACTTGTTGGGCAAGAGCTAGGTATCCAACCAAAGCTTGAAAGTTATCAGGGGATATGTCACTAGCAATAGTAGATTGGGTCAAAAACTCATTCAAGATGTTCTTGTGTATAATTAACATCCATAGAAAATCTAAAATAGAAATTTGTGTTGGTGTCTTCTATAATTATTCCATAGTATCAAACTTCTTATCTTGGTCAGTAATGAATGGTTTATTCTGAGGCTGAATGGTTCGTTGGATGATAGGCAAAGTGGCAGATGGTTGTGGGCCTGGGATAGTA
This sequence comes from Torreya grandis, assembly GCA_037957365.1. Lineage (NCBI taxonomy): Eukaryota > Viridiplantae > Streptophyta > Pinopsida > Cupressales > Taxaceae > Torreya > Torreya grandis. The sequence goes on along the minus strand of JARHVA010004912.1, from coordinate 582,284 downwards.
ATATTTGACCTCTAAGTTATGACTACATAATTGGGATTAAACATTGGACCCTTATTATTAATCACTGCTAGGAATGCTATGGGATCAGATAGGTTAAGTCTCAGTTGTCAGTGCACTCGTATGTGGTCACGTGGAAAGGACAAGTTGTTGCTATAAGATCTAAAAGAGGAAGTCCTAGTTTGTTGTCTTTAATGTATGCAATATTAGGTCAAAGAAGGATTCTCCATGTGATTTGGTTGAATATTGTTGTTTAGCAATGGTCTAGGTTGATTAGTGTTTGGTTTGGGATTAATGGAGATGGTATTAACACTACCCCCTCTAATATGACCTACAATCCAATTGTAGTCATGTGCAACTACATAGTAGGTTTGTTGGTTATTACTATTATAACCTTGGTTTTGTCTATTATTCTATCATTTTGGGTTTTGCTATTGATTTTTTTGGTTTTATTGGTTTGGCCTTTGATTTTGATACTATTGATTTTATTCTTACATTGGTCATTATTGTTGTTGCTAATTGTTCTACTATTGCTAATTGTTATGTTAGGGAAAGGGGTTTAGATAGATCCCAAGATTTTGATTGGAAGTGGAAGCACCATTATCAAATTTTATCTCCCTATTATCTAACATATTCTCAATTAAATTCTTGATTTGGACATATCTTCATAGATTATGCTTGTTGACTCGATGATAGTCATAAAATACATTCTCACGGTACCAATTATGATAAGAATACCTTATGGATAATGATTTGGTATAGACCAACTAATAAAATTAGCAATAGAAATCTTGTGAAATATATATTCAATAGGTTCTCCTAGGTCACTAAAGACATGATGTGTAGGCATGGTTCTCTTAGGAGAAGGGGTTTGTAATGGTAAGGGCTGTTGTATTTTTTGTGCAAGTCCATGTTGTTACACTTGTGGCATTAGTTGGAGAGGTTTCTAAGTAGTAGTAAGTTGAAAAGGTGGTGTAGATGATGTCTGCATAGTTTGGACATGATGAGACTTGGTTACTCCATTTCCCACAACATTTCTATTATGGTTGAATTGCTTCAATCTTTCATTGTTATTGGCCTATGCTAGTTTTGATGCTTGTGCTTGGATGTGATGTTGGTCATTTCTATTATTGGTACCTAGATTTTGATTATTTTAATTAATATTGATGACTCCCTTATTGATGAGTGCCCTCTCAATCAACAAACATTTATCAATGACCTCTTTGAACATATGCACACATTGCAGTTCTAGATGATAGGCTATCTCACTATGAAAATTTTTAGTAAACATAGTGGCTAATTATTTATCTAGTAAACTATGGGTGAAATAGATTTCAAGGGCTCTCCATCTCTGTAAGTAACTTATAAAACTCTTCCCAACTTTTTTCTTTTCTTGTGTCAAGTCCACTAATAAAATCTCATGTTTGAGATTATAGGAAAAGTGCTACACAAATTTATCAAAAATATCATCAAAGTCTATTATTAAATTCTTGGGCAACTATAAAAACCACTCCAAGGCTTGTCTCACCAAGCTCATTGAAAACAACAACAAAAGGTATATGTCACTATATGCCACTGGTCGACATGTAACAAAGAATTTGGTCAAATGAGCCTTAAGATCACCTTTCCCTTTGTATTTATTGAATTTTGGTGGTTCATATCCTAGAGGAAATGGTATTTGAATATACCCCATGTTGAATGGATAGGAACATATGTCATCCAATTTGAACTTTTTGGTCTGCTTCCCAACCTGAATGGTAGTAATTACATCCTTCATTTGTTGTAATTCTTAGAAGAGAAAACTAGAAGGGATATTGGTTTGAGGGAGAATTTTGGTTTGGGTAAATGGTTGATAGGTCACAAGTGGGACACTTTAACCAGGGTATGATGGAGATACCTATTGGGGTGCATTGGTCAGGTTGGGGAATGGACCAAGAATACACATACATGGATTGGGATGTACTTGAAATTACACATTTAGCTATGTGATATTCTAGTTTGGGTTAGCGATAAAGGTTTGACCTAGGGGATTTTGTGGTTGGGATGGAGGGATATAATTATATTGTGCCTAATATGGTTGAAAAGGGACATGCTGCCAACTAATCAAACCTTGTTGTTGAGTTGAAACTTGTGGACCAAGACCCTGTCTCTAGATTTATGGCACATTTTGAACCAATAGTTTCCTAGTAGGTACCTAAGAAACATGGGGACCTCCTTATTACACAAATCCTTGTGAGGAAGTGAAAGTAGGTTGCAACTTAGACATCAGTTGTTGACCAATATTTACACGCTATTGCCTAGCCATTACTTGGTTTTAGATTGGCATATTAGCCTATGATTGAAGAGGTATATTTGTCATTACCTAATGAGGTAGAATATTAGTTTCCCCTAATTGAGGTGGTAATATATTCATCCTTTGATGTGTTTATGCAATAGATTGTGTTTGATGTTATGGAATATTATGTGCTACCTATTGAAGGAGAGTAGGATTCATCACATTCTATTGTTGAGGTGTGACATTAGTTGTTATTTGATTACCTAACCTTGTAGGTTATATAGTTGAGGAAGTAATTGGTTGAGGTTGGGGTGAAAAAACTCCTATCCCTTGGTATGATGAAGTATTCATAGGATTAACTATAGACACATGTTGTTGGCTATTTTTTTATGCATTAGTACCACTTTGGTCAAGATTTGATGTTGTTTGCACATTGTCCACTACATTTGGCTCACTATTCAGTGTAGAAGCTAAAGACACTTCTTCAATAACTGGCATATCTATCAAGTTATCTATCAAATTAGTTTGTAAAAATGGGTTAGAACTCATATTCTCTTGTCCAATTAACTCTATCATCACTCCTGTTGAAAGAACTAGGTCAATGAGAGGCTTACTTATCATGTTCATTTGATTGAAATCACTTGCTAGATTTATATATATTTGATATGCTATATGAATTTTGTTAAAGTGATCTTCCATTATGTTTTTACTTCAATTAGATATATTAGGATCTTGGTACATTATTTAGACTAGATCCATAGGATTTTTACAATAAGCCTGTTGATCATAAATGATATTATGGGGCACTCTTACTAGACTTGGTAAATTTTCATAGGTGATGTTTGCTAGAAACTTGGCCCCTACCTTAATGGCTCTAACCAAAATCTCATATTTGTTCTCTAACAAATATCACTCAAACAAAAATGGATCATACATGGAAGTTGTATTAATAGCATATGATTATTGAAGAACTGGCTCATCCACTATAGGTATTGTAGCTAAGTATTGCATAGTTTGTTCTTGGTCTTATTCTAAATAAGGTGGTGTGTTAACTAGATAATTAGTCAATGGATCTTGGCTATGTGCCCTTGATTGAGTATTATAAGAGGGATAAGAATCCATCTCATATGCAATGTTATCCACATAGGGGTCTTGTACGATTTCTTCTTGTGTAACCACATTACTAATCTTTGTGATAAATACATGTTGGGATCCATAGTCAATGCTTTGTGATAAAATGTCAAAGAGTTATACAAACTCCAAAAAAGGGTAATGTTTGAAATAGATGATGTTTCAACTCGGTTTATATTTATCAAATAGATCAATAGGTTTATGCAAATATTTGTGAAGAAACATGATAGTGTAAAGTATCTAATGTTTCACTGTTCACACAAAGATAAGTAAATAAATTGATCAAAAATCAGAATGCCAAACTCTAAGGTCTAAGTGTTTTAAATTAGTCTAATCTAGGAATTTTAAAGTTGGTAGGTATTTTGGCCAAATGTGGTGTCAAAATCTAGGCTCAAACAAGGCATGCGTTAGGACTTTTACCCAAACGACGTTAAAAGCTAGACTTTGAAAATAGATGAAAGTTTTAATCTAATTGATTTGAAACACTTCTAACAAACACTAGGCATTCAATTCTTAGTCATGAACTTGATCAACTAGGTATAAGGTATGAAACAAAAGGTATTTTTAGCAATATTTTAGTTTCTCACAAAAAATGGTATAAAACTTGGTTCTATTGACAAACAAGCTAGACAAAGGTGATCAGTATAACTATTTTAGATAAAAGATCATACAAGTACACTCAAATTAGTCTAAAAATGTAAGAACAAAATTGAAATTATACGCAATAGGGTCTATAAAACAATGTTTGAAATGTTTTAGGTAGCGTAATGATGTTATACTACCCAAAAAATTATGATAAAAAGGTTTGCTTCAAAAACTTTCTAGGGCAAAGATGCTTTCTTAAAATTTTGGTAGAATAACAATACCTTTCTTGACTCAAAATATTATGGTGTATAGACTTAGAGTGCAAGTATTTAGCACACAATGCCTTAATTCAATCAAGTGATGATAATGATTATTGAGTCTTAAATGGCCTTCAACCTAAATTGAAAATTAAACCTAAGTTCCCTCAAGTTTAGTGCAAATGGCAAACCCACTTAACACATCAACCCTACGAACTTGTAAAGGTGTAATTTTGAATTTAAATTATAAGTGAAGGACTTAAACAAATTTGGTAAAGGTCTAGACTCAATTGGGCAACATAACAACACCAAAGTGGATGATATGACTCTCAAGATTTTGATGAACTTTGAACAAGCAAAATGGATGATCTCACACATGCAACATAATGCCTCTTTGATCAAAAGAAAATTTAGACTATGTTTTTGGTTTGGATTGTTTGCTTACACCAAGTATCTGACTCCAAACAAGACTTTAAATTAGGACAATATCATCTAATTAATCACTCTTCGATCCTAAAGTGACAAGGTTACTTGGTATTGTTGGAATCCATCAATATATGTCATTTGAGAAGATTTTAAGTGTTCATCCAAAAGTAAATGCATATTATGTAGTATGGTTTTTATAATCCCCTTCTCTCAAATGACAGTACTACGACATAGAACTTGAGGCGGATCTCGCTCCAACAACACTTCTATGGTAAGTGGGGATTTGTCTAAAATCTAACAAGCTTTTGAATGATCTAAGGGAATCAATTACACAATGACTTTCATGCCAAAAAATGCAAAAGAAAAGTAAAGACTTTGGGTCCATATCACTTGGCTTGTTGCAAAAAATTCTAATCCTTTTTTGCAACCACTACATCCTACTATTCACTCAGTGTAGTGTTGGGGATCAACCAACAATGGATTACACTTGTGAAAGCAATAAACGTGGAAATAAATCAGATAGATAAGTAACTGAAATGATAAATAGCACAGAACAAGATATACAAGAAAACACCCTGAAAACTTGTATTAAAACTCTTTACAATAGGAATACAATTGAAGAAACTTCATTCTTCCACACCTCTCTCAGATGCACACAAGATCTCTCACTAGATCTCTATTCCTCAAGAGCTCTCTCTCAAGTACAATCAAATCCAACAACCTGGATTGATGCAACTCAGTACTGTCCTTCAAACATTCACAATGTTCTACTCATACTATTCCACACACTAAGCTAAGAAGATCTTTCCTACATATAGAAAATAGGAAACTTGAGCATGATCTTACAATAAACAGTTAACCTCTTCAACAAGGGCTCTAAAAATAATATTGCTAATAATAGAGATGCGAGCTTGAGTCCACAACTCAAACTCATCATGCAAACACTCGCTTCTGTCCTCGGAAATTGCTTTCTGGACACACAGGTAATCGACGTCGGTTCCTGCCTGTTCGCCTGTGACCATCGCCGGCTGACCCTACTGCCGACGTCGGCACCTCTGTAACTGCAACTGACCGACGTCGGTCGCTCCTGACCGACGCCGGCGTCTGTGTAGACCCGAGTCTATTTTGTATGCTCCTTGGTGAAGCTTTTAGCTCCACACCCTAACAATCTCCCACTTGGAGATAAACCAGCTGCACCAGTACCTATACAGCAACATCTTCTAGCTCCTCCATCTTCAACTCAATCATGAAGACCAATAGAAGTTGAATGAAGATTCAACTTCTCCTTAGTAACCAGCTTTGTTAGCATGTCAGCAGGATTCTTGTCTATATGGATTTTCTCCAGCTTCAACTCACCATCTTCCAATACCTATCGTATGAAGTGATACCTTAGCTGTATGTGCTTGGTTCTTGAGTGAAAAGCTGAGTTCTTAGCCAAATGGATTGCACTCTGACTGTCACTATACAATCTGCAACTTCCATGCTCCCTTCCAAGCTCTTCCATGAACCGTGTCATCCATATCATCTCCTTGCTAGCTTCTGTAGCTACAATGTACTCTGCTTCTGTAGTTGACAAGGCTACAACCTTCTACAACTTAGATATCCAACTAACCGCCATTCCGCCTACAGTAAAAACATAACCTGTAGTGCTCCTTCTGCCATCCAAATCACCTACCATATCTAAATCTACATAGCCATGTAGAGAAGTATCTGAACCTCCATACCACAAGTGTCTACTGTTGGTTCCTCTCAGATATCTAAGGATCCATTGAACTGCTTTCCAATGTTCCTTTCCTGGATTGGCCATATACTTGCTTACTACTCCCACTGCTTGGGCAATATCTGGTCTAGTACACACCATTGCATACATCAAACTTCCTACCGCGGAAGAATATGGAACCTTACTCATGTACTCTACCTCATCATGTGAATTAGGACATTATTCTTTACTTAACTTAAAATGTCTAGCCAAAGGTGTGCTTACCAGTTTAGCATCCTGCATATTGAATCATTTCAACACCTTGTTCACATAATCTTCTTGAGACAATATCAACCTGTGATTTTTCCTATCCCTCTTAATGCTCATGCCAAGGATTTTCTTAGCTGCTCCCAAATCCTTCATAGTAAACGTTTGAGCTAATTTCACCTTAAGCTTAGAGATATCCTGCATGTGAGATCCTGCAACCAGCATATCATCAACATACAACAATAGAATAATATATCTACCATTATCAAATCTCTTGAAATACACACAATGGTCTGATTGACATCTGCTGTAGCCATGCTCAGTCATAAACCTATCAAATTTCAAGTACCATTGTCTAGGAGCTTACTTGAGGCCATACAAGCTTTTCTTCAACCTGCACACAAACTTCTCCTTACCCTTGACTTCGAATCCTTCTGGCTGTTCCATGTATATTTCCTCATCCAAATCTCCATGAAGAAATGTTGTCTTAACATCTAGCTACTCAAGATGCAAATCCTTAAAAGCAACCAAAGACAATACAACCCTTATTGAAGTCATCTTAACAACAGGAGAAAAAATCTCACCAAAGTCAATACCTGGCTTTTGTGCAAATCCTTTAACAACCAATCTGGCCTTATATCTCATCTGTCCATCCTCACCTTCCTTCAACTTGTAGGTCCATCTGTTCTTCAGTGTTCTCTTACCAGCTGGCAATTCAACCAAATCCCATGTTTGGTTCTCTCTTAAGGACTCCATCTCCTCAACCATGCCACGCTCCCACTTACTCCTGGACTCCACCTGTAATGCTTCTTCAAAACTCTCTGGTTCTCCACCATCGGTTAGCAATAAATAATATAAGGAAGGAGAATATCTAATTGGAGGCTTACTTACCCTTTCAGACCTCCTGATGGGTGTCTTGGACTCGTTCTCAACACGTTGTCCACCCAAATTTTCTGACAGTGACCGACCTCGGCCACCTATAGACCTGTTACTGGCCGACGCCGATTCTTCCTAGCCGACGTCGGTTCCTGGTCTACCGACATCGGTCTCTGTATGACCGACATCGATTTCTGTACTACCGACGCCGGTTCCTAACCTGCCGACGTCGGTCTCTATGTTTTCCTGTAAGTGATTATTTCCTTTTCCCGCGAGCTCATTTTGGACCATAACTTCATCCAATTCACCATTGCTCTGCCCAGATTGATCCAGCTTCCTTATCTGATCACTATACATCACTCTTTCATTGAAAACAACATCACGGCTCCTAATTACCTTGTTAGTTCCTAGATTCCAAAATCTAAAACCAAAATCATCTGAGCCATAGCCAATAAACGTGCACCTCATAGACTTAGCGTCAAGCTTCTTTCTATTTTCCTTATCTATGTGCACAAAGGCTTCACAACTAAAAACTTTGAGATATGAGAGATCTACCTTTTTACCTGTCCATGCCTCTTCTGGAATTCCACCATCCAGAGCTATAGAGGGTCCTCTATTGATCAGGTACACTGTGGTGTCAACTGCTTCTGCCCAAAACTCTAAGGGCAACCTTGCATGCAATCTCATACATCTTGCATGCTCCATAATAGTTTTGTTCATCCTTTTAGCAATACCATTCTACTGAGGTGTCCTTGGAACCGTCCTTTGCCTTCGGATTCCATGAGTGTAACAATATTAGTTAAACTTAAGACTGCAGAACTCACCGCCATTATCGGATCTCAAGCACTTTAATCTTCTACCTGTTTCATTCTCAACCATGGCTTTCCAAATCTTAAAAGTCTCAAAAACATCAGATTTTTTTTTAATACAGTAGATCCATACCTTCATTGTAGCATCATCTATGAATGTGACATAGTACCATGATCTGCCAATAGAGGCTACCTGAGCCGGTCCCCACACGTTTGTGTGAACAAGCTGCAACTTCTGCCTTTTCTTAGTAGACCCAGTCTTGAGAAAACTAACCCTTTTCTGTTTTCCAAATACACAATGCTCACAAAATTCTAGATCCATACTTTTCAAATCTGAAAACATACCTTTAGACTTAAGAATTGACTCCCCTTCTCACTCATGTGGCCAAGCCTTGAGTGCCACAATTTAGCATCCACATCTGAAGTAGATAAAACTGAAGGAGATTTGTTAGTAACACAATTACACAAATAGAGAGTACCTTCTCTCTTACCTCTGGCCATAACAAGTGCACCCTAGGTCACCTTCTAAGAATCTGCTGTGAGGGTTACTGTACAACCCTCATCACCTAGCTTACCTGCAGAAATCAAATTTCTCTTCAAACTAGGAACATGCATCACATCTCTCAACACCCATGTGTTGCCATTCTGCATCTTTAGCTGCACTTTACCTTTGCCAGTAATCTTACAAGGCTCATCATCCCCTAAGTACACTATTCCAAAATCTCCTTGGATATAGTCACTGAAATATTCTCTATTAGGAGTAGCATGAAAAGATGCACCAAAATCTAATACCCAAGACTCTATATTATTATGCTGAGAGAAAATTAAAGCATCCTATGTAATACCTGCAATCTTGGCTTCTTCCTTTCCTTTGTGCTGGTTGTCCTCCTTAGGCTTTGACCAACAATCTCTACTTATGTGCCCCATCTTTCCACAGTTCCAGCATTGTGGCTTCCTACCATTTCTGGATTTAGATCTGCCTTTCCCTTTAGACTTGGATCTTGCTCTGCCTTTCTTGCTCTTCTCTTTTTGCCTTCCCCTACTCTCAAAACTTAAAGCATTCCCAGATGTCTCTTCTGTGCTTTTCCTGCGTATTTCCTCATTCAAGATAACACTAACAACATCTTCTACTTTCAAAATATTTGATGCAGATGCAGTATTGCTTACTGCCATTACTAAGCCATGCCAGCTTTCAGGCAAAGAACATAATATTAAAAGAGCTTTTATTTCATCTTCAAATACAATATTGACTGAACTTAACTGATTAACAATACCATGGAAATCATTCAGGTGATTAGAGACAGATCCACCTTCTTGCATATGCAAATTAAATAACTGCATCATTAAATATACCTTATTTGAAGCTGATGGTTTTTCATACAAATTTGCTAACGTAGTCATTAACTCTACTGTAGTTTTTGCCTATGACAAATTAGATATCACAGTGGAGGCCAGACTCAGTCTTATAGACCCAAGAGCCTTTCTGTCAAGAACTTTCCATTCTTCATCCTCCATGTCCTTGGGCTTCTTTGCTATCCCACCTAACGGTAAGTAAAGATCCTTCTGATACAGATAATCCTCTATCTGCATTCTCCAGTGTTGATAGTTATTGCCATTAAACTTTTCCATTCTCAACTTACTTTCTTCTGCCATTGCTTCTCCCACTCAAACAAAAATTCCTGCAGAAACCCCTGTGAGCAACCTGTAATCCAAACACACTACATAGATCTGAACCACCTGTTAGTGAACCTGGGCTCTGATACCACTTGTTGGGGATCAACCAACAATGGATTACACTTGTGAAAGCAATAAACACAGAAATAAATCAGATAGATAAGTAACTAAAATGATAAATAGCACAGAACAAGATATACAAGAAAACACCCTAAAAACTTGTATTAAAACTCTTTACAATAGGAATACAATTGAAGAAACTTCGTTCTTCCACACCTCTCTCAGATGCACACAAGATCTCTCACTAGATCTCTATTCCTCAAGAGCTCTCTCTCAAGTACAATCAAATCCAACAACCTAGATTGATGCAACTCAGTACTATCCTTCAAACATTCACAATGTTCTACTCATACTATTCCACACACTAAGCTAAGAAGATCTTTCCTACATATAGAAAATAGGAAACTTGAGCATGCTCTTACAACAAACAATTAACCTCTTCAACAAGGGCTCTAAAAATAATATTGCTAATAATAGAGACACGAGCTTGAGTCCACAACTCAAACTCATCATGCAAACACTCGCTTCTGTCCTCGAAAATCGCTTTCTGGACACACAGGTAACCGACGTCGGTTCCTGCCTGTTCGCCTGTGACCGTCGCTGGCCGACCTTACTGCCGACGTCGGTGCCTCTGTAACTGCAACTGATCGACGTCGGTCGCTCCTGACCGACGCCGGTGTCTGTGTAGACCCGAGTCTGTTTTGTATGCTCCTTGGTGAAGCTTTTAGCTCCACACCCTAACATGTAGTGCAATGTCCAAATTGCCACTATGTCCCATGTGCAACTCCAAAAGATCCAAATGAAGTCAGTGCCAGGAGATGAAACCCGAAGTCAAAACTTCCCTAAATAACTTTTGAGAGGTGATGAAGTCCCCCTCACAAAAAAAGATGCATTAAAAAAAAGAAAGCATGAAAATAGAAAGAATTTAGGGTCATTTTCAAGGTCAGCCAAACTTTGATGAGTTTTTGGGGAGTGCTTTAGATGAATTTATTTCTAAGCCCTGGACTAGACTATTTGCAATAGAAATGGCAGTTTTGATTCTAAGGGTTCCCTATAGGGGATAAATGGAAGAGCATACATGCAACATTCCTCTTTTGCCAAACAAGATTAATCTACTCAACTATTGTAAACAAGAATTGACAAGTGTGTTCAGTTTTAAACCCAAATAAAGTGTTTGGTGGTATTCATTTGACCCCTTGGTTTTTTTTGAAAAATTTGAAAACATTCACCAAAAACATATAAAAATTCTTTGTTAAACACCAAAACAAGGTTCCTAATTTATTTTTAAGCATGCAAAGCTAATTTAAACATGTTTTGAGCAAATTTTAAACTTGGTCCTATAGCAAAATTGTTGGCATGTCCTTTATCTTTGAAGCCCTTTTGATTTTGAAATAATAAACTTTGAAAAAGTAGGTCTTGGGTCTATGTTTTAAAAAAAACATAGTGATCGACATCAATTATTACCACTGACATCAGTTATAGCCAACCGAGATCTAATCGATGTCAACTTTACTGATCAATGTTGGTTAGTGAGGTAACCGATGTTGGTATTTATGTTGACGTCGGTTACTACGTCAAAATAGTGACAACAAAAAATGGCAAAATAAAGTTAGAAAATCAATTTGAAAGAGTTTTAAATACTTAAATAAATATTTTAGAGTTGCAACAGGATCTCTTTCATGTGTAGGATGTGTCTAGTCCCACTGGATGTGCAATTATATGATCTAAGAATTTGACTCAAGAGAGGATGGTTAATATGGTGTTGGTTCCAAAATAAAAACAAAGTGAAATAAACACACTAATAACATGACATCTCTAGGCCTAGACACTAGGGAGAGATTAGTTAACAAAATTAAATGATAGGTATACTAAAAACCAAAGAATCAAATACAAGAGTTACATCACCTTCCTTGGATGCTCCAAATGCCTTTGTGGTAGTGGCTTTCTCAGCTTGTGCTCATGAAGTGTTTCGAAATGGAAGCTTAGCTACCTCCATCTCTCCTTGGCACCTTGTTTTTAAGCATGAAATATATTGAGAGGGGGGGTGAATTAGTATATTATATATCTTTTTACTTAATTTGATTTCTGTTCTTTAACCACTTAATCACACATTCAAGATATGCAATAAAACTTGAAACAATAGTTTGCACCACACAAGAGAGAGAGATAAAAAGAGACACCAAATTTTTACGTAAAAACCCAATGTGGGAGAAGCCACATAGAACAATCTCAAGTATATGAATGAGCACCAACTCAAAATATAAAGTTTACAAGCACTAACTTATGGGAGCACCAACCCCTTTTCCAAGCACCAACACAACAACTATTTGTGAGCACCAACCTATAGGATCAACAACCCCTTACAAATATTTGTGAGCACCAACCCATAGGAGAACCAACCCCTCTTGTGTATAAAACATAACTATCTCTCAATGTTGCTTACTCAACAAATGATAGAACTCTACAATATCTCTTATTTTTCTCTCTTCAAAAATAAATATAAACCATGCACACTCTTGCATATTAAAAATGGATTCTCAAGCCTTTATTTATAGCTTTCCAAATGACCTTTGGCATTCACCCTTTGTGACCCTTAAAACCTCATGGAAAATGACACAAAACTTGCATGACCCTTTGTATCCTTTCATTTGAAAAGTCATATGGTGACCCTTCATGAGCAAAAGCATCCTTTCCTCTTTTATCTTTATCTTGGTGATTTTTGTATTCCTCAAAGTGTCCCTTCATGGAAAAATATGCCATACCTCTTTTGTCTTCACATGGTGACTCTTGGAAATCTTTAAGATGACTCTTCATGAGAAAATACATCCCATTCCTCTTTCATCTTTTACCCCATGACTCTTTGACTTCTCCATGGGCTCTCTTTTGACTTATATGAAACCAAAAATATCTTCATTAATATTAAATAAATATTAACACACATTAGCCAAGATATGAATAAAAAAAAACACCATTAAATGCAATGGGGCCTTTATTACCAATAATGCTAGATCTTTGACCTCAATGACAATATTTCCAACAATATTCCCCTTTATCATTAATGGCAACCTCAAACTAAAATTGACACATCTTAAAACTTGCACATATTGTCATCTAAAAAATATATAGTAACTTTCCCTTACTATAGTAACTTGTACCTATTCCTTGTACCTATTTTTGCACCTATACTTGTACTTGTTATTTTCCCTTTTTGACATCAATGGAAAAGGGCCTACCTAGAGCTAACACTTATCTCTCCCTCAACTGATGCTAAACCTCAATGGTAGGAATTAAAATAAACTAGTCCCAACTTCTCTCGCAGATACTCAAATGTGTCTTTTGGTAGTGCTTTTATGAAAATATCTATAATTTGCTCTATAATACTGATATAATCCATCTTATCCTATTGATATACAACCTTCTCTCTCAAGAAGTCATATCTAATAGTAATATGTTTTGTTCTTGAATGCATCACTAGATTCTTTGAAATATTAATAGCACTTGTGTTATCACAAAAAATAGAAATAGGTTCATCATAATTTACCTTGATATCTTCCAAAGTTTGACTCATCTAAAGCATTTGAGTATAACACAATACCACTACAATATATTATACTTCAGCTATAGAAAGTGATACTAAATTTTACTTCTTGCTTAGCCATGATACTAATCTATCACCAAGGAAGAAATCTCCTCCACTTGTACTCTTTTGGTCATCCAAGCACCCTACCCAATCTAAATCTATATAAGCAACCAAAGTGAAATCTCTACCTATGGGATACCACAATCCATAATCCAATGTCCCCTTGATATATCTAAATATTCTCTTCACCAACTAAACATGACTATCTTTTGGAGTTGATTGATATCTTCAAACCATACCTACTACATGCTTGATGTCTGTCATTGATTCTGTCAAATATAAAAGACTACCAATCATAAATATATATAAAGATTGATCTGTAATAGGTGAATCTTCATCTTTCATCACCTTATTTTTTGTACACATCAGTGTGCCAACTGGTGCACAATCCTCAAAACCAAATTTCTTCAACATTTATTTGGCACATTTACTTGGAGATATGAAAATTCCTTTATCTGACTAAAATATTTGCAATCCTAAGAAAAATAATAATTCTCCAATTATAGACATCTCAAATTATTTTTACATATTATCTAGAAATTATTTTTTCATCTTTTCAATATTTTCTCTAAAAATGATGTCATCAACATATACCACAATGATTAATTGATGCTCACCTTCTATTTTGATGTAGAGATTACTATCAACAAATCCTCTCTTGAAACCTTGATCCTATAAGTACTTATCAAGTCTTGCATACCAAGCTCTGAGAGCTTGTTTCAATCCATACAATGCTTTCTTCAATCTACATACATGGCTACTAATATTTGAGAGAATAAATCCCTCAGGCTGCTCAATGTAAACCTCTTCTTCTAGATTCCCATTTAGGAAGGTAGATTTGACATCCATCTAAAACACTTTGAAATTTTTAAACACTACATATACAAGAAACATTATAATAGACTCTAACCTTTCCAATGGTGAAAATTTTTATTCAAAATCTATTCCCTCAATCTGAGCATATCCTTTACATACTAATCTTGCTTTATTTTTGGTCACTTCTCCATTTTCATTCAACTTATTTCTATAAACCCATTTTTTTCTTATCACATTGTGATCTTTTGGTCTAGGCACTAATTACCAACTATCATTCTTTTCTATCTAATTTAATTCTTCATCCATAGCCTTAATCCAATGATTATCATGTCTAGCTTCTGAAAAAGTTCTAGGCTAAAATTTGGATAATAAAGAGAAATTAACTTGCTCAAATTCACTTACCATCATTCTTCTGATATGAATTTCTTCATTTATGTCCCTGATGATGTCACTTTCATTATGATTTTTTTAAACATATTTGGATGGAGTTTTGGTGTTCTTTTTCTCCTTCTTCTCATCTTCATCTGATTCTTCAAAATCTTCCTCTTCAATGATTTCAAGAATGTCTACTGAATCACTGATTCTTTATTTTCCATTTTCTTCTATCTTGACACTTACACTTTCAAAAAAATTCTTGGTTCTTTTGTTATAACATTTATAAGCTTTACTTTTGCAATAATAACCAAGAAATATACCTTCATCTATTATAGATTAAAGCTTACCAAGTTTTTTATCGATTCTCTTTATGAAGCATCTACTACCGAAAACTCTAAAATAATCAACTATTGCTGGTTTGTCTTTCCATAGCTCATAAGGAGTATTGTCACTATTGATTATTAATATTTATCTATTCTGAATATGCACTATTGTAAAAACTACCTCTCTCCAATATTCATCTTCTATCTTGGATTCATTTAGTATTGTCCTTACCATTTCTTGAACTATTCTATTTTTTCGTTCACCTACTCTATTTTGCTGTGGAGTTCTGGCTGCTAAAAAATGTCTATTTATTCCATGGTCTTCATAAAACTCAATAAATTGATCTAACATGAATTATCCTCCTCAATCTGATCTTAGACACTTAAGCTTCAAATTGATTTCATTCTCAACTAATGCTTTGAAAGCTTTGAAATATTTGAAAGCTTCTAATTTTTTCTTTAAAAACATTACTCAAGTCATATGTGAAAATTTTTCAATAAACAACATGAAATATTTCTCACCTTGAGTACTTTAAGTCCTAATAGGTCCACATAGATTAGTGTGAACAAGTTCTAGTTGTTTCTACCTCAAATTTCATTTTTCAGACTAAAAAGAAAGAAACTAAAAGAAAGTAATGGACAAGGCTTGGAAGTACCTGGACTAAAGATTGCGCACCGTAAATCCAGACGTTTGTGAGCACTCCTCTTTGGCTGTGGAGGAATGACACCTGCAAGGAAAAAGGAAACTAAGACAAGAAAAACGTTAGACAGATAGGCAGTGGGTTGCCAAGCAAAAGGCTTGTTCCCAGAAGTGTAAAAACTTCCTTAAGGGAGGTCAACCCACTGTTTTGATGAAATAAGTGACTGATAAAAGACAGAATGCCAGAATACAGAAATGACAAAGAAAGTAAAAAGGAAAGAAGAAAACAAAATGATTACCTGAAAGAGCTGTTGGGCTGAAAACAGTCGCCGAGGTCGAAAATGTCGCCGGCATCGGTTATCTGATCTGCCGGCGTCGGCTATCCTGCCGACGTCGGTTGGTGAACTGACCGGCGTCGGTCGGGGTTGTGGCCTGTAGTCGGGTCTGGGTTGCTTGCTGGACTGTGGACGGGTCTGAGACTGAACAGGGACAAGTTTGGATGGATTGGGGAGTGGTCTGGTTCGGGTTGGGTACCTGTTGCAAGGTCTTTTTGGCAGAGGGGTGAGGAAGTTGAAAGAGACACAGAGGACAGGGAAGAGGAGGATTCACAGAGGATGGGGCCTGAGAAGGCTTTGCAGCCTCTCAAGGGGGAAGGACAGAGGGAGCAAAAGACAATAGAATATAGATGAATGAATAAAATGAAATAAAAAACCCAGACTAGCTTACCTTTAGCTCGCTGAATGAAGAGAGAAGAAGATGTTGCTGGAGCCACAGAAGAGTTGCTGCAAGGAGAAGATGCTGATCCAGGGCCTTTTCACCTGTTGCTGCTATTGCACGAGGTCAAGACAGAGACGAGATCAGAGCCAAAGCGTCAAGAGAATCTGTTTTCGAGCTCAAGAGTCCAGGAGGTGCAATGGATGCAGAAGGGGATAATGAAGGCTGCCGATGCCGGTAGTTTCGCCGACGTCGGCCGAAGGGTCGCCGACGTCGGCGGTCGCAGGATGGGCACAGAGGCTAAAAATAGCCTCTGCCCACTCTTGCACGCCGCCGAGCGAGGGGTCATGGGCAGAACGGTCACGAGGATGCCAAAATGGACGAGGGGGGATATAATGGTGAGATTTGGCCTAATAAATGCTAGGGGGAAGGTGGAGGGATTCAAGGGAAGATCTAAGGTGGCAAGGGTAGGGTGGAAAGGGGGCCTAATTTAATTAAAAATAGATGTTAATTTCTAATTAATAAGACCTAGGTGGGTTAGGGACCAAGGAGGACTAAGTGGGAGAAAGGGCCAAGGGGGAGAACCAAGGTGCAAACACGTTTGCGGTGTCTACATTTGCCCCTTTTTGTCTTGTTGGTTGTTCTGAACGAACTGCAAGACAAAAACAGGGAGTGGTTGCCCCAGGTGAAGGATGATGTATTCCCCCTCAAAGCAGGAGTCGAGAGAAGGAACCTGATGTCGGGTGCTGATTTGACAAAAGGTGAATGAGAAAGAGAGAGGTGAGTGAAAACGCTGCAAAAGTCGTGATTGCACGTATAACACGTCACGGGATGGTCGGGTCAAATTGTCGCATGGTCAAGGGTCAAGGAGTGCCAAAATTGAAGTAACCGGGCCCCAGCATTTAGTCGTCTGCTGATCGGGTCACTCAATCTAAGCTGAAGCTCCAAATGGTCATCGTGTTCCAGGTATCCAGGGCTCAGGAAGTGCTCCCAGAAACACGAAAAAGTCACAAGTAGTGGGGATCAACTGGCTCGCGATCCTATACTTGTGAAGGGTCAAAAAAAAGTCTGCGGACAATTCTGCTAACCAGCCGTGGAATAGCATACACGCAAAAACAACCAAGGCAACATTGGCTTGGAAGTGGTCGAGGTCGAAGGAGATAGGCATGATTGTCAATGGTCATTGTTCAAGAGGATGGATAGATGAAAGGATGCGGTCGAGCTAACCCCAAAAGACTCCATGTCAACTGAGCGCTGCCTACATAGCCCTGGTGACAGGGCCTCAGGTCGATGTAGTTCTCCCTAAAAGGGAGGGAGGGTCGGAGGGATTGATAGGTCTTGGTCAAAGTTGATGATTGGTCTTGGTCAAAGGTCTATGATTGGTCTTGGTCAAAGGAAATGATTGGTCTTGGTCAAAGTTGACGAAGTTGAGTGTGATAAGAGTCAAAGAAGAGAAGGTTTGTCCATCATAGAGACAAACAAACGGGGGTGGTCGAGCTAACCTCAGAAGATGTGTTATCTGAGTGCTGCCTACATAGCCCTGGTCGTAGGGCCACAGACCAATGTAGTTCGGACTGCGAGGGTCAAAATGGTCGATGATTGGATGTGGTCAAGCGTCGAAATGATGAGGATAAAAAGATGAGGATAAAAGGATGCTACAGACGGTGTCTTCTGTAGAAGTGGTCGAGAGTCTTTCATCCCTAGCAAGTTTCCATAGTCGTGATGGATGTATGTTAGAAATGAATAGAAGGTCTATTTATGCTTCAGCAAGTATTGGTTTATGCTTAACATAAATTGGGTCTAGTCGGTAGTTTCCATGTGTATTGGTGTCCATAGAAACTATGTGAAAAGGACAAGGATGATGCCTGATGTCATGTTGGAAATGTCGAGGCTGGTTTGAAAAAAATGTTGAAGTTGGCTGGGTTTAAGGATGAGTCGACAATTGACGTGGCCAAAGTGTGACCAAAGTGTAGAGAAAAGGTGAAAGGCAAATTGCTCTTTCATTGACAAGGACCAGAGAGGAAGCATAGATAGGGGTTATTAGAACAAAAGCCCCGTTCATGCATTGCGTCGTTGACCAGTGTTGAGTTAGAACGGTAATCGAATCACTTTGACATTAAAGTGAGCTCGAAGTCCCTTGAGCCGGTGATAGAAGGAGGATAGGGTAACCTAGTTTAAGAGCAGGAATAACCTTGCCCCTTTTGTAGGAGACCCTGAGACAACTACAAGCCAATGTCCGTGACTCGTTTCTTTTTTTTTTTTTTTTTTTTTTTTTTTTTTTTTGGTCAGGCTGATCGATGCGGGAAGCCTGCATAGAGATGTCACTTGATGTAATGGTCATGTTGCGAAGCTAATCGATGCGGGAAGCTTCTAAGAAAAGTGTTGTTTATTGCTAGAGTAGTCATAGCCATCCTTCGAGGGAGTGGTCTATATTTTTGCTTAATAATGTTTGAAAAGTTGGCCTAGCTATCCTTCAAGGGATCAGTCTAGTAATACAGAAATGATAGTACAGCTGTCCTTCGAGGGAGCAGTCTGTCTTTTTGATTTGACTTGACTTGATGACCATGGATATGTTTTGACATCTTGATTTGGATTTATTGATAGGAATGAGAGTCACGGACAAGACTGTAGAAGCTCAAGGACGCCCCTTTTTATTAGGACAAAGCATCACTGCATCCTAAAAGGATTGTAGAGGACTTGTTAAAGGGGAATAGGGTTGAAAGGGATGAGGATTAAGAGGATGAGGATTGCTCAAGGGACGAGCTCAAGTTACGTGTCAAGTAGACGAGTACTCGACTAACAGAAAAAAGGTCGAAGATGCAACGCATTAAGAGGCTCAGGTTCTGGCCGTCCGTCGAGGGAAGACAGACGATAAGTCCCTGACCCATACTTGTGCGTGATGATAAAAGGTCCAAGACAATTGGGGGTGAATTTACCTCGTTTACTTCACTCCATATTGGTCACGTGCTGATTCTCTTTGAGGACGAGGTCTCCGATGTTAAAATCTCGTTCTCACAGATTTTTGTCGTAGGCCCGCTTTATGCGACTTTGGTAGACATGGAGATGACTAAGGGCAGCAAGACGACGCTCATCGAGTAACTCAAGTTGAGCTAAACGATCTTGACGAAAGTCATCGTTGGAGAGAATGTCATGCAGGGAGATGCGGAGAGACGAGATCTGTACCTCGAGAGGTAAGACAGCCTCTGTTCCGTACACGAGAGAAAAGGGGGTAGCACCCATAGAGGTTCGGATGCTAGTGCGGTAGGCCCACAAAGTGAAGGGGATATGAACGTGCCAATCCCTTCCTGTATCGTCGACCACCTTCATGAGAATTTTGGTGAGAATTTGTTGGAAGCCTCGGCCTGCCCATTTGCTTGTGGGTAGTAAGGCGAAGAAAAGCTGAGTTTGATGCCAAATGAGTCGCATAGTTTTTGGACAGTCTTGTTTTTGAAGGACTTGCCGTTGTCGGTGATGATTTTGTGAGGGACACCGAAACGACAGATGATGTGGCTACTGATGAAGTCGATAATTTTGTCGGCTTTTGTGGAGACGAGAGGAATGGCTTCCACCCACTTGGTGAAATACTCAGTGGCAGTGATGATGGACTGATGACGAAGAGACGAGTGAGGGTTGATCTCACCGATGAGATCCAAGCCCCACTGAGAGAAAGGCCAAAAATCCTGAGCGACTTGCAAGGCGTGACTGGGGAGATGAAGCAGGTTAGAGTGCTGCTGACACTTGATGCAACGCCGAACATAATCGCTACAGTCTTGATGAAGGGTGGGCCAATAATAACCCAGGCAAAGGAGGCGCTTGGCAACCGAGTTTCCACTAAAGTGTCCACCACAAATCCCGTCGTGGACTTGCTTTATGGCTTGAGGAGCTTCAGTGGAGGTTAGATAGCGAAGAAGGAGGCCATCGAAGCCTCGTTTATAGAGAAGGCCCCCTAGCATGGTATAGCGAGCTGTGTGCTTGATGAAAGCTCGTCGCGCATTGCTAGAGAGGTTGGGAGGAGTGACAGAAAGAGACAAGTAGTCCACAAGTTGCTTATACCAGTCATCTTGTGGGCTAGAATTGACAGTATTGATATGGTCGATGTGAGGAGAGATGTATGAAGGCAAGGGTATGCGATGCACTGTGACAAAAAGGTGGGATGATGATGATGAAGACGGGATATGCGAAGCAAGAGAAGCCATGGTGTCGGCAAACTTGTTCGTAGAGCGTGGAACAGTCTGTAAGAGGTAATGGTCGAAAGATGCCAAAAGAGTGTCAGCATGATTCTTATACCTCTGTAAAACTTCATTTTTACAGAGATATGAACCGTTAACTTGATTAACGACGAGCTGCGAGTCGCCGAAGATGTTGATAGACTTGATGTGGAGAGAAAGGGTAGTCTGAAGTCCCAAAATTAAGGCCTCGTATTCGGCCATATTATTGGTACAATCGAAGTCAAGCTTGAAAGATAGAGGCAAGGGCTCCCCATCGAGTGGGATGAGGATGACCCCCGCACCCCCACCGAGTTGACATTTGGAACCGTCAAAGAACATAGTCATCTGGTAGACGGTGTCATCGGTGGAAAGTGTGGCGATAGACTCGTCAGGGAACTCACAGTGTGAAGGTCGGTTGTCGGGAAGAGGGGCATCTGCCAGTTGGTCAGCAATGGTTTGCCCCTTGATAGATTTCTGTTAGATGAATTCGAAGTCAAACTCAACAAGCAGCATGAGCCACCGAGCCATACGTTGATTCTAGTATGGCTTGGAGTGCATGTACTTGAGAGGGTCGGTGTGAGTGACGACAAAGGTTTTGTGGTTGAGAAGATAGTGGCAGAGCTTGGTAGCAGAAAAGACTAATGCCAAACAGAGTTTCTCGATATGAGTATACCGAGTTTCATAGTCGACTAGTGTTCGGCTGATGTAGTAAACCGCTTGCTCGCGATGATGCTCGTCTCGGTGCGCGATCATGGCACCTAACGAATGGTTGGTAGCAGAGATATAAAGGTAGAAGGGTTGGTCGTCCTTAGGTGGAATGAGGACTGGTGGAGAGACCAGATAGCCTTTGAGGGCCTCAAAAGCCTCTTGACAGTTCTCATCCCATTTAAAGGAGATGTCCTTCTTAAGGAGGTGATGAAAAAGTTGGCAGCGGTCTGAAAGTTACGAGATGAAACGGCGAATGGACTGGAGCTTCCCTTGTAGACTGCGAAGCTGCTTGAGATTGGTCGGGGGCGGCATTTCGAGAATAGCGTGGATCTTGGCGGGATCTATCTCGATACCACAGAAAGAAACGATGAAGCTGAGAAGTTTGCCTGAGAGGACCCCAAAGACACACTTCTTGGGGTTGAGGTGGACATTGTATTGAAGGAGACGAGAAAAGATGATTGTGAGAATGGTCAAGTGGTCGCGGCGGAGCTTGGACTTGCCGAGAAGGTCATCCACATAGTCCTCCATGATTTTGTGGAGGAGATCATGGAAAATGTAAGTCATGGCGCGCTAATAAGTGGCACCAGCATTTTTTAGGCCGAAAGGCATGACTCGATAGCAGAAAGTCCCCCATGGGGTGATAAAGGTAGCCTTGTGCTGGTCTTCCGGTGCGATCAGGATTTGATTATATCCTGAAAACCCGTCCATGAGAGATAGCATCTCATGGCCGGCCGTGAGATCAACAAGCTGGTCGATGTTAGGAAGAGGAAAGTCGTCTTTGGGACAGGCTAGGTTAAGGTCGCGATAGTCCGTGCAGATCCAAATCCCCCCAGTTGCTTTAGTAACTGGGACGATGTTAGAGACCCACTGTGGATAATCGATGGGTTGGATGAAGGAGGCAGAGAGAAGGCGCTGAAGCTCCTCTTTGACAAGAAGCGCAACGTGAGGATGCATCTTTCGAAGCTTCTGCCTAACAGGCTTAGCCTCTGGTTTGGTGACAATGTTATGGGTAGCAATGGTAGGGTCGATGCCAGGCATGTTGCTGTAAGTCCAGGCAAAGGCCTTGCTATGGTTGGAAAGGAACTGGGCATAGTCAAGCTGCTCCTGAGTGTCTAAAGATTGGCCAATCTTTAAGACGTGAGGAACATCGGAAGAAGAAGGGAGGTTGATGTCAATGGTGGATTCATTTAACATAACCTGGGTCTCGGAAGGGAGGAAACGCTGGACGAAAGAGTCATCGACACCCATGTAGGAAAGGATGGCGTCATCGTCAACGCAGTGGACAGTGTGAATGGTTGCCGACTCATCCTCTACCATGCTAGGAAAGATGAGAGGGAGAGACCTGGGCACCCCATTGAGCTGATAGGTCAGGGGTTCCAGGCGGATGGTGTTTATGAAAAAAAAAAACTAGGAGGGATGGAAACCACCGACTCCGTAGGTGACGAAGGAGAGATGGGCGAGTCTGAAAGAGATTGGTCAATGGTTGGTTTGGGACAAAGGTCAGAAGGAGCTTGAGTGGGGTCATGATATCCCAGGCCATACTGTTTCTTGGCATCGTGATCATTGAGCGGCTCGATGGGCTGATGGGAGCCCTGCTCATAACGTCCAAAACCAAAACCCTTCCATGCACACCTGTGAAGGTAAGTGTGTGCAAAGGCGGGGTTGCCAAGAAATGAGAAATCCGATGTGAAAGGTCGAGGTGAAGAAAGAGAAGTGCCGTAGGTAGGGGCTTGATTAAGCCCCCCATAGACAAAGTTGGTTTGGAAGTGAGGAGGACCATAAGGTAAGACCGTCCCGATTCGAGGGTCGTAATTAGGACTGAGGTGAAGGCATCCATACTCTTGTGGAGTTTGGAACATGTCGAGGGTCAACAAGCGGTATTCCCCAAGTGACAGTCGTTGGAAGATGTCTTCCATGGGGTCCTTAGTCGGCACTTGAAGAGGAGGGGTGAGGGCAACCGCCGATTGCGAATTGGTCGAAGCTTCCACAGATGGAGGCGGTGCTGGAGTGGACGGCTTGATGGGAATGAGGACGTCGTTAGGACGATAGGTGGTGTTGCAAGTCTTGAAGGGTGAAGGGTCAGCGGGAATGGTGTGGACTTGCCTGTCATGCTCAAACTTCACACAACGGTGCAGGGTGGAGGGGATACAGGCCATGGCACGGATCCAAGGTCGGCCCAGTAAAAGGTTGTATTGAAACTCTCCTTCGATGATATAGAAGAGCTCCGGGACAGTGCGTGGGCCTACGCGAATGTGGAGGATGACTGTGCCGATGGTCGTGGCAGTGGTGTCGTTGAAAGAGCGTAAGATCGCGTCAGTTTTGGAGATGCAGTTCTTGGGAAGAGCCAGCTGATCAAAGGCGTGGGTAGAGATTATGTTGATGCTAGCGCCGCCGTCGATCATAACGCGTTTGATGCGTGTTTGATCGACATAGGCAGTGATGAAGAGGGCGGCGTCCTGATCTTCCGTGTTAGATGTGGGAATCTCAGAATCGCTGAATGTGATGGAGTTGACAGGAGATAAAGAATGGACGAGGGCAGCGAGTGGTTGGGGGTCCTCGGGTTGGACCTCCGCTGCCTGCAAGGCTTGGATAAGGGCTTGACGGTGCTGAGGCGAAGTTTGGATAAGGTCGTAAAGAGACATCTTCACCGATGTCTGGTGAAGCTGCTTCAGCATGGAGTTGTGAATTGGTCCAGAAGAGGAAGATGAAGAAGGTTGGGACGCGCCAAGGATAGAAATTTTAGGCTTGGGTGCAAGGGGTGGCTTGACGAAGGGATAGGTCCAAGGAATGGCAGCTTTTGCTTTGGCCTTGTCCTGCTGCGACCTAGTGGTTATACGGATGGCATTGATTTCGAAAATGGGAGGCGAAGAAGGGGTCATGTTTTGCTGGTGAGATGTTGACGTGTTTGAAGAAGTTGGACAGGAAGGAGTCGGGGTCTGGTCAAGAGTGTCCTCAAGGAGAAGAGTGTCCTTCTCCATATGGCGGCGGATGACGGCCTTGAGGGCACAGCAAGTCTCGGTGTCGTGTCCTGGTGTACGATGATATAAGCAAATTTTCGTATCGTCGAACCAGGAGGGCTTGGACCCGAGAGGTTGGAAAGGCTTGATGGGCAGAAGGGTTATGTCGGAAGTCTGGAGAAGTCGGCGCAATATTGACGAGTATGAGCCCAATAGAGGGTCCGTGCTATTTGATATGTGCGAGGTTGGTGACTTTTGCTTAGGCGAGGTTAGAAGAGGTTTCCGTACCACCTTATGGGTTGATGGCGCGGTGACAGATGGAGATGGCTCTGGCCTAGTGATTGAGAATGCCTTTTTAGGAGAGGGACGACTGGAGGTAGGCAGAGGAAGCAAAGGAGGCAACGAGTTTTGGTTGAAGGTCGGAGTGGGAAGGATGCTAGCCAAGGTCGAAGGATGGGGGCCCAAAATAGATGGCAACGGTGATGGAGAAGGAGGCGTTCGTTTCTGTGGTCTAGCATTCTTTTTTGACTTGGTTGGAAGAGTACTGCTGGTCGAGGTCTGGCCTAGGTCCACCTTCACTTGCGGGTGAGTGAGGGTGGAGACAGGACGAACGCCAAATGACTTGATGGGTTTGGACGAGATAGACGCAGGCTTTGGTTGGGACGGGTTTGGTTGAGGTTTGAGAGTCTGGTCTTTGTCAAGAGTCTGACGAGATTTTGCCTTGGGAGGATTAGCGGCATGTGATGAGAGGGCGCAGGTATGTTGAAGGGCTTTAAGACGCTCCCACAACACCTGAGGCGTCACTTTCCGCGGAGGGAGAAGTTCAATCTTCTCCACTAACCGGGAAAATGGCTGAGAGGAAGATGTTGATGATTGCGAGGTTGAAGATGAGACGGGTGTAGTGGTCTTAGACGCAGGGTATGGTGAAGTCATGACAGATTTAGATGAGGATGAAGGAGGGACAGGTTCTTCCCTGGGTGGAGAAGAAACCGGAGAGCGAGGCTCCTCCAGCAGGGAAAGGGCAGGGATGACGGGGCCCTCCACTTGCAGCTGAGGAGTAAGAAGGGTCGGGTCCTCCATAGGCAATAGAACGGGGGATGGCGAGACCGGAGGTGCAGGTAAGGCCGAGGCGTCCTCCAAGATGAGAGAGGTCAATGGAGAACTAGCCGGGGAGAGAGGTTCGTCCACATGTGATGGACTGATTGATGGACTAACTTCAAGAGGTTGATTGGGGACGAAAGGGGAGACTGTATTGACTGTTTGAATGTTGTGCTCATGATTGTCGTCAATTAAGGTCTGGACGTTGTTCTGAGTTGGCGGATGATTGGGGAAAGGTTGTTTGAAGATGTCGATGGCCTGATTAGGGGGTGCATTTGGATTGTCTAAGATGAGATCCCCCTTTTCGAGCATGTCTTGTATTATGTTCTTAAAGGTTTTGCAGTTTTCCGTGTCATGGCCCTTAACACGGTGGAAGCTGCAGAAGTCATGCTCCCTATACCACGCGGGGATGGTGTGTGAGGGATCGAATTGCGGTGGAGGTCGGGCTTGAGGGAGATTGAGGGCCCCTTGCTTAAGAAGCTTTTCCAGCACAGACGCATATGATTCTCTGAGAGGAGTATATCGTCGCTGCATGTATCTTTGCTGGAATTGCCGAGTAGCGCTCTGAGATGTAGAGGGCTCAGGCTGATTGGTCGAAGAAGATGAAGGTCTGACAACCACGGCATTAGTTGAAGCCTTGGATTTAGAATTGGATGATGATGGCTTGGCAGAGGAAGAGTCATTGGCCTTAGAGCTGGGATTCTTACTCCGCAACTTGACTTTGTTCTCCTCGACGGCACGCAACTCTAGTTTGCGGGCCATCGTGAAGGCCTCGTCAAAAGTGCGGAAGGTTTGAACCCTCAGGGTGGAAGAGATATGTCGGGCACAGGCTTGATAAAAGAGTTCAATAAGCTCAGCCTGGGGCAAGGAAAAGGAGAGTTGGTTGATAAGGCCTCTCCATCGAGCAACGAAGTCGGCTATGGACTCGTCCTCGAATTGCCGAATAGAATAGAGGTCCGTGATTGAGACTTTCTTGGTTATGTTGATGGAAAAGTGATCGAGGAATAGCTGAGCCAATTGCGTGAATGAGAAGAGAGAATGGCTAGGAAGGGAGCTGTACCAGTCAAGTGCAGCACCCGAGAGAGACATAGGAAAGGTGCGTAAGAGTAACGCATCGTCATGGCCAATGAGGTAGCAGGCGTGTCTGAATGCCCACAAGTGTTGTTGGGGGTCTTCCTTGTTTTGAAAGCGAGAAAACTTTGGAAGCTCCCACTGGCTAGGATATGGTCTGATTGGGACGAAAGGATGAATGGGCTCGTTACAGATCTGCTCGTATGAAAGAGTGTTGCGCGAGCCGAAAATAGAGGTCTCAAGACTGGTCATCTTGTCCATCAGCATCTTGATGATGTCTGCTGACGGATTGACGGGTTGTGCGCCCCCTAAGTTGTAGGGCACTTGGAAGAGGTTAGAGGAGGCGAGCGACATAGTCGGTTGTAGAATGTATGGATGACTAATCGCAGGGGTAGAGGTGGATGCTAAAGGTGGTTGGTTAGAAGACATAGCTGGGCCCGTTGTTGCCACGAGAGGTTGGACTGTGGTAACGGGGGCCAAGGGGTAAGAAGCCACCCTGGTGTTGATAGGAGCCAGGGTAGGCGGGATAGAGACAACAAGGTTTTGAAATGGAGTGGATAGCGGTTGAGCGGGTTGAGGTTGACAAGAGGCCGGAACCCCGGTGGAAGTGGGCCCAATGATAGAGGGAGAGGCCACACCTGGGGGATTGGTCAAAGTCTGGTCAGTGGTCAAAGCGATGGCTTGGGTGTCCGAAGGTTGAACCACGGATGCTGTCGATACAGCCGTAGTCGCGACAAGGGAGGTTGGCATTCCATAGATTGGATTGCCCAAGGAGTCTCGCGTTCGGCTATGCGCGAGATAATGTTGCAAGGCCTTGACGTTGAGGTCCAAGAATCGTTCGAAGTCTTGGTCCCCTTCTTGGACAATGGGAGTCTGCGGCGGGGTTGGACGAATGGGAGTTCTTTCGGTCTCCGAGTTGAACTCCATTGTAGGCTTGGTCACGGATGGGGTGGACGGAAGTGGTTGACGGCTAGCGCGGTTGACAAGAGCTTTGGCTTGGCTACGAGTCAAAACCATGCAAGGCAAAGAAGGTTCAGGTCTTAGGAACTGTGTTGCTCAGTTCCAGAAAAACCAGGATGGAGTCTTTGACAGAGAAAAGACAGGCTTCAGGTTGCTGGTTTTGAAAAAAAAAAGGACAGTGACAGAGACCAACGTCGGTTGAAAAACCGATGTCAGTTAGGAAATGAGGCCGGCGTCGGTCAGATAACTGATGCTGGTAACAGATGGAGCCGACGTCGGTATCAGAACCGATGCCGGTGACAGGGGAAGGCCGACGTCGGTGGCAGAACCGATGTCGGTCACTGTGTTTTCCAGAGAGCCAAAAGGTTCTTAGAAAAACAAAGAAGAAAGCATCCTCACACACTCAAACAAGCAGATGAGAAGAGGAAAACAGAGAAAGACAGACAAGCCTAAGCGATAAATCCTAGGAATTAACCTTAGAAACTTGTGGCTTATGCCTTAGATGAATGTTTGGGGAGATTGGCTGAAAAATGGGTCCTAGAAGAAGGCAGTCTAAAGATGGTTTCGGGTGTTGTTTTAGGTGCTCAAAGATCTGTGTTAGGGTCTGGTACGTGGCCTGGTGCTAAGGAGCAAGCTCCCCTCACTTCACGATTCCATTGGTTAGCTGGTCTCGCTTAGCCAAGATATACCTCGCCTAGAGTTTATCCTCCACCAGAGAACGGAGTGG
The DNA here is from genome assembly GCA_037957365.1 of Torreya grandis. NCBI lineage: Eukaryota > Viridiplantae > Streptophyta > Pinopsida > Cupressales > Taxaceae > Torreya > Torreya grandis. Next base: position 553,991 of record JARHVA010004912.1, on the reverse strand, counting down.
GCTTCCCCCTTGGTGATGAAATCCAAGTAGGGTCACCGGGACGGGTAAGGTATCCGCTGGGTGATGAAATCCCAGTCGGGCCTTGTCTCAGGTATGTTTTATGTGTGTTTTAGTGCATGTGATTCGGTAGTGTAACATCAAGTGTCTACGGTTCATTCAATATGCACCTAAGTTACTAGATGTGGACTAATGCAAGCACAAGCAGAAATGAAAGTGCAATATGTTTTAATGCCCAAGTCGAAATGTGATGTTGTTATGAAAACAAGATGGAGAAAGGGACGAGAGTATGATATTTAGACTAGTCTAGAATGCAAGAAAAAAAAGAAAGAAGGATTCGTTTTAGTCCTGCTTATAGTGTCATTGAGAGGAAGAAGAAAGAGACAAGAAGAAAGGAGCCTAAATGCACCTAAATGAATGAAAAAGAAAAAGGAACCCAGGAGGAACCTAGGGTCCCATCGCGCGTGCCAGAGATGTTTCTACCTCAAATTTCGCTTTTCAGACTAAAAAGAAAGAAACTAAAAGAAAGTAATGGACAAGGCTTGGAAGTACCTGGACTAAAGATTGTGCACCGTAAATCCAGACGTTTGTGAGCACTCCTCTTTGGCTGTGGAGGAATGACACCTGCAAGGAAAAAGGAAACTAGGACAAGAAAAACGTTAGACAGATAGGCAGTGGGTTGCCAAGCAAAAGGCTTGTTCCCAGAAGTGTAAAAACTTCCTTAAGGGAGGTCAACCCACTGTTTTGATGAAATAAGTGACTGATAAAAGACAGAATGCCAGAATACAAAAATGACAAAGAAAGTAGAAAGGAAAGAAGAAAACAAAATGATTACCTGAAAGAGCTGTTGGGCTGAAGACAGTCGCCGAGGTCGGAAATGTCGCCGGCGTCGGTTATCTGATCTGCCGGCGTCGGCTATCCTGCCGACGTCGGTTGGGGAACTGACCGGCATCGGTCGGGGTTGTGGCCTGTAGTCGGGTCTGGGTTGCTTGCTAGACTGTGGACGGGTCTGAGACTGAACGGGGACAAGTTTGGATGGATTGGGGAGTGGTCTGGTTCGGGTTGGGTACCTGTTGCAAGGTCTTTTTGGCAGAGGGGTGAGGAAGTTGAAAGAGACACAGAGGACAGGGAAGAGGAGGATTCACAGAGGATGGGGCCTGAGAAGGCTTTACAGCCTCTCAAGGGGGAAGGACAGAGGGAGCAAAAGACAATAGAATATAGATGAATGAATAAAATGAAATAAAAAACCCAGACTAGCTTACCTTTAGCTCGCTGAATGAAGAGAGAAGAAGATGTTGCTAGAGCCACAGAAGAGTTGCTGCAAGGAGAAGATGCTGATCCAGGGCCTTTTCACCTGTTGCTGCTATTGCACGAGGTCAAGACAGAGGCGAGATCAGAGCCAAAGCGTCAAGAGAATCCGTTTTCGAGCTCAAGAGTCCAGGGGGTGCAACGGATGCAGAAGGGGATAATGAAGGCTGCCAACGCCGGCAGTTTCGCCGACGTCGGCCGAAGGGTCGCCGACATCGGCGGTCGCAGGATGGGCACAGAGGCTAAAAATAGCCTCTGCCCACTCTTGCACGCCGCCGAGCGAGGGGTCATGGGCAGAACGGTCACGAGGATGCCAAAATGGACGAGGGGGGATATAATGGTGAGATTTGGCCTAATAAATGCTAGGGGGAAGGTGGAGGGATTCAAGGGAAGATCCAAGGTGGCAAGGGTAGGGTGGAAAGGGGGCCTAATTTAATTAAAAATAGATGTTAATTTCTAAATAATAAGACCTAGGTGGGTTAGGGACCAAGGAGGACTAAGTGGGAGAAAGGGCCAAGGGGGAGAACCAAGGTGCAGACACGTTTGCGGTGTCTACACTAGTATCTGAGTGGTCGAGTACTCTTTTGTTTTGAACCACCTTCTAGCATGCTTTCCATGCTGACAAGGTTCATAAAGCATGTTAGATGGCTTTGTAATCTTTGAAAGATTTCTGACTACTTGCTTCTTTTTGATGTTAACAAGATTGTCAAAATTTATGTGCCCCATTATCTTGTGCCATATCCAACTTTATTCAATCTGACTCAAAAAATATCTTTGACCTTTGATGTCTAATAACATATATAAATTATTACTTGTTCTCTAAGCATCTACAACCAACATATCTGACTCTTTTCTTCTAATTTCACAACCTTCTGCATAAAACTTTAGTGTGTGTCTCTAACCATATATTCAACTTACACTTAAAATATTATGCTTAAGACCTTCTACATATAAAATATTTTTAATTTTAGTTCTACCATTATCCAAACTTAGTGTACCTTTTCTAGCAATTCTAGTGGTAGTATTATCTCCAAATTTTACTATGCCACCATTGATCTTCTTCAAGGTTATAAACTTTCTCTTATCTCTTGTCATGTACCTCAAACATCCACTATCAATGAACCATGGCTTTTCTTTATTTTTTTCATGCAAAGTTGTCTACACCAACATAGATTTTTCAAGTTGTTTCTTTTGCCATGAATCTATCTAAACTTTTTTCTTGATGAATGGAGCCTTGAAACTTTGGTCCTTCTTGACTGAGTCAAACATGATTATATAGTACCAAAATATGTGTCCAAATTTGTTTCACTTGTAACATATTATGGCCTCTTCATTAAAGCCTGATAGAGGAGCAAAATAGTTGTGGCTTCTACTTGAATCTACACAAATTTCCTTCTACTTATTTTTGAAATTGTTAGCCTTTTTTTGACATTGTATTTGCTTATGACCATATCCATTACAATAAAAATAGTAAGTATAAAAATAGGATCTGTTTGTGTATCTTTGACTTGATTGTCTTTTATATCTCTATTCTCTCCAGCCTTCTTTGTTTGAGATGTCCTCTATGTTTTTAACTTCTTCCTTTTTTATTTCTTTTTTTTGTAAGATCTTTAGCATAGATCTTTGCTTTTTCCTTATCTATAAAAGTAGTGACCTCTTCTTTCTCTTTTTCAAATCCAATACCTATCTTATTTGATATTGATATTTGATTTTCTAATATCTTATTCAACATATTAGTGTTATTCTCAAATTTTGAATAATTGGTTGCTCTATCATTGATTGCTTTATTTATTTTCTCAAGATATTTTTTTAAAGAAGTAATTTCAATAACATACCTTTCACATTATTTACTTACTATTTTCAATTATGCCATTAGATCTTATTCATTCTTTTTGGCTTCTTCAAAGTGTGCTTGTAGATCTTCAATTGTTTCCTTTGACTTTTTTTCATTTTTCTCGATCTAGAGCTTTAATATTTAATTCTTCTTTTGAAGAGCTCTTAACTCTTCTAAGTTATAATGAAGTATGAATGTTAAATTTATATATTTTTGGATGAGAAAATGAAATGTTGAGATTTACTTGATCAAATTAGAAACTTAAGTTTGGATGGATTAAATTACAATGAGTTCTCCTTTCAGATTCACTTCGACTTCATCTTGGTTTTTTTCTTTATCATCTATACTTTTGCTTGCAGAGGCATCTTCATGTATGGACATGAATATAATCTCTTCTTCTGAATCATTGACTCCACTATCTTTGACTAAGCTAAGATCTTTAGAATACAAACTCTTCTTCTCAAATATCTTCTTGAATTTTCCTTTCAAATTCTTCTTGTATGTAAATTTTCCTTCTTCATTGTCATCATTACCCTTATTTGGGCATTTAGATACAAAATGTCCAATATTTCCACAATTAAAACATTTAAAAAGTAATTTTCCTTGATATTTATCTATGTCCTTTTTTGATTTATGAATGAATAGAGCTCTGTTGTCATCTTCATCATCGTTAGAACTATTACTTGATTCTTGAATCTTAGCCTTATCTTTATTTAATGTCTTGAAAACAACTTCTCTCTTTGAGGATTTCTCTTTTTCAGTCCCCATCTCACATGTTGTAAGAATACCATGAAGCTCATCCATCTTTAGCTTGGCTAAATTCTTCATCTCTTCAATTACTGAAACTTTTGCATCATATCTCAATGGTAAAGATCTCAAAACTTTTTGAACCATAGTTGATTCTTTTAAATTTTCTCTAAGACCTTGAATTTGATTAACTATTTGATCAAATCTATAAAAAATAACTTGATATATTTTCTTTTTGTTCCATCTTCAAACTCTCAAACTATCTTTTTAAAGTCTGAAGCTTAGCTTGCTGAACCTTTCCATCACCTTTGTAAATATTCTCATGTTTTACCCAAGTTTCATGAGTAGATTTACATTGCATAACTTTAACAAATTCTAATTCACATAAACCACATAAAATAGCATTTAAAAATTTAGCATTATTTTCACTTGCCTTCTTTTCTACTAGAGTAGTTATAAGTGTCTGTGGCTCTTCATATTCCTCCACCACTACTTGCGATATATCGAATCCAAGGGCCATCAATTAATTATTCATCCTTATGCTCCAAAAAACATAATTTGTCCTATCAAATAAAGGTGCCTTATTTGTATAAAATCCTTCATGTGATCCATCCATCATGTTTTTCTAATCTACCTTCAAGATGTAAAACCTTTTTAAAAGGAACCTACTTTGAGTCTAATTATTAAACAGGAAATATAATGAGAGGGGGGGTGAATTAGTATATTATATGTCTTTTTACTTAATCTGATTTCTTTTCTTTAACCATTTAATCACACATTCAAGATATGTAATAAAACATGGAATAATAATTTGCACCACACGAGAGAGAGAGAGAGAGAGAGAGAGAGAGAGAGAGAGAGAGAGAGAGAGAGAGAGAGAGAGAGAGAGAGAGAGACCATATTTTTACATGGAAACCCAAAGTGGGAAAACCATGGAGAACAATCTCAAGTATATGAATGAGCACCAACTCAAAATACAAAGTTCTCAAGCACCAACTTGTAGGATCACTAACCCTTTTGCCAAGTACTAACATAGAAAATATTTATGAGCACCAATCCATAGGAGCACCAACCCCTTGTAAATATTTTTGAGCACCAACCTACAGGAGCACCAACCCCTCTTGTGTATAAAACATAACTATCTCTCAATGTTGCTTACTCAACAAATGATAGAACTCTATAATATCTATTTCTTTTCTCTCTTTAAAAACAAATACAAACCATGCACACTCTTTCGTATTACAAATAGCTTCTCAAGCATTTATTTATAGCTTTCCAAATGACCTTTGTAATTCACCCTCTATGACTCTTCTAACCTCATGGAAAATGGCACCAAACTTGCATGATCCTTCATATCCTTGCATTTGAAAAGTCATATGGTGACCCTTCATAAGTAAAAGTGTTATTTCCTATTTTGTCTTTATCTTGGTGACTTTTTGTATTCCTCAAAGTGTCTTTTCATGTAAAAATGCATCATACCTATTTTTTCTTCACGTGGTGACTCTTAAAATTCCTCAAGATGACTCTTCATGAGAAAATGTGTTTCATTCCTCTTTCATCTTTTACCCCATGACTCTAACTTCTCCATAGGCCATATTTTGACTTATATGCATCCAAAAATATATTAATTGATATTAAATAAATATTAACACACATTAGCCAAGATATGAATATTAAAAACACCATTAAATTCAATGGGGCCTTTATCACCAATAATGTTAGATCTTTGACATCAATGACAATATTTCCAACACTTATGGCTTTGGCTTGGCTTGGCTTGGCTTAAAATAAATTTGGCATGGTAACACTAATTTAATGAAGATTTTGGAACCAATCCTTCATTATAAATTTTCACAAATTAAGCTTAGAAATGATGTTGTGAGACATCCTACTTATAGATTTTTGGATTTGATCAGAATCAACCTGAACCATCCATCTCAAAATTAAGATCTATGGTTGAGGAATAATTCAATTTTTGGAATTGAGTTTGTAATTAACCTCATCATGGCATTGGTATAAGGGGAAATTAATAGTCATGTATGGCATCATGGAATGCATTGATGAGGTATGGAGGGCATGAATCTTGATATTTGTGGCATTTATGGCCTAGGAATGTCTTCCTAAGAAATGAGGTCACCTAATGATGTAGATATTAAATATTCATTTCCAAAACAAATTATTCATCAAATTTCCATGGAATTCTTGATTAGGCCTTGATTTGGGTTAATTAGCTCTTAAACATGATTAAGCATTTTATGCACAAATTACTCAAATTGCTCAGAATGCCTTGTTATTGGTCCTAAATTTGACTAGATTAGAATTAGAAGTCACTTTCAGATGTGTTGGATGCATTTTCCCATTTATGATGTTACTAAAAATAATTAAAAAATGCATGAGTCTTGTGCAAAAGATTTGATAGAAAAGAGCAGTCCAGAGCACGTAGGTGTAAAATTGGCATTTTGACTCAAAATAAACTGATCAAAGTTAGTTGGCCCATAAAATGCATTGCCCCATTTAGTGATACCCTGGCCAAAATCAGCATTTGAATATGTTATTTTCACATTATTTAACATGTTTTAGCATTTTTAGGCCAAATTGTGTATTTTGGGTGGAAATTGGCCAAAACCCTAATTGGAGATTATCAGTGGCCAGTTTTAGGTGTCTACAACAACTTAGGATAAAGATCATTGGTGAATAGATGAAAGAGGTTATCATCTACCATATTGTGCTCACACTTTTTAGATAAGGTCTTCTATCATTTGATGAAAGCTTATGCAATTATTTATCAAGTTACTTATAATTAATAAAATGGGCCAAAGTATTTTCATGGAGTTCATTAGTTTGAAACTATTAGACTAAAGCATTGACTAAATATTCCAAACTAGTGATGTAATGATATTTGAGTTGGTTATACCAATATAAATAATCTATAGATAGATTTTTTGCTAATATCTTAGTAGCCACAAAAGTATATAATTTGATCCAATTTTTGTATAGATTTACAAATGTTTTTAAGTGGAGAGTAGGATCGGTTGATGCATTATAACTAATGGTAGGGGTGATACGTCCTATATCAATGTTATAAATATGAGGTATAAGAGGTTAATTTTGAATTTGCTTGATTATTTTGTTAACAAAAGGAGGTTGAGGGATAATATTACCATGGGAATCCTTAAGGGGAGGTGGGGGTATTTTGGTTATGACTTTCCCATGGAACCTATTGAGAGTGATTTTGAAGATGGATGAGATGATTTTTTATTTGCATCATTTGGTTGGCATTATTAGATTAGAAAGCATTCATTTTATTAAGAGTTTATAAGAGAATTTGATGGGTTTGAATGGTGTTATTTACGTGATGTGAAACATTGGCATTGGTATTAGTTCTTGGGTACCAATGTGAGTCAGATCATGCACACTATTAATGTATTAGGAGGAATTGTTAGTAAGTGAGGCACTAATAACATGATTTTATTATGTGGTAAAAGATGCACTATTATAGGGATGATAATAAGCAACACTAGATGCATGATTACCATGGGTAGCCAATGATGCACTAGTGGAGGAATTGAGAAGAGTGAGTCTTAGAAGGGGCCCACTAGATGTATAAACTGTATGCAATCAAAAATTTATCATGTCTATAAATCAATCCTAACTTAGAGAAGATAGAGCATACCATACACTTCCTATTGGGGACACATTTTTTAAGCAAGAACATGACTAATATGGATATTTACTAGACCTGATTTGGAGATATCTTCTGCAATACACAATGTTAGGGAGGGTTATAAAGCCTCCAATCAAGCACAATCACACAATAAAATTAAGAGAGTCCTAAATTTTATATCTCACCTAAAATAATAAGTAAATCAAATCTAATCTAGTTCTCACCAAAGCTTGTAGCACAATTTGGGGATTAGACATAATAAAACTAAACATGCATAAGAGACATATACTCATGTCAATGCATACATAATCTTAATGTATGGAAGAGAAGTATAAATGCATATCTATCAAATTTTACAAAGGATAAACAAATTTTAGGAATACTTAGCTTTGAAGATAATCCTACTGAGCCTCAATCTCTCCCTTAGCCAAGGTGCTTTGTAAGAGTTTGTTGTGGTATGTAAGGATGATAAGGATAAATCAGCTCTTGGCTACACAACATATCAATGCATTCAAAATACTTCTCCATAAGACAAGATCCATATCTCCAAAGAAAGTATGGAACCCTAAACTTTACTTAGTAGAATGGTTAATAAGTAGATGTTCATTTTCTCTTACTTTTTCTTTCACTTCTACTTAATAAATGATGGGAATGAACTTGTATATATAGGTAGATTTGACCCTTGACCTTTTTAAAAATCTCAACCAACATGGTTAACCTAGTTGACCTAGCATAATTTTGGAAAATAATTCACTAGGTCTCGAGCTAGGTTAGCCAAAGGCTAGCCCAATTACTAAGTGAAAATATCTCGAAATTGTACAAGGTTGACCTAGTCAACCTAGGATAGATGACTAAAAAAAGGGATTTAGGTGAGGAAAAAAAGGATAAAATGTATCAAATGAATAGAAAGGGTAAAATAGATAAGAATAATCTTAGGGATAATGGTTTTAGGAGACAAGTGTGTAGATAAAAAGTGACAAAAGGGACAATAATCCTTTTGAAGCACCAATGGTTTTCCCACCACTTTATCAGTGTACCCCTTAAGGTATGCACTCAAAGAGATTAAGACTCAATGGGTTCCTACAAAATATAAAGCATCAGTGATCGATAAAAGTTTGAAAATATTATGTATATACATGTGCCCCACTCGAAGCTCATCATGTGTCACTAAGGTACACCAAGGGATGGTGCTTTGAGAAAGAACATGATAACACATAACGTTGATGCTGAGTAAAGTGTAGTAAGTAGAAAAATAAGATAAATGAAAGGATATAATTAAAAAACATATACCTTTACTTACTTTAATGCTATAGATAAAGTAGACTACAAGATAAGTGAAGGTGTCCAATGTGAAGAACATTAGGCGAACTTGTAGAAGTTAGTATAAAGTGTTTCTACTCATTTTTTTTTGCTATTTATATTCAGAAGAAATAAGAAACTAAAGATAATGGTCAGGGGTTTGTACGTTACCTGGATGAAGTTGTGCACTGTATCCAGATGTTGTAGGAGCTCCTCTTTGGCTGTGGAGGAAGACACCTATAGAGAGAAAGACTCAAACAAAGAGATTGTTAGATAGATATATGGTGGACTGCCAAGCACATGCTCGGCCCCAGAAGTCTAAAGACTTCTTAGAGGGATGATAGTCCACTAGTTGATAAGAAAAGTGTCAAATAAAGAGAAATAATGAAAGACTAAGAAACAAAAATAAAGTGTCGGTAGTTCTACCGGCGTCGGTTGGTCTAGGTTGTCGACGTCGGTAGGGGCAATGGTCCTTGGACGGGTCTCAGGGTTATGTCTATGGTTGACAGAGGGATTCTAGGAGTCTAAAAGTTTGTGCAGGGTTACAAGGAGATGAATAAGGCCCGTAGAAGGGCAAAGGTAGAGGACAGGTTGTAAAAAAGGGTAAGGGTAAGAGGAAGGCTTTTTTGCCTCTCTCAAAAGAAGTTGGGTCGGGTCTAGTTGATAGTATTTAGAATTAGTAAATAAAAACTAATTACTGATGTATTCTAAATTACTAAAATGAAAGGTAGAATAATACTTAACTCTTGCTTAATGGAGAACTAGAGGTTTTTGAACGCTAATTCCTGTTGTGGCTGCCGTCGAGTCCTTGTGCAATATTTCCAATCCAATGTCTAGAGTGATTTCTATAGAGTCTCTGTAGCCTAGAGAGCATTAGTTGAAGTCTGATGATTGATTTCAAAGAGTATATGTTGATGTCCAAGTCTGACTAGAAGAAAGAGAGTCCCAAATAAGAGTCTCAGAGAGAAGAATCATGATCTAAGAGTCCTAGAGCCTGAAACTTGATGTGAGAAGTTGGTTTATGTAACTGATAGTTGACCAATGTTGGTGGCTGCAAAATGTGTAAAATGCCTTAAAAGCCCATTCTCCATCCACCAAGTGCACTTGTCATTGGTGAACGGTCAAATGGTAGGGTTATTAGGCATGAGAGTTAGTTAGGCGGTTAGGAAGGAGTGAGAATAGGTCTTAGGTGAGTCATAGGGTGATGTCATTAATTTAAAATAAGTAATTTATTTTAAATTAATCAAGTGTGTAAGGGACCAAGGGGGAGTAAGGGGTAGACACAATTTAGGTGTCTACATTTGCCCCTTTTTTTCTTGTTGGTTGTTCTAATGAACTGTAAGACAAAAATAGAAGTAAGTTGCCCTAGGTATGAGACGAGGTCATTTTTATCTTGTTGGTTGTTCTGATGAACCGCAAGACAAAAATAAGAGTTGTTACCCCAGGTATAGGATGAGGTCATTTTTGTCCTGTTGGTTGTTCTAATGAACTACAAGGCAAAAATAAGAGTTAGTTGCCCCAGGTATGGAAGAGGTATTCCCCATCAAAGTGGGAGTCGAGGGAAGGTAACTTGATGTCAAGTGTTGATTTGATAGGCAATGGATGGGTATGGTGAAGTTTGAGTGTGAACACTATAATAGTTGAGATTGTGCATATACCACTAACATGATAGGTAGGTCAAATTATCGTAGGCAAGGTTGAGGAATGCTAAAATTGAAGTAATCAGTCCCCAACTTTTAGTCGTAGCTGATTGGGTTAAACGATCAAAGTTATAGCTCCAATGGTCATCGTGTTCCAAGTATCCTGGGCTTAGGAAGTGCTCTTAGAAAACACGAAAATGTCACAAGTAGTGGGGATCAACTTGGGCGTGATCCAATACTTATGAGGGTCGTAATGTGAGTTGCGCATAATTTTGCTAACTATTCGTGAGGTAGCATACATGCAATCAAAATAACTAAGGCAGAGTTGTCTCAAAAGTGGTTATGGTCTGAGGAGATAGTCACGATCTCCAAAGTGGTTGGTCGAGTTGGGTTGAGATATAAGTGATCTCAAATGTTGTTTATTATGGTCAGGGAGATGTGTGTGAATACCAATGTGCCCCATGAGAAGTTGAAGGTGACTTCTATAGTGTCAAGGCTAGGTGATTGGGCATGATTTTGGACTAGGTTTAGTCATGGTTAAAGGTTATATGGTTGGTCCATCAAGTTGATGAATGAATGAATGTGGCCAAGCTAACCCCAGAAGATGTCATGTCATCTGAGTGCTACCTACATAGCCTCTATTTTAAGGGCCTCATGCCAATGTAGTTCTCCCCAAAAGGGAGGAAGGGTCAAAGATGTTGATAGGTTGTTTGGTCATGTTAATGTTGTCAGCATTTCCCATGTGTGTGATGGTACATGCTTGAAATGATGAAGGGTATGATGATGTTACAGCCTTTTCCATATTATGTGATGGTGTATTCTATAACATTGGTTATATGGTCTTTCATTCTTAGCAATTTTCCATATTGGTGATGGTGTATGCTAAAAATGAAATGAGTATATTTATTCTTCAACAAGTTTCCATATTAGCGATGGTATATGCTTGACATAAATTGTGTATGGTTGATAGTTTTCATGTGTATTGTTTTCCATAGAAACTAGTGTAAATGGACTATGATAATGTTAGTGGTCTAAAAAAGGTTTGGCTTGGTTTGGTTAGGTCTGGTTTGGTCTGGTTTGATAATGATTTGGTTGTATGTGATGAAGATGTAAGAAGTGAAAGGCGCATTGCTCTTTCATTGACAAGGACTATAATGATGGCATAGATAAAGTTTTTGCAAACAAAAGCCTCATTCATGCATTACGTCGTTAACCATTGGTTTTTGTTAGGGAAGTAGTTGAATCACTTGACATTAAGTGAGCTTAAAATCCCTTGAGTATGTTGGGGTAATAGGTTAGATTAGGTGATATGAGAGGATAGGGTAACCCTTTTTAGCAGGGGTTACTTTGCCCCTTTTATAGGTGACCCTGAGAATGACTATAGACAAGTCCAAGACTTAATAGTTTTCCAGTCCTTTTTTTTGGTAGACTGATCAATGTGGGAAGTTCACTTGGGGATGTTGTTTTATTATGTGGTCATGTTGAAGCTAATCGGTATGAGAAGCTTTTTAGAGGGTGTTGTGTATGTAGCAAAATTTGGTCATAGCCATCCTTCGAGGGAGTGGTCTATATTGTGCTTTATATGTTTGGAAGTCTTGATAGCTATCCTTCAAGGGAACAGTCTATTAATTTCAGCAATGATGCAGTTGTCCTTCGAGGGAGTAGTCTACACTTATAGTTTATGACCTTTTGGTAGGCATCCCAGTTGTATGTTTTTATTTTTGACTAAATTTTTTGTCATGGACTGGACTATAGAGGTTTAAGGGTTCCCTTTTATTAGGACAAAGTATTCATGCTTGACAAAAGGGTTAACTAATGTTGGGAAAAAGGGTTGAAAGGAATAAGAATGACGATGATGGGGGTTTCTCAAGGGATGAGCTCAAGTTAAACATCAAGTGAATGATTACTTGACTAACATTAGAATGGTGGTAGATGTAAGGCATTAAAGGGGTCAAGTTTTGGTTAGCCTTCAAGAGAAGATAGATGATAAGTCCCTAATCCATGCTTGTGTAAGGTTTGAGTCAATTAGGAGCAAACTTGCCCCATTTGCATCTTTCCAAATTGGTCACATGTTGGTCTTCTATAGGGATGAGATCTCTGATTTTGAAATCTCACTCTTTTAGATTATTGTTGTGGGCATGGTTTGGTCGATGTTGGACGTGAAGTCGGTTAGTAGGTTGTTGGCATTTTATACAATGATGAACATAGTTATTGCAGTCTTGGTTAAGAGTGGGCCAATAATAGCCCAGGTGGCGGATGCACTTGGCAATCGAGTTACTGCTGAAATGTTCCCCACAAATCCCATCATGGACTTGTTTGATGACATGGGAAGTCTCAGTGGTTGTTAGGCATTGGATAAGGAGGCCGTCTAGACCTCATTTGTAGAGAATTCCCCCTAACATGGTGTAGCGAGTAGTGTTTTTGATAAAATCTCATCGTGAATTGATAGAGAGATTAGGAGGCATGATAAAATATGTTACGTAGTCAACAAGTCACTTATACCAAGCATTATGTGGACTAGAGAGGTTAGGAGGAATTTCCCCCAGAGATGATGGTCGAGACATGTCCAAGATAAAAATCTTGTGTTGTGTTGGTTGAGAGGTCTTGACGAATACTGGATATGTCAAAGGTGTAGAAGTCTGGTCTTTTACTTTATTCTTCACGGTTTGGGGCCTAGTGGCCACTATGATCAGTGTTAATTTCAAATAAAGGAGTGGAAGGTGGTAAAGGGACCATAGTCTTGTATGGGGATCCCAATTTATGTGAAGAGATTTGGGATGATGTCAGTGATTTGTCATAAAAATGGTCAAGAGAGTCCTAAATGTGAGGGGTGTCCTTTTTCAAGTGTTGGTGAATGGCAACCTTAAGGGCACAACAACACTTAGTATCATGCCTAGGTGTGCGATGATACCAGTAGATTTTAGTGTCATCGAACCAAGATGGTTTTGGTCTAAGAGGTTGGTATGGTTTAATGGGTGGGAGAATGATGCTCGAAGATTGCAACAATTGGCATAACATCAAAGCATAAGAACCCACTAATGGCTTTGTACTCATTGTTGCAATAGGGGTTGACAACTTCTATTTAAAAGTTGTAGGGGTTGTTTATCATGTCACCTTTTTCATGGGTGTTGTGGCCACACACGTAGACAACACTTTATTGATGAGAGGTGTTGGATTAGGGAGCACTCCTATTAAGGTAGAAGGATGTGGACCCAAAATAGAGGGCAATGATGAAGGTGGGAGAGGAGTTCTCTAACGTGGTTTAGTAGCCTTCTTTAGTTTAATGTGAGGACCACTATTGTGCGAGGTGAGGTTCAAGTCTACCTTCACTTATGGGTAAGTGAGGTTTGATATAGGGTGAATGCTGAGAGATTTAATCTATTTTGTCATAGTAGATGCCTGTGAGGATTTGGATGAGGTTGCGTGTTCCTCTCTCACCAGAGAAGGGATTGGAGATTTTGGCTCTTCACTTAGATAGAGCACAGGAATGGTCATGGCTTCTACGTGTGGTCGAGGAGTGGGGAAAGTATGATCCCCCATTGATGATGAGAAGGATGAAGGCGAGACAGCTGGTGTTGGAATTGTCAAGGCATCTTCCAATATGGGAGAGGTCAAAATAGCCTCTCCTACATGTAAAAGAGGGGTGGATAGAGGATTATCCTTCATCTATGGAGGACAAATAGAAGAAGAAGGCTCTTATACCTATGGTGGACAAATGGGAGAAGAAGATTCTTCTACCTGTGGTGGACAAATGGGTTGATTAATCTCTTCAGACTATGGGAGAGGTTGGTTAGAAACCATGTCGATCGTAGCGTATATTATGCTCTTGAAGGTCATCGGCTATGGTCTGAATGTTATTTTGACTTAGGGGATGGTTAGGGAATGGTTTTCTAAAGACATCCATGTTTTGGTTAGCTGGCACATTTGGGTTATCCAAAACAAGATACCCCTTGTCTAACATGTCCTGAATAATGTTTTTGAAGGTTTTACAATTGTCTGTGTCATGACCCTTGACACGATGATAGTTACAAAAAGTCATTTTCCCTATACCAGGTAGGGATGGCTTTTGAGGGGTCAAATTAGGGTGGTCAGATTTGAGGGAGATTGAGGACCCCCTGCTTGACTATTTTATCCAAGATGGAAGCGTATGATTCTCCTATTGGAGTATATTGACGCTGTACATGCCATTGTTGGAATTGTCTTGTGATTTAGTCTGATGTGGAAGGCTGAGATTGGTTGGTTGTTGTTGAAGATGATGGTCTAAGGACCACAGTGTTTGCCACTCCTTTGGACTTGGAGTGGGAAGAAGAAGGTTTGGAAGATGAAGGATCATTAGATTTTGCGTTACTACGCAATTTGACCTTATCTTCTTTGACAACACAGAGTTCAAGCTTTCTGGCCATGGTGAAAGCTTCGTCAAATGTGTGGAATGTTTGGACTCGTAAAGTGGATGAGATGTGCTTGGCACATGCTCTTGAAAAGAGGTCAATGAGCTCAGTTTGAGGTAATGAAAAGGAGAGTTGGTTAATCAAACCTCTCCAATGGGTAACAAAGTTAGCTATTGACTCATCGTCAAATTGTTTAATAGAATATAGGTCCGTGATAGAGACCTTCTTAGTGATGTTAATTGAAAAGTGGTTAAGGAATAGTTGGGTGAGTTGAGTAAAGGAAAAGAGAGAATGATTGGTAATAGAGCTATACCAGTCAAGGGCGGCCCCCAAAAGTGACATGGGGAATGTGCAAAGTAATAATGCATCATCGTACGCAATGAGGTAACAAGCGTGTCTAAACACTCGTAGCTATTATTGTGGGTCCTCTTTACTCTAAAATTGAGTAAATTTGAGGAGTTCCCACTAGTTAGGATATGGTTGAATAGGCACCAAAGGGTGAATGGGTTCATTGCATATTTGTTCATATGAAAGAACATTACTTGAACCAAAAATGGATGTCTCAAGATTAGACATCTTATCCATCATCATCTTAATTAGATCAACTGACAGATTGGCAAGTGGGGCACCCCTAGGTTGTAAGGTACCTAGAAGGTGTTAGGAAGGGTGTATGACGTACTTGGTTACATTTGTATAGGTGCAATGTATTGGTAGTTCATCATAGGGACTGATGTTGAGGCCAAAAGGGTGTGTGTGCCACAAAGTTAGAGGGCACAAGTTGACTAGATACCACCAAAGGTGGTTGAATAGTGGCATTGGTAAAAGGATAGGTAGTCATTCCCATGTTTATAGGTGTAAGAGTGTGTGGAGTCGAGATAATCAAGTTTTGATAAGGTGTAGAACTTGGTTGAATTGATTGTGGTTGAGGGGGTACAGAAAACCCCAATGAAGGTAGGTCCAAAAATGGAAGGGGAGGCCAAATTTTGAACATTCGCCATGGTCAGGTTGCTGGTCGAGGTAATGGCTTGAGTGATTATGATTTGGATAGCGGACGTTGTTGATATCATTACCTGCTTCAGTGATGGAAGTTGGCATCCCATAATCAAGATTACCGAAAGGATATCGCGTTTGGCTTCTTTTGAGATAGTGTTGGAGAGTCTTGACGTTGTGGTCAAGGAATCTCTCAAAGTTTTGGTCCCCTTCGGGAACAATTGGATGTTGGTTAGGGGTAGGCTGAATAGGAGTATGTTCAGTATTTGAAGTATGCTCCATTTGGTGACTTGATATAAAAGGTGAAGGTGGAAGTGGTTGTTGCCTCACGTGGTCAACAAGAGATTTGGCTTGACTACGTGTCAAAACCATCCAAGATGAAATGTGTTCAGTTTCTAAAAATTGTGTATTTTAGTTTCAGAAAACCCAAAATGTGTGTTTAATAGGAAAAAAGTCAGGTTTTAAAGTTGTTTTGGAAAGAAAATTTTTGACAGTGACTGACATCGGTGGTATGACCGATGTCGGTGAAGATAGTTGCTGACGTCAGTTGAAAAAACTGATGTCAGTGTCTATGTGTTTCCAAAAACTCAGAAAACTAATTTTTTTTGGAATAAAGAGAAATTCTGAGTTGTTTTTGGTCTCAGAATGATGCGTCCTCACCAGCTCAAATAATCAAATGAAAATAGCAAAAAAGATGAAGGCAAGCAACCTCTAAATGTTAAAATTCCTAAGAATAAATTTTAGAGTCGTGGTGGCTTATGCCTTAGAAGAATATGTTTGGGAATTGGGCTTATATAATGGGTCCTAAAGAGGCAGCCTAAGGCTAGTTTCAAGTTAGCTTTGGTGCTCAAAGATCTGTGTTAGGTTCTGTAACGTGGCTTGGTGCTAGGGGCTTGCTCCCCTCACTTCACGAGCCCAGAGTCAAGCTAGGTTGCTTAGCCAATATATACTTTGCCTATAGTTTATACTCTGCTAGAGAACAGAGTGGGTCTTCCTCTTGGTGGTGAAAATCCAAGTAGGATCACTGGGAAGGGTAAGGTATCCGTTAGGTGATGAAATCTTAGATGGGCCTTGTCTCAAATATGTTAAAATGTTTGATTGTGAATGTGGTCAGGTTGTGTAACATATGTGCACTACGATTTATTCATAATGCGTTATTAATTTACTAGATGAGCTAAAAATGCATTCAAGCAAGAATGAGATGCAATATATTTTTAACCCAAATTGAAATGTTTTGTTTGGATGCAAACAAATGGAGAAAAGGTTAAGAGTATGAATTATCTCTACTCTAAGATGCAGGTAAGAAATGACAAGAATAAAAAGAAAGACGTTCTTTTTAACTTGTGCTTATGGTGTCTTTTCAAAATAAAGAGATAGAAGAAGGATGCAAAAAGAGAGTTTTTCCCTAATGCAACTATATGAAAGTTTGCCTTTTAGAAGAAATGAACCCAACGAAAACTCTAAGGTCCCACCAGGTGTGCCATAATGTTTCTACTCTTTTTTTTTTGCTATTTATATTCAGAAGAAATAAGAAACTAAAGATAATGGTCAGGAGTTTGTACATTACCTGGATGAAGTTGTGCACCGTATCCAAACGTTGTAGGAGCTCTTCTTTGGCTGTGGAGGAAGACACATGTAGAGAGAAAGACTCAAATAAAGAGATTGTTAGATAGATATATGGTGGACTACCAAGCACATGCTCGGTCTCGAAAGTATAAAGACTTCCTAGAGGGATGGCAGTCTACTAGTTGATAAGAAAAGTGTTGGATAAAGAGAAATAATGAAAGACTATGAAATAGAAATAAAGTGTCGGTAGTTTTGTCGGCGTCAGTTGGTCAAGGTTGCCGACGTCGATTAGGCTGTCGATGTCGATAGGGGCAATGGTCCTTGGATGGGTCTCAGGGTTATGTCTGTGGTCGATAGAGGGATTTTGGGAGTCTAAAAGTTTGTGCAGGGTTACAGGGAGATGAATAAGGCTTACAGAAGGGCAAAGGTAGAGGACAGGTTGTAAAAAAGGATAAGGGTAAGAGGAAGGCTTTTATGCCTCTCCCGAAAGAAGCTGGGTCAGGTCTGGTTGATAGTATTTAGAAGTAGTAAATAAAAACTAATTACTGATGTATTTTGAATTACTAAAATGAAAGGCAGAAGAATACTTAACTCTTGCTTGATGGAGAACCAGAGGTGTTTGAATGCTAATTCCTGTTGTGGCTGTCGTCGAGTCCTCGTGCAATATTTCCAATCTAATGTCTGGAGTGATTTATATAGAGTCTCTGTAGCCTAGAGAGTGTTAGTTGAAGTCTGATGATTGGTTTTAGAGAGTATATGTTGATGTCCAAGTCTGGTCAGAAGAAAGAGAGTCCCAAATAAGAGTCCCAGAGCCTGAAACTCAACATGAGAAGTCAGTTTATGTAACTGACATTGGTGGTTCCACTGGCATCAGCCAACGTTGACCAATGTTAGCGGGTGCAGAATGTGTAAAAGGGCTCAGAAGCCCGTTCTCCATCTGCCAAGTGCACTTATCATTGGTGAACAGTCAAATGGTGGGGTTATTAGGCACGAGAGTTAATTAGGTAGTTAGGAAGGAGTGAGAATAGGTCTTAGGTGAGTCATAGGGTGATGTCATTAATTTAAAATAAGTAATTTATTTTAAATTAATAAAGTGTGTAAGGGACCAAGGGGGAGTAAGGGGTAGACACAATTTAGGTGTCTACATAAAGAAGAGACAAAAATTGAAATTTTTGGATGATAGTCATATAGTAGTGAAACCTATTATCAACATCATCATGATTCTAGAATGTTTTATGGTTTGTAAAATAGATTATTAAAAACAAATATAGAGGTAAAATAAGGAATCTGATGGAAAATATTTGAAAGATTAAGGATTTTGAATAGTGATTTTAAATAGGTTGAAATGAAAGTCATTTGGTATTTGTGACTTTTGAAGGAGAGAAAAAGAGTTCTAAGAGACCAAATGAGTCAGGATGGAATGGAGACAACAAGCTAGGTGAGAGGGACCTCCAGAGGTGATAGTAGGTGCACTACAGGTAGGCAACTAAGAATATCAAGATAGTTTTTTAATATATTATTGTTTTTAAATGTCTTTTAGAAATTTGTTTTTTTAACCATTTATAGACATCATAATGAACTTGAATCAGATGCTAAGGGTAGAAATAAATAACTAGGGAAATGGTTTTGAAGGGTTTGAGAAAATAACTACTAGAAGGTACTTATTTTGAAAAATGTAAGGGGTTGATAGGGAAAAATAACTAGGTTTACCCAGTCAACCTAGTAGGCTAAAAAGTGACAAGATCCATATTACCAACCTAGTAGGTCTATGTCAACGTAATTGGTTTTTTAGACTGTCAACTTAGTACATTGTTTCTAACTAAGGAGAAAAGTTTAGTATGAAAATGCAATACTAAGGGGAGGACAATAAGAGGGTTGACTTAGATTTTTAAGTCAACTAGGTCAAAAATAGGGAAAATTTGGTCAAATTAGTGTTTGACCAAAAGGACTAGAATAGTATGAAAATGCATGCAAGTGTTCAAATGAGTGTTAGAAGGGTCCAAAATGACCAAGTGAGGGATAAAAGGGGTTGAGGAGGCTATAAATAGGTTCAATTGATTAAAAATGAATAAATTGAAGCAATTTAGGCTTATTTTTTATTAAAATTGAAAAATAATTTATTTTGATTATACATGACATGGAGGATTTAATACATCTTTGTTCTTTCATGGTTATATGGGCATCCAATATTTTGGTGTTTTATGGATGCATCATGGCTCCTAGACTTATTGGATCACTTATCGATAGAGGATAGAGCTAGATTGATTTCTTTAGGCATAGGCAACATATAAAATATGTATAGGATACCCTATAGCTTAGATCTATTAGTCATGTTCTTGGGATGCTAAGAATTATTGACTAACACCTTCAGGTGGGAGGTGGAATGGGATACTATAGAAGTGGGTATCACCTTGGAGGATGTGCATATTGTAGACATCTAAAATTGGCCACCAATGGATTTATACTTGACTTTAGATCAATTCTTACCAACCTCTAAAAATCTAGCTTAAGATTATCCACGGGTCTCAAATTTGGCTTCATAACCATGCAAATAAATCAATTTGGCCCATAAATCAATTAAATTGAACAAATACACCACCATTTAAATCAAAATCTTACACAAATGCTAAAATCCCTAACAAAGGTTAATTAAATTGAAAATCTTAATCCCAAGCCTAATTGAATTCATCTATGAGATAATAAATCAATTATAGAAAAAAAAAGAAAATTCAAATATCAAAGAACATCTTAGAAGCTAATCATTACCTTTGTGTGTTGTCCAAATACGAAATATCTCAAGTCTTACCTATTGATGTTAGTCATGAGATTTTGGACACCTTTTAACCCTACTAGGGTTAACTAAGCCAACCAAGGTTAAGATTTAAGCAATTCTAAGTCATTTCAAAGCCTATAAAAGAAAGCCTATAGCTCTTAATTTGGAGGGTTTCAAACATAGTATAGTTATAATTCAAGATTTGATTCATATGTTATAACTTCAAAATCAAGCCAACTATGGTATTAAGAGGAGATGGAGATAGCCAAGCCCCATTGATGAATATCTCTTGAGCACAATCTGAGCAAGCTAATGAAGAAGCCTTTAGATTAATCAAGTATTTGGTAAGGAATTTGAATTTGTGTTTAAGTTTTCATTCCTTTCCATTTTTAGTTGTGTCTTTATTTTGTTTGTTTACCATACTCCCCCCATGATATAGGCTTAGAGATGTTAGATTTGTTAGTGTGGTTATTTCATAGTTTTTGGAACTAACACCATACTAACCTCCTCTCTTGAGTGAATTTCTTGGATTATAGATGGCATGTTCGGTGGGACCCAATGCATCCTACATAGCAAGGAGATCATTTTGTAGCTTTTAAATTTTCAATTTGATGCTAGAATCTCTCTTAAATTAATTTTCTAACCTTATTTTGTTTGGAATTCATTTTGTTTAAATTCTTGGGTTTACATAGTGACCATCGACAATCAGGTTCAATCACCAATGGTTAGGTCATAACCCCTTGTGATTCTGCCGAACTACCACCAATTCTATGTAACCACTAGTAGTCATGTTTTAGGGGGAAAAATCATTAAATATTTTAATTTGATTCTTATTTTCATTTAATTCTTGATTTATTAATTTCAAAGTTATATAAATCTTTAAACTTAGCTTAACCATGTAGTTTTTATTGATTTTTGTGCTAACAACCCCTAACCTAATGTGTTTACCTTTTGAGGTTTCTCCTTTAGGTTCATAGGTATTCACCAATGGTCCTTATCAACCAACAGTGATTATGACCAACTATCGATGATTATCTATTAACTAATCCATGATGATTACCTAAAACTATCGACGATCACCTTTGACCACCAACGGTCACTCTGGTAGATTAAATCCAAAACTCGAGAGCTCAAAAACAAACATCATTCCCTAACAATCAAAATTACTTCAAATTAGGGGGTTACTCGATTAGTTTTTACAGTTAAGGTAGACATTGAACATAAATTTTCATGATTAAATGGTTATAAGGTAGACATTGAACATACATTTGCATGCTTAAATGGTGTATAACATTTAAATTTGGTGTTTAAAATGAATTACGCTAAATTTAAGTATTTGGGCTTAAGTACTTAAAATGAACATTATTATGTTTTTTCTTAGTTTGTGTTTGTACAAGTTTATTTGAATTTTTTAGTATGCCAAAGGGACATGAACCTATGAAAACATTTCAATTTGTGCATAACAGTGAGCCTAATCAAACTTGAATATGTTGCCAATCTTACTCACATCATCTTTTGGGTATCTAAAAAGAACTTAGTTCATTTTTATGCCTTATATGTTTTTTCAAGTTTTTAGAAATTTCAATCAATACCAAGGGGCCAAACTTAAAAACACATTTCATTTTGGTAACTTAAAATAAATTTAACAATATTTAGTTTCATGATTTTTAACACATTCATTTTCATGCTTGTTTGTTCATTATTTATTTCATAAAAAGGATAACACATGTATGCTCTCCCCTTGTCCCCTATAGGGAACTTGCAGGATCAAAAGAGCCTTTCCATTGTAATCTAGTTCCTAGTCCAAGGTGTATAAATAAATTTACCTAGGCTCTCCCTAAGCTCACATAGTATTGGGTGATCTAAAAGAAACCCTAAAGTCTTTCTACTTATTTTTTATTTTCATGCATCTTGGCTTGTGAAGGGGTTGTCATTGCCTCTCACAAGTTATTTAAGGAAGCATTGACTATGGGATTTATCTCTCGATAGTGTTTCAACCC
Organism: Torreya grandis; assembly: GCA_037957365.1. Taxonomy (NCBI): domain Eukaryota; kingdom Viridiplantae; phylum Streptophyta; class Pinopsida; order Cupressales; family Taxaceae; genus Torreya; species Torreya grandis. The sequence continues at coordinate 531,785 of JARHVA010004912.1, read as the reverse complement.
CTCTCCATGAGGGAATAGGGGTATACAAATTAGGATCACCCTACTGGGATGGTGGTTTGAGTGGTTAAACCATTTTTTTTAGTGGTTGGTTAAGCCCAAGATGTATGATCGACATTGACATTGCACTATACTGAGAAAGTGATGGATGTAGTGGTAATGAAAAGGACAAGACCTTTTCACAATAATTTGATCAACATATACTCAATTATCATGCCACTTCTCTTGTATGCATACATGAAAGTGTATATACATGGGATCAATCTAGACAATCAAAAACTTGTAGGTTTTAATCAACCCCACTTTGCCATACCTTGATAGGATTTAGGATGATATAGTTTGTTTTATTTTGTCATTAATTTTTTGGTGTGTTAGAACTAAAACATGTTATTTAAACCATGTCTTGAATGAGTCTTCTATACAAAATCATTCTATTGTTTGAGGAGGCATTAAGGTGTCCATTTGACACCTTGATTTAAACTTAGCATACTTTTGTGTCAAAACATTGTGAGTGGCACTTGATCAAAGCAGGTAATTTTATGCTACTTAAATCATTTCAAATCTTATGCTTTTAAAATCACTAAAACATTAACCATTGTCACATATTTTGGAATCAATAATGTCATTATGATTCCCAAATTATTTCAAAAGACTTGCCTTGTCTTATATCCAAATAGTCATTGTTTAAACCAATCATTTGAGCCTTATTGGATCTTTGTTTAGCATAGTGACATTATTCAAATTCACCTAGATTTTTATCATCAAACCCTAGTTTACCTTAGTTGAGTCTTTGATGAACTTTTCTAAAGTTTGGATTCAAACATTGATTGATTTATGTTTAGGCCTCGATATGTAGGGGATGATACATATATCTTTCTCTTTTGGGTTATGTGACTTAGGTTAATCCATTACTCAAGTTTGAAAACTTTATTGTTTGTGCCTTTGTTTGATAGAATCAATCCATCTTCAAAGTGTCTTTTGTTTAGTGTTTTTCACCAATTAGATCACTTGTATATCTAGAATCAAGTACCTAGTCTTTGCCAAACTATTTCAAGTTTTTTAGATTAATAATTATCATCATCCTTTATTTCAAGCCTAGATTTTGATTCCATTTAGACAAAAGTCCTAGCACAGCCTATTTGATCCTAGATTTTGACTCTGCATTTGGATAAAAGACCTAACAACATTTACCTTTCCTAGTTAAGACCTATTTGGAACACGTTTGAACATTAGACTTGACATCTTATTTTTAGGTCATTTTAATTTACCTTATTTATGTAAAACAATCAATGTTAGACATTTTATGTTTTACTATTTTTACCAAATCTTTACATTAGACTTTTTGGAGATACAAATCCACCCTCAACCAAACTAGATCATGTTTAAATCCTTTATATTTTAAAACATTTTTTTAAAGTTTGTAGAACTCTAATCCATATTATTGTGAAACATTTATCATTAGATTTGACCTTGGATAACTACACATGTGGTGTAACTATGTAAAATCTAGGATATGGAAATGTTATCACACAAGAAGACTTTGTTCAAGGCCCTTACAAAGATGAGGTTATTTAAATGATAGATTCCTATCCACCATACAATACTCAAACAAGATAATAGAGTTAATATCCTTTGAACAATTATTCGATTAGCATGCCTCCTTACACAAAGTAAGACCAATGGTAGATAGACCACTATTTGTCTAATGTTCCTACAATTACAAAAAACATCCAACAATAACCTTATTATGAAATGATGCCATCAAACTATCAGGTAGGGCATGACAATTTTCCAAATGTATCAAGAGGGTCTTATAACATGTCTTATCAAAATAATGATCAGGCCACTTATAGTGATCCTAATTCCATAGTAAGAATACCATATCAACATCTGTGTATGATTGACATGAAAAGAGGCCTTATCCAAGACCACTTCATTCAAATGTAAATAACATACGAGACATATAGAGATCTAACACAACTTTAATCAGTTGACCATGTCGAATAGGCCTCTTATTGATTTATCTCCTTCAACATGAGTTTTAATGGAATTGAATGGTCAATAAAATTAGGGTTTAGACCCATTTATGAAAAACACTTTGGTCTAAAACATGTTCAAGACCCAAACTATCAAGGAAGTGTCTTCTACTTCAATGTAAAATAGTGATCAAAACATAGTGGATAATATGAAAGTAGCATCCAAACTAAAGTGGTGGTAGCACATAAAAACATAGTAAACAATAAAATGTGCCCTTAACCAACACCATTAGTGGTTTGTAGACTTAGGGAGTAATATTTTATACTTCCCAACCTCAACCAACTACCTCTAATCCTCAACTAGTTACTTCTTATAGCACCCAACAACAAGGATTAAGTAGCCATCCAATGGCCAATACTGTGCCATAATATAATGTGATGAATCCTACTCCCCAACAAGAGATGAGTAATATTCCACAATAGTAGGCACTATCCAACCAACCCACATAACAATGGTAGAACATCTTGCCACCTCAGTATGGGAAACCAATGTTCTTATTTGCCAATTTTTGGACCACATATGAAGCTATTGCATGGTTTGATGAAACAAAGGATCTAAGGACATGGATATAGTTTCAATGACACCTTTAGGAATATCAAGAGTATTTGGAATGAGTATGGAAGAGCCTACAAGCCAAATAGGCTAAGTACAAAACCCCTTTGTTGGGGCCAAGTCTTTGGGCTAAAGTCTAATTATTTTAGGTCTTTTATTTTTATAAATTCATCTCTTTTAGATCCCTTTTTTGGCCAAGTGTTGAAGGTTATTTTTGATAAATTGTCGCAAGCAAAGTTTCCAATGGGCCTTTTTTCTTTCAGAGAAATTGTTTCGCAACAATTTCCCTGAAGACCTATTTCTTTCAAAAAAATTGTTCAAACACTTTTTTCAAAGGGTATTTTGTCAATAAAAGTGGCCAAAACTCTTTTCCCTAAGGGTCTTTTCTTAGGAAAGTGTTCTAAACAATTTCCCCAAAGGTTTATTTCTTTCAAGTTAAAGGTCCAAGCAAAAGTCTCAAAAGGTATTTTTCAAGGAAGTGGCCCAAAGCATAATGTATGAAGGGTAATTTTCTCAAAAAAATGGTCCAATAGAAAAAATTTGGAAGGCTAGTTTCTTAGGCAAGTCTCCTCTACATTTATACTGAAAGATCTTTTTTGCAGGAAAGTGTCCCAATTTTTTTTTAAAAGGGTGCTTTTTCTTCGCTGAAGGGTCCAATACAGAGTTTTCAAATGGTAATTTTCAAGTGAAGGGTCCAATACAGAGTTTTTAAAGGTTACTTTTCAAGTAAAGTTGTCCAAACCAAAATTTCCAAAGGGCCACTTTTTAGGTAAAGTGTCAAGTATATAAGTCTTGAATGATATTTCCTCACCAAAAGGTGCCTTATGACAAGGCTAGAAGGGTCTTTTCTTTTTGAATAGTGCTTAAGTACAAAGGATCTATAAGGAAAATTATCCAAATAATTTTCCCAAAGGGACAATATTTAGGCAAAGTGTTATAGACCAAAAGGTTAAAGGGTCAATTCATGGAAAAGTGTCCTAAATGAAATTCTAAAGAAAGTATCCATTTGGATTTATAAAAAGGACTACTGGAACTTAAAATTGACATTTGTGTGCCTATCATTTGATTGGTTAGTGAATGTATTTGACACTTTTGTGAATGTCAAATTTAAGTTGTAGTAAAAATAAATCCTTTGATCTTAAATTTGATGATCGTACTAATGTCAATAACGGTCATGTGAATGTCATTTTACATCTTTTAGAATGTCAAAATTAAGATCATGAAGTAGGTATTAGAGTTCAAAAGTGGGTCCAATTAGATCAATGGTTGGTGTTTGATCGAGCATCTAAGATCAATGGTATGAGATGGGTCAAATAGTTAGAGAGCTTGAGAAGCCACCACATGACATAAGTACATGAAATGATAGACAAAAAATAAGATCCTAAGGATTAACATGTATTTGACATGTAATGTAAGTGAAGGAAAATTTGACAATTCAAAGATAGATCTGAGGGCTCATGTTTGTTCGTACCTGACAAATCCAATAGAGTGAGGGCAAGGATGATGTAAGTGGAAACAAGCAAATCCAAATAGCAAATACATGGATGCCAAGTGTCAATAACACTTTAGCTCAGGTAGAGGATCCATAACTCTTTCTTAATAATATAGATAATGATTAATAGTACAAGCAAAGTTCAAAGAGTCAATGATCTAATTTAGCTTTGGCAACTAATAAAAAAAGATTGAACTGGGACATTTTTGACTAAGGTCAATTGATAGCTTGACTCGAGCAGAGAAAATAAATCAACCTGAGATGGTGGAAATATATAATTGAGCATAAGTACAATCTGAGTTGGACCACAATGTATAAAAAAAGGACTGAGAATTGTCATCAAGGCCTTATAGAGATAGATTAGGTATTTTAGAACTAATATAGATCAAAGGTTAGCAATTTGGTGTCTAATTTGGACTAAGCATAAATAAAAATGTCGTACATATTTGAAATATAAAAAACCAATAGTTTTAGATTGGTTTTCTTCTATAGTAAACCGAAGTCTAGTTCTCAAAAAAGGGAACATTTATATGTAATCAATGGAGTGTCTTGAACCATGCTCCCAATAGCTAGCCTCCCAAGTAGACATAATCAAAGCTTAGTCAAGTTTATAGATGTAAAGGTTTGTCCTTATACATAATCTAAGAAAAAAGATGGCATGAAGATCAAATATAGAGATATCATGATTGTAAAAGTAGTTGGTAGCTCATTAATTGTCCTCAAAGTATGTTCCCTCTTCTCTCTTCTCTCCTTCTCCTATACTATCCCAATCTTTTATGCTTTGAAAAGATTATTAGATTTTAGAATTTTTATCTTTTTGGGAGATAGGGATACTCTTTGAGATACTACAAAGTATGCTCAACTTGATTAGGCTTGACCCTATAAAGCATTTGTAAGAACTACCTCTTGATGTAATATGAGACTTTCTTTACCTATCATTTTCCTTGGATCTATTTTGGTGAGTTGTGCATGATGGCATTATGTGAAGGAGGATCTTCCTCATCCATTTTCCTCCTTTCTAACCTTATTTAAGGATTTTCCAATCTTATTTGTAGGTTTGGAATAGTGTTCTACTTTAAACCTCTTTCATTAAATACTTATGCAATTAGCTTGATATTGAGGTTGTGTAATCAATTATTGTCTTTAGAAGATCTAGTGTGGGTTCAATCTTATGGGATCCTCCCTTTTAAATTTGGTGCATCACCTAATTATATTTATTAGGAGACCTTGCCCTCTCTCTAAACCTTTTCCTTGTGATAAATTAGTTTAGGTGAGAATAAAAGAGGAAGCCAATCTTCTCCAAAGGTTTAGCCTCAACATAGGTTACCCACAGCCTAGGGTTATCCCAATATTATAGCTTAGTTGGAGAGAGCCTGAAGAACCCTCTCCAAGGGTGTAAATTAAACCTATAATAGTTTATAGCATGCCTAGTGGGACTAAGGTCTAAAGTAGTGGAAGGAATTTTGATGTTGTTCTTCTACATATCATCCTTTGGAGGCAATCTACAAACATAAATGATGACTCTAAGTATCTATCAGTTGGTTAAGCAGCCTAGCTAAGTGCCTAATCATTGTAACCTATTGTGTAGAACTAGTCATATTTTGGTCAATATGCTTATCCTCTACCTCAACATCACACTTATCAAGAAAATAATGTTTATGTGCTCCCCCTAAATGGCCCTCAAGTAGCCTATCATCACTATCATGGCCTTTGTCCTCCTTCTACCCCTATATATGACCAAGGTAAGCCTCCTTTGTATTCAAATCCATCCTCTACTTCCCCTTATCAAGACTAGGTTTACCCTATTACATCCTTGTCAAGGGTCAAGAAAGCATGAGCATTTTATATTGAGTTGATAAGGGATATTGGTAAGGGCTTGGATTACCCATGCTCTAAAAAAAGCAAGGAGTGCTCTTCAGTTAGTGAAGAATAGATGGTCAGTTTGTGAAAGTGGAAAATGGTCATATTGTAGGAATGTGGACATATAAATGATAATAAATATGGTCCAAAATGCAAACAATATGTTAATATCTTATGAAGAGTATCAAGCTCATTTATACCAGCCTTATGCACCCTCTCCCCTCTAATAGCCTTAAGCTCAACCTTCAAGAGTCCCTGATCAGCCCCTTAGTCAACCTTGCTAAAGCCCATCCTTGTCAAAACTTAGAGAGGCAATATTCGACCAATGAATAATAATCATGAAGATTAAATAAGGGGTCAAGCTCAAACAATGATTCCCTTTTCAATCCATGGAAGGGATAAAGATCTTCTTAAAAGAATTTTGGAATGTATGGGCACCCATTGAAGAAGTTGACTACCAACATGTTAAGAAGCAAGAAATGAAAGGGCGAGTATTATCCATTGAAGAGGTGTTTGAACAATGGGAGAAATAGTATGTCAAGCCTAAGCCAATCAATTTTATATCTCCTACTCCTATGCCCATTCTCACTTAAAATCATGAAGATATCTCATCTTGTATCCTCTCCTATGACCCTAACTATTTCATACCCTCTCTTGTGAAACCACCCTCTCCCACACCCATTTAATAAAAAGAGAAGGTGACCAATTATTTCACATTTCCCTCATGGAAATATTTCAAGGATGGCATAAAGAAGAAAAGGGAGGTGTTAGTTGAGTTAATACAAGAACCAATCCTGGTAGAGGAAGGGTTAACTATGTGAGAAATTAATGAAGCAACAATAGATCAACTCAATGAGCTTGGTATACAAGAGTTGAAAAGGAGACACATAAAAGAGAATTCAAAGTACCTATATGTAAGGATACCCTCTTAAGATACAAGCAACGTGAACTTATTTACCCTCCCACCATCTCCCTTATAAAAGGAGAGCCTATTCTACAAAGGATAAAGGAGGAGTTTGCAGTCATAAGTGAACCTAAAAGTGACAATGCAAGTGTCTATGACAAGGAGATCATGATAGGAAACCAATTTCATATGGAGGAGCATGTTTTAGCTTTCAAGTAAGAGGACAACCTTCATGAAGCTAGTATGGATGTCAAGATCAACTCAAACAATTTAGAATATCAATGGAAACATTTATGCTCAGATTTCTTAAATGAAATGGAGCATCTTAATGTTTCAAACTTTCTTGAAGAGTATAATCCACAAGCTAAACATAGGGTAGACCCTAAATGGACTACTAAAAGTCCATTCTACATAAATGATGAAGAGGATCAAAACTAAGAACTAGAAGTTGGTCCACTTCAAGATAAGCTATTAGTTTAGGATAGACCTACTATGTTAGAGCTAGAGGAAAGTAGATCAGACCTTGAGTAAGAAAAATATGATCTTTTAGACTTGGGATGGTCAAATCAACCCTCATTTGCATTTGATAAGCAAGATGAAATATTGAGTGAGGTTGATGAAGGGGACATCTCAAGTGCTCAAGTGTTTCAATTTGATAAGCATATTAGTGAAGAACCTAAAGAGTTATGGTAGTAGTTCAATGCCATAACCAAAGAATTTGAATAGGCCAAGGGACCTATTATTCTTCCATAAAGATATGAACATGTTAATCCAAGAATGAAAAGTCATAGTTTACATAAGTACAAGGTGGAATAACATGGTATTTTGGAACCATCAATTGAACCAAGTATAGCTACTCCCAAGAGCTTGAATGAAGTCTTCATGAAAGAATTTCTCGAGAGTGGAGAGAAACATCAAACAAGTGATCCTATAGTCAAACATTAACCAAGATTAGAAGACTTGTATTAGTATTTCTACATTGGAGACATGTTTGTTCTATTTCATCCATTGGAGATAAGATCAAAGGAATTGGGCATCAAACTACATGGTTCACCAATTCTAGTACCTCCAAAGCTAAGTATTTTTTATCTTAATTTATTACAAGTGGATGATACTAGAATTTTTAATTTTGATATAGGAGGAACAATTTTTAAAATGTCTTGTATATATTAGATCAGTTTTATGCTTCTCTCTAAGTGCCTTTGTGCATATTTGGTTTGGTAGGTTAGTTGTTCTCTCTTTCTTGCAAGTGCCTGCATGAATTTTGCCATTGTTATTCTATTTTTGGTCCTTGTTATTTCAAGAGAAAGTTATATAAAGGTTCATACTTTTATCATATTTTAGACCAGATCCATTTTAAAGACTTATGACTCCATGCCCAATGGACTAGATAAGGCATCATGATCTGGGTTCTCTTGCATAAATAGGCATGCAACCCCTATGAGTTGCCAAAGATGTTGGCCAATTTTTGGCCCACATATGAATCTCTTGCATAGTTTGATGGAGAAGTGGATCTAAGGACATGGATAGAGTTGTAGAGACCCCTTTAAGAATATAAAGAGTGATTAGAATGAGTATGGAAGAGCATGTAGGCCAAATAAGCTAAGTACAAAACCCCTTTATTCAGGACAAATATTTGGGCTAAATTTCATCTCTGTTATACCCCTTTTTTGGCCAAGTGTTTAAGGTTATTTCTAAAAAATTATCTTAGGAAAATTTCTAAAGGGTTTTTTTTATTTCAGACAAAATATCTGAAACAAAAGACAAGGACCTATTTCTTTTAGAGAAATTATTCCACAATAATTTCCTTGAAGACCTATTTCTTTTGGGAAAATTGTTCAAACACTTTTTTAAAAGGGTATTTTTTTCAAGAAAAGTGGCCAAAATACTTTTCCCAAAGGGTCTTTTCTTAGGAAAGTGTCCCAAATAATTTCCCTGAAGGGTCATTTCTTTCAGGGAAAAGATCCAATCAAAAGTCTTGAAATCTATTTATAATGAAGTGGTCCAAAGTATAATTTTTGAAGGTTACTTTTCTTAGGAAAATGGTCCAATATAGAAATCTTGAAATTCTAGTTTCTTAGGAAATTGTCCTCTACATTTTTCTTGAAAGGTCTTTTTTGCAACAAAGTATCCCAAACACTTTTAATGAAGGGTACTTTTTATTCCTTAAAGGGTCCAATATAGAGTTTTTTAAGGATAATTTTTAAGCAAAGGGTCCAATATAGAGTTTTTTAAGGATGATTTTTAAGCAAAGGGTCCAATAGAGATTTTTCAAAGGGTAATTTTCAATAAAAGTGGTCCAAAGGAAAAGTTTTGAAGGGTCACTTTTCAGGCAAAGTGTCCTATATAAAAGTCTTGAAGGATATTTCCTCACCAAAAAGGTGCCTTATGACAAGGCCCAAAGGGTCTTTTACTTCTATAAAGTGCCTAAGTAAAAAGGTTCTTTTGGGAAAATTATTTAAATAATTTTCTCGAAGGGGCATTCTTCAGGAAAAGTGTCTTACACCAAAATGCCAAAGGATCGATTCATGACAAAGTGTCTTAAATGAAAGTCTAAAGGAAGTAGCTATTTAGATTTGAAAAAAGGACCATTAGATCTTATAGTTAATATTTTCATGCCCATCATTTGATAGGATCATGAACATATTTGACAGTCATGTGGATGTAAAATTTAAGCCTTAGTAAAAGCAAATCCTTTAAGCTTAAATTTGATGGTCTCACAAACATTAATAACAATCATGTGAAGGTCATTTGATGTCCTATGGACTATCAAAATTAAGATCACGAAGTATCTATTAGAGTTAAAAAGTGGGTCCCAATAAATTAATGGTTGGCATTTGATCAAGCATCTAAGATCAATGCTGCGAGATGGGTCAAGTAGTTAGAAAGCTTGAGAAGAAACCACTTGGTGTAAGCATGTGAACTAATAGATTGATAGCATGATCTCAAGGATTAACATGAATTTGACATGAGGTGTAAGTGGAGGTAGAGTTGACAATTTAAAGATATATCCAAGGGTTCACATTTGTTCATACCTATCAAATCTAATAGAATGAGGGAAAGGATGATGTAAGCAAAACCAATCAAATCCAAGAAGTAAATACATGGATGTCAAGTGTCAATAGTGAGTTATCTCAAGAATAGGATCCATGGCACTCAATCATATAAATAATGATCAATAGTATGAGAAAAGGTCAAAGAGTCAATGATCTGAGTCAGCTTTGGTAGCCAATAGAAAAAGATCATGTTAGGACATTTTTTATTAGCATCGATGGAGTAGCTCAACTTGAGAAAAGTAAATAAACTAACTTGATTTGGTGGAAATATATAGAATAGAGCTCAAATATGATATAAGTTAGACTAGAGTACATAAATAAAGGATCAATAATTACTATTAGGTCCCTATAGAGATATATTAGGTATTTTAGACCTAACATAAATCAAAGGTTGACAAGTTGGTAGCGAATTTGGACCATGCTTCAAGCAGAATGCCATACCTATATAAACTATAGGAAAACCAATAGTCTTATATTAGTTTTCCTCTATAGTAAACCTAGTTCCAATTCTCAAAGTAAGGAGCAATTATGTGTAATCAATGGAGTGTCTTGAGCCATGTTCTTGATAGGTAGCTGCCCAAGCAGACATAATCAAAGCTCACTTAGGTTTATAGATGTAAGGATTTTATATTTATGTAGAAGCTAAGTAAAAATATGGCATGCAGATCAAATATAGAGATGTGGTGATTAGAAGAGCAGTTGATATCTCATTAATTATCCTCAAAGCATGTTTCCTCTTCTCTCTTTTCCCCCTTTCCTATATTATCCCATTCTCTTCTCCTTTGAAAAGGTTCTCAAATTTTAGACTTATTATCTTTCTAGGAGATAAGGATATTATTTTATATACTATAAAGTATTCTTAGCTTGAGTAGGCTTGAACCTATCAAGCATTTGTAATAACTACCTCTTGATGCAATATGAGACTTTCTTTGCCTATATTTTTCTTTAGATCTGGTTTTGTGAGTTGTGCATGATGGAATTTTGTGAAGGAGGATCTTCCTCATCCATTGTACTCCCTTTTGAACTTTTTAAGGAAGTTTTCAATGTTATTTGAAAGTTTAGATTAGTGTTTTACTCTGAACCTCTTCCATGAAATACTTATGCAATTATCTTGATCTTGAGGTTGTGTAAGCTAGGATTGGCTTTATAAGATCTAGTGTGGGTTCAATCTTATGGGATTATCCCATTTAAATTTGGTACATAACCTAGTTAAATTTATTAGGAACCCTTACCCTCTCTCTAACCCTTTTCCTAGTGATAGATTAGTTTAGGTGAGCATCGAAGAGGAATATGGCCTTTTCTGGAGGTTTAACCCAAAAATAGGTTACCCATAGCCTGGGGTTATCTAAATACTATAGCTTAATTGAAGAGAATCTACATAACCCTCTCCAAGGGTGAAAATTAAGCCTATAATAGTTACACCTTGTCAGGTAGCAAAAATCATACCTCTTTCATCGCAGACTAATATGCCAATTCAATACCAAATGATGTCTAACCAATAATGTGTAAATATTGGTCAATCACAAATGCCAAATATCCAACATGTATCTAGTTCCCAAAATATATTCAAGTAACCAATGGGTTATAATGTTCCTTAAGTACCTACTAGGCAATAATTACCTTTCATATAGAACATGCCACAAGGTGAGAGACAGGGTCTTGGTGCACAAGTTCCCCCTCAACAACAAGGTTTAACTAGTCGACAACATATCCCTATTCAACCTCAATCGGAAAAGTATGGTCATGTACCACCATACTGACCCCAATATTCCCAAATTAGGCCTATATACCCAATCCCAACTAAAAATTGCACAATTGTAAGTGCAATTTCAATAATTATACCCTAATCCATGCATGTGTATTCTAAACTATTTCTTATCCAATCCAAGATACCCCAATAAATGCCTCCATCATACCCTAGTCAAAGTAATACACTTGTGACTACTCAACCATCACATCAATAGGCTAATATTACCATAAGTTTATTTGAGTAAGAACTGTAACAAATTAAAGATGCAATTACTACCATGCAAGTAGGGAAATAGACTAAAAACTTTAAGTTAGACGATATGTGTTCTTACCCTTTTAATAAGGAGTACTTGAAAATACCATTTACTCCAAGGTATGAGCCACTAAATTTTGATAAATAAAAGGGGAAAGGTGACCCCAAAGCACATCTGATAGAATTCTTTATTGCATGCCAACCAATGACCTATAGTGACATAATTATTATTATTGTTTCCAAGAAGTCTAGCTGGATAAGCCTTGAAATGTTTCTTAAAATTATAAAAGAATTTAGCTTTTGATTTCAATGATCTTTTGGATAAGTTCATGAAACATTTATCTTATAATCTCGAGCATGATATTTCATTAGTAGACTCGAGACAATAAAAATAGAAACTAGGTGAAAGATTTGCAAGCTATTTACAGCAATGGAAATCCCTTGCAAGCTGGTTTACCCATAGTCTAGTAGATAAAAAACTAGGCGTTGTTTTTACTAAAAATCTACATAGTGAGATATCTTACTATCTAGAGTTATAGTGTGCACATACATTCAAATAAATCATTGATAAAGATTTAGTGATCAAATGAGCCCCTATTAATAAAGGGATCATTAAACTAACCTTATTAAATCAGAACAATGGTAAAAACCAAACCCAAAATAGTGGCTAAAACTAACATCTAATCTATGTACAAGCATCTTAACCAACATCGGCCAATAATAATGATAGACCCAAACAATTCAATCATAACAAGAATGTTATAGGAAATAGAGTAATAGAGTCATGACATGTCCAAATGGTGAAATCACCATTTGCTCAAATTTTGCCACTTTTCCATCTTACTCCTAACTAACAACCTTTTCAGCATCCATAAAACACACAACAAGTGTAACAACCTCAACCAACTTATCAAATTTAATATACACAAAATTATATACCTTTAAAAAACTCTCCTCTTCCAAGGAGAAACATACTAACTCATCATTATTTTATTGACCTCGTAGATCCCATAAAATTAGTCTTTCTTAAACTTGTAGTAGCTAACTTGATTAGATGGCCTGTTTTGAAAGAATAATTTCATGAGGGTGATGACATGCCAAACTAGTATATGATAGAATAGTTCTACAATTTTCATAGGGTTAATGGCCATAATTTGTAGTGTTGTGTGCAAATTAGACATGTAATTCACAATATGTTGGAAATTAGAGATATCACATCAAATCATGAAGCTTCCACCTCCAATCAGAACCTTAGAATTTATCAAAATCCTTTCCCAAACATAAAAACCAATATAAAACAACAAAAAAAAAGTATTAACATCCAAGGATGAACCAATAAACTCAATAGAATCAATATAAAAACCATCAACATCAAAATAATGGACAAAACCAAGGACAAAATGGTAACAACCAATAAACCTACCATGTAGTTGCATATGACTACAAAACAATTGTAAGCCATATTTCAAGAGGTCATGTTAACAACATTTTCATTAATCCTAGACTAATTACCAATCAGACAAGAACATTGCTTATCATATGAAATAAACCAAACCATTTTAGTAATCCTTTGTTGACCTGGGATCACACACAGGTAAACTAGAAAGTAGGGATTCCCATGTTAGGACCTTATATTGATAACACATCGTTAGCCTCTGACTACACACAAGTACATCATCAATCAAGAATTATCCTATATGGTTCCCTTCTACCATCATTTGTTAGAAATAATGGTCTTGTATTTAATCCTGACTGTTCAATCATAACTCAGTGGTCAAAGATTACCATACCAAGCCCAAAACCATCTACCACTTCACCCATCATCTAACCAACCATTATACCTTATAAAAATCCATTTACCACTACCCCAAAAAATATGTTTGACATTATGGAATAATTACAAAAAATTCCAACACTAATCTATATTTTAGATTTGTTGCATACGTCTACAATCCATAAAACATCTTGAAAGAGTTCCTAGGTCAATCCATAGTTACAAATGACATATCCCCTAATAAATTCAATATTTGGTTGGCCATGTAGCTCCAACCCAATAATTAACCTTCAACCAAAGTGATATGTCATCCCTTGGTCCACTACACAACAATCCATTATACATCAAAGTTTACATAAAAAGGCACAAAGTGAAATGTGTCCTCATAGATAATGGACCAGGTTTAAATATAATGTCTCTAAAGCTCATAAATCTTCTCAATTATACCTTAGTAGATCTCCAAGAGAAAATAATCACCATCAAATCTTACGATAATGAAAAGAAAGAATCACAAGACATCATTAGCTTGCCAGTTATCATTGGACCTTTGACTCATGATACACTTTTCCTTGTGCTAGATCTCGATTTATCATATAATATAATTTTGGGAAGACCTTCATTACATGATATTTTTGTAGTCTCATCAACATTATACCAATGTATCAAGTTCTTCCATTCAGGGATGGAGGTTAGTATTCTAAAAGATTTTCATCCACATGAGCATTACAAACATCTAGAGGCCAAGTTTAAGAGCTATAATTACCATTTTAGAATTAATCTAGTCACCAAGTAACCAAAGGGAAAGTTATACTTATTGATTTAATAAAGGTGAACTAAATTTACCCTAATACCCTTGATTCATTTTCCCACACAACACCTCCTAAAATATCCAATCACTATACTATTTTGGATAATGGCCCAAAAGAAGATTTGAAGAAAGACACCTTTCACATTACAAAGCTTACATAGAACCCAAAGACCTTTGAAAGACCAAAATAAAAACCACTCATGAATTAAAAAAGAAATGGAAAAGGCCATCTACATAGTCCATCATCCATCACTTTCATACCAACCTCTAACTAAGGAAATGAGCCTCTCAAAGGTGATGAATCATGGTTATATATTGAAAAATTGGCCAATTGTTACAAGAATGTAAAGTATCCCATTCTTAATTAGATCTTGGAGAACTAAGACTATGAAGGAGGAGGCCTTAATCCAAATTAAAAGGAAACACTTGAGCCAATTTCTATGACTAAGTGCAAAGGAACCTATGGACTTGGATATAAACCACTTGGGGGTGACCCCACATATCTTATTCAAGTTTTATTACCAACTACTATTGATGATGATGTCGAGAGTGATGTAGAGTTTGATCATAGCCAATTCGATGACTTATCCCAAACCAACATGTTTGATAATAATGACATTTATACCCTTCAACCATTCATTCATTATAACCCACTACTATTATATTATCCCCAACTGATAGACTAGGACCAATAGGAATCCAATGTGTTAATTGATGAGTTTCAAAATGATGAAGCTTTTTGTGATTTTTTAGGCCTTAGGGACAATGTTCTATTGGGAGATTATAAATCAAGATTCTCGATCAAACTAGATATTGAAGCCTATTTTGGAGAGTGGGTGAAAACCCTTAGCTAAAAACAAATTAATAAAATATTGAGGTCAAAAAATGAAAACCTCTCTGAGGTGATTGATGACTAGGGAAAAAGTAAATATAAAGGCCAATCTAGTGGTGAAAACTTGTTTTAGGTGCCACTAGATAAGGGTGTTCAACTTTCTTCAAATATAGACCAAGAGACCACCAATGACGAACTTGTCTATGGGTTTAAATTTGATCTTGAATAATAATAGCATTTTGATCAATTCATTCAAGATATCAATGATGGCAAACTTGCCTATGGATCTAAATTCAATCTTGAATAATAACAAGCATTTGATTTCATCATTCAGGGGTTTCCAAAAACATTTACTACATGTCCATCCCTCCACTTAGGGGATTCTAATTCATCATGTCTGGGATAAATTTAATAACAAGTCCTAATAGAGGAATCTAACATAGCCAAATAATTCAAATATTTTCCCATTATTCTTGAAGATGGTTTGACCCTTGTAGTGGAAGACACAATAAAGGTAAACATTGGGTCTCTATATGACCCAAAGTGGATAAAATAAAGGCACATCCCTCACTAAGGAAGAGTGTGAAATCCTTACAACCCTATTGAGGGAATTTGTAGATATATTTGCTTGGGCCTATTTTGACATGACTAGTTTGGACCCTACCTTGGTTTTTCAACACCTTATGGTACATCCTAATTCCAAACTAGTGAAATAAAAGTTATGCAAGATGCATCCTTGTATTGTTGTATTAGTTAAGAAAGAGTTAGAAAATATCTTAGAAGTAAGATGCATCAGGCTAATAGACTTTTCTAAATGGATTTTAAATGTAGTTTTATTTAGTAAAAAATTCAAAAGGAATCAAAATCTATATTGATTTTAGGGACATTAAAAAAGCTTTCCCTAAGGATGAATTTCCATTACCGAACATTGACATGGTTGTCAACTCCATGATTGGCTATGAGATACTTTCACTGATGGATGGTTTTTCAAGATATAATCAGATCAGAATCACATGAGAAGACCAACACAAAACAATATTCACCACTTTGTGGGGAACATTCTACTATCAAGTTATGTCATTTGGTCTTAAGAATGTAGGGGCCACCTATCAAAGAGCCATGACAGTTGTATTTCATGATATGATGCATGACATTATTGAAGATTAGGTAAATGGCATACTAGGAAAATAAAAAACTAGGTCTAAACATCTAGTAGCATTGAGGAAGATATTTGAGTGAATACATGAATACAAAGTTAAGCTCAACCCTAATAAATGTGTGTTTTACATCACATTAGGAAAATTACTTTGATTCATTTTGTCTCATAGGGGCATACAAATCAATCTATCCAAAGTACAAGCCATAATAGAGATGCCACCATTGACCAATCTAAATTAGTTATGTAGTTTTTAGGGCAAGATCCAATCCATCAAATGCTTCATATCTCAATTGGCTGACAAGTGCCAACCATTTACACACCTACTGAAGAAGGGTGTAACATTTCTTTTGGATGATGATTATCAAAAAGATTTTCAAAGTATAAAGTACTCTCTTGTAAATCCACCAATTCTAGTACCTCATATGTTAGGGAAACCATTCTTTCTATATCTATCATCAATAGATCAAGCCTTGGGGGCGCTTTTAACTCAACATGATGATAATGATAAATAGCATATAGTGTACTATTTAAGTTATACACTGGTTTCATATGAACATAATTATACACCCATAAAAAAGCCTATTTAGCCATGGTTCTCATAGCTCAAAAACTGTGACATTACATGTTGAAAAATAAGACCATGGTCATTTCAAAACTAGATCTGCTCAAGTGTCTACTATCTAAAACAACTTTACAAGGCTACATGGCCAAATGGATCATGTTTCTCAGTGAGTTTGAGATAGAATATGTAAACTAGAAATCCATCAAGGGGAAAGTTATTGCATATAGCTTGCTGAAGCACCCCTTGCACACATAGAACCACTCACATTCTAATTTCCTAACGAATCCATCATGAACATCATTGACATACCTTTTGAGGAGTAACATTGGAATCTATATTTTGATGGTTTATTCACAACACATAGATTAATGGTAGACCTTTTGTTTATAATGATAGGGGTATCTAATCTCTAAGTAATTCAAAATCAACTTTATTCGTACCAATAACATGGCCAACTATGAAGCACTCATGGCTAGGCTTTGATAGGTATTATAGTGGACCATACATCATCTAAAGGTTTATAGTGATTCACAATCAATCATCAATTAGGTTATAGACCATTTTTAGACCAAAGATGATAAGTTGGTTCCCTACAAGGCTATGGTTGACACCCTCAAGCAATAGATTATCGATATCCACTTTGAACATATACCAAGGGAAAGTAATTGAATAATAGATGTAATAGATACTATTGGGTAACTCATTTGACATATAAATATGAAAAAGGACTAACAATTTCTTGTTGAAAATCTAACAGTGCCATCTCATGAGCCATAAACCATCACAATAATTTATGATATTATTGGTCCTAACTCTACTTGGTATTCTAACATATATGCCTATTTACACCACTATGTTTTACCACCTAAATTATCTCAAAAACAAACCAAAGCCTTCATCCATAATTCCCAACATTATAGCTTACTTGGACCAACCCTAGACCACTATAATTTTGATGGAACTCTTCTTTATTTTTTTACCTTTGGTAAAATCTATACTAGCATTGCAAGAAGTTCACAAAGGAGTATGTGGATCCCACACTAGTTTGGAAATCCTATCCAAAAATATCCTACATGGACAGGTCTGAAATAGAGTTTCGGGCTTGGTTGAATGGTCTGGGGGTCTGGGTTTGAGAGTCTGGTTTTAGTTAATGGTCTGAGAGTTTGTGCAGAGGTCTGGGACAATGGACAGAATGTCAAAAAGGGACAGAGGGAATAGGGAGATAGAGGAATAAAGATTCAAGTCTGGTCTGGCCTAGTTGACAGTCTGGTCTAAAGGGGGATATTACTTGAAAGAAATAACTCAAAAGATAATGAAAACATAGACAATATACATACCTGTGCCTATCGAAGGAGTGCTGCTGATATCTGTACCTATTGTTGATGTTGTTGGTGTGAAGGTCCTATTAGTGGTGTAAAATATTGAGGTAGAGTTCTTGTTGTTGGTGCAGAAGCCTACTGTGTGTACTTGAGGGAGAAAGTCAGAGGTCTGGCAAAAAGATTGGCAGATTGATCAAGTGAAGGAACGGATTCAAGGGTCTCATGAAGAGCTGGGGCCAAGAGATGGATAACAGACGCAGAAAGCTGTCAAGAAGGCCATTGACACTAGCAATATCACCGATGTCAGTCGACAATTGACCGATGTCGACGGTTGGAAGGCAAGAAAAAGGCTAAAAATAGCCTTTCGTCCATTTTCCCAACTGCCGGGTCAGTGAGTTTGAGGAAGAAATAGTCGAAGGGGATTAAAATGGATGAGAGGTTAAAGGGGAGAAGTTGGAATGGGAGTCTAGGTATTAATATTGGCCATGTGGGGAATGAAGGGAATCCAAGAAGGGTATCCAAGGGTGGTGAGGTGGCAAGGAGAGGGAATTATTAATTTGAAATAAGATAATTATTTCAAATTAACAAGACATAGGTTAGGAGTGGTTAAGTGGACCAAAGGGGACTAAGGGGGGAGAAAGGACCAAGGGGTAGACACAATTTCAGTGTCTACACATTCCCTGGTGCTTGATTAATGAATCATGGGCTATGTCCCTCTTTTCCTAAACTTCTAAAAGTTCTACGAGTCTGACCTGCATGGGGCCATTTTCTTCAATCTCAATTTGTTTGATCAGCTAGAGAGCAGGGATTTCCAAGCTTAGGGGAATCACAATAGACTTTCCATACACCAATTCATATGGAGACATTTTGATCACCTACTTAGGCATGATTCTATCAGCCCATAGTGCCAGATTAAGCACTTTGTGCCACTTTTTGTGATGATCAGCCCTTATCCTTTTGATGAGTCTTATCAGGTTCTTGTTGGTTGATTCCGCCAGACCATTACCTTGAGGATAATAGTTAGATGAAGTTTTCAAATATATTCCATGTCTCAAGGCAAATTCAAATACTTTAGACCCCAAGAATACTTTAGCATTATCTAAAATGATGGTACAAGGTGCCCCAAAGTGAGTAGTGATATCCCCTAGAAATTCTAGGATCACATTCTTTGTTGCCTCTTTAAGTGGGATTGCTTTGGTCCATCTGGTGAAATAGTCTATGGTAGTCAATATCCATTTGTGACCCATGCTAGACACTAGATTTATCATCCCAATGAATTCAAGACCCCATTGAGCAAAAGGCTCATCCACAACTATAGGACTCAGTGGCATGGCTATGTTCCTCCGCATCCCCACATAATACTGGCAGGATTGACATTTTCTAACCAACTGATAATAATCTACAAATAAAGTAGGCCAGAAATATCCTGCCTCACTTATCTTTATGGTTGTGGTCTTTGCAAAAAAATGTCCTCCTGATGTTCCATAATGCATTTCGTGTAGTATCCTTTTGGCTTCAGCCTGTCCTACACATCTTAACAATTTCCCATCAAAATTTCTTCTAAAAAGGACTTGTTCAATTAAGACAAAATGAACTCCCTATATCCTATAATACCCTCTCTTGTTTCAAGGGAGTTCTCTCAAATAAACTCCATTTTTCATAAATTGAATCCTGTTTGTGACCTAAGATTCCTGATCAATCTCTTGTAACTTTAGCACCATCTCTAGCTCTCCTTCTAAATCTATTCCTTCAAGTAACATCTTTTCCATCTCTTGAGTTATATATTGGCACAGTCCCCTACCTCTGACCAGCTTGATGGGTCTGACATCTACCTCATATTCAAGGATCTTAGTGATCCAATTGGCTATTTTCTCAGTAATCTCCCCTTCCATGATGTATTCCCTAATACTTGGGTGAGCTACAAGTATCAAAATTTTGTTCCCTAATATTAGATGCCTAAATTTCTTAAGGGCTTTCACCATGGCAAATGCTTATCTTTCCACAAAATTGTACCTGGTCTCATAATCTCTAAGAGTTCTTGAGAAAAAGGCTATTGGGTGCTTCCCCTCCAGCCTGTCATTCTTTTGAGTTAGGACAGCAACAATACTTGAATCCCCTCCATAGACATACGTCACGAAGGGCTTGGAAAAATTTGGTTTCTTAAGCACTAGGGCTACTAAGATGGGCTTCTTGACCCCCTCAAAAGCTTACCTTCCTTTTGTAGACCACTTGAAGGCCAGGTCCTTTTTAAGCAAGAGTGTCATTGGTCTGACCAAGCCTACAAAATTAGATATGAATTTACTGACAAAATTGATTTTCCCTAAAAAGGATTGGACTGCCTTTTTATTTGTTGGAAGGGGTAAGACCATTATAGCTGTGATCCTCTCGAGATCTATAGAAACTCCTTCCTTAGATACTATGTGCCCCAATAGTTTACCCTGAGGTATAGCAAAAATACATTTCTTTGGATTCAATGATATCCCAAAATCTTGACATTTCTTGAAGACTGATTCCAAATGATCAAAATGATCATCAGTATTTTTTGAGAAAACAGTGAGATCATCTAGATAAACCAGGATGACCTTGTTTATTAGCTCACCAAAGGCTATATCCATAGCTCATTGAAAGGTGGCTCCTACATTTGATAAGCTAAATGACATCTTTGCATAGGAAAATGTTCCCCATTTGGTAGTGAAAGCAGTCTTATACTAGTCTTCCTCAATGAGCCAGATCTAATTATACCCAGAGAAACCATCAAGTAAAGAAAACCTCTCTAATCTAGCCATAGTTTGCAAAATTTATTCCATGGAGGGCAAGGGATAGTGGTCTTTCAGAGATGCTCTATTTAGATCCTTGAAATCTACACATAGTCTCATGTCTCCATTCTTTTTCCTAATTGGGACTAGATTTGATACCTAGGTTGAGTGTTTGATTAGGAATATTATCTTTGAATCTAAAAGCTTTTGTAACTCATCTACCATTAGAGGCTCAATCCTTGGATTTACTGGCCTTTATTTCTACCTAATGGGTTTGGATCCTTTAGTCAACTCTATTGTATGCTAGATAATGTCTCTATTGTATCCATGAAAGTCATCATAGCTCCAAGCTATGACTTTGTCATATCTCTGACACAATTCAATAAATTTTTCCTTTTCCTTTTAAGTTATGGAATTCTCAACCTTTAGTTTCTTCCTGGCACTCACCTCTACCTCAGAATAGTCTACCTCATCTACCTGGAACCTTTTCTTTCCCAGGCTTACAACTTCTAGGTCAAACAAATTTTCTAAGGTGACCAATCCTTTGGGGAACTTATTAGTCCTTATTTGAATAACCTGATCACCATATGCCTCTTCAATTTTAGTTTGCAATTGATCTACAAACTCATCTAATTACTATAAGAAAAATACTACCTGAGCATCATTTTCAAACACTTTCCAATTTTCATCATGTCTAGGATGGTTGGCCTCACTATAACTTTCACTGACTCATTGTTAACCAATAGGCTAGTCGTTGGGTTAAACTATGAGCCAATTTGAGCCATCCTATCAGCCTCAATTTTTTGACTTCTAGGAATGATTTCAATATTGAAGGCATAAAAATCCTCTATCAAATCCTAAATCCTATGCCTGTAGGACCTCATTCTCACATTCTTAGTCACTGCCTTTTCCCGTATTTGCTTCACCACTAATTCTGAATCTCCTCTTACTCTTAGGGATTTTATCCCATTTTTCTTGGCTAATAGGAGCCCATGTACTAGAGATTCATATTCTACATCATTATTAGTGTAAGTAAATTGAAATCAGATAGCCCTTAAAATTTTATCACCATTTGGAGCAGTAAGATAGATTCCTGCTCCAGCACCATGTTTACTTCTGGCCCCCTCAAAATTCAAAGTCTAGACCTCCGAATCTTGAGAAATAAGTGTCTCTTCACTTATAACATTTGGGATCACCTGATCCTCATCAAAAATGACATATGTGCCCAAGCCAGTAGAATCATAGTTCCCATACGGGTCACTATGCATCATAGCCAACAACTGACTGTTTTCTTCTTCTTGATCATGCTCGGTCCAGTCACCCAATTCTTCAACAAAATTTCTTTCTTATTTATTTATCATGGCATGATCTTCTTCTAATCTTGTTGTCAGCTCATTGGTGATGTGGTCTTTGGACAGTGGTTTAGATAGAATCTTCATTTTTGAACCATATCTGGTTCGCAGGATGAGGTGAGACCAGTCAAGAGACATGTATCCTCCTATTTTTGCTATAAAGTCTCTCGATAAACATAAACCAAAGATAGGAGGGATATCTATGACAACTATATCCTGGTTGACAATTACATTGGGATATGTGTATAACTGCAAGGGGAGTTATTTTATTCTCCCTATGGTTTGCACTATTTTGCCATCTAGCTGCATAACTCCTTTTACAAGGGGTTCATGATTTATTTTCAAGGCATCAGCTATTTGTTTAGGCATCACAGTTGTGCTAGCTCTTGAATCTATCAATGCATTATGCAGAAGTTTCTTTCCAACTATCAGAGTCAAATAGAAAGGCTCTGGCTTGGATTTACTTACTTGTGCTGCATTGTTCATGAAGGCTATTGTCATTAGAGGAATCGAGTCTTTGAGCTTTTCCTTTCTAGTAGGTCCTCCCTTGGTAATAGTACCTTCAAGCACTATTTTCCCTTGCAGATCTTCTTGTAGTAATGTCTTTTGCTCAGGGATAGCCAAGATATCCCATATAGATACTTGTGCTAGAGTCCTCTTTAATTGGTCCACTACCTTGACTGGCACCAAAGACTGAGTTTTTTAGAAATACAGATACCTTGTATTTTCTTGAATTTGGATAGGGATCCCTTGATCTTGTACCAGTTGAGGTACTTCTTGTCTAATAGTGGCATTATTTTTCCCCTAAAATGAAGGATTATTCTTGACTTGACCACTTGCAATCTCGTGCTACTCCACCATTCTCCTCTTTGACCTGGTATAGTAGTCGGATTACACTACTAGCCTTTGGGAGGTGGATGCTTCGTTTAAAAAGACTGTTTCTTCATCCTCAACCCATGAGAATAAATCATGTTTTGGGGCTATCTCTTCCTCCTCTTGCAAGGACATTCCTTGCATTTGAGCCACTAGAACCAAATTTTGCATGTCGGGAGACTAGTATGCTTGACTGCTACTGGTACTAGCAAACTGGCCATCCATTCTCCTCTACTCAGCTACCCTTTGATGTAGGTTGCCCCTAAGACAATCTCTGGGTGTGTGAGCATCGTTGCAAGGAAAACACCAAGCATTATTATCATCCACATAATTATTCTGACCTAAAACCATTTCCCTATGTGAGTTGGGGGGAATGGTCTGTGAGGGTGTGGGAACAACAACTAATTGATTTGTTGTTTGATTATTAGTTTGCCTTAGAGGGCCTTGATAATGGTTTGGTTGGGATGAAAACCTATTCCCTTGATAGACTTGATAAGGAGGCTTAGGGAAAGTATTCTGTTACCTCTTCATATTAATCAGCTCATTGGAGAATGTCCTTAGCATACTTTTGATATCATCCATCTCAAATGATGGAGCTTGGACCAGGTACTTCACAGATGATGAGGGGTAAGTATACATAGACACAAGGGGGCTGATAGCTTTTGGAACCTCTTGAGGTAAAGGCAAGGAGATTTTTGGGAACATAGGGATGGGAGGCCTTGGAGGTAGCTTTCCAGCATCAATTAAATGATTCTTAGCTCTGACTGCAAGGTCATAGGCTGCCGGCAAAGTGTGTCCTCCCAATGACTAAATCATGATAGCTATATCTGAATTTAAAGCCTTGAGATAGAATACTATGGCCATACCAGGTGGTGGTTTAGCCGCAACAAGGATTCTATCCCAAGTTTTCTAGAATCTAGTATTAAAGTTAGTCCTGTCCTCTTGTGGTCCCCTTTGAATAGTGATTAATTGTTGTAACAGGGAAGACTTATCACCCTTCTCTGCAAATCTTTCAAAAAATAGATCTCCAAGTTGGTCCCATGTAGAAATGGTGTTTGGGGTTAAAGATTGATACCATTCTACCGCCTTTCCTTTGAATGAGGCTATTAACAATCTTAAGGCCACATTTTTCTCCATGACACCATGTATGGCTTAGACATCTGATACATCTTGAAGATGCTCCACGGGTGTCTTTGAGTCTTTCCCATTGAATTTGGGTAGAGCTTTTAGAGCATTTCCTGGAATAGGATTTTAAATAGCTAGTGGTGTTGGGAGGATTAAGGGGCTACCAGTGTTCTAGCTCGCATAATTTCTTAGAGGGAGGTTGGCTCCCATGTTCGATACTGGTAGAAAATAGTTAGCTCTTCTTCTTGGACTAACTACTAAAGGTGGCAAAAGAATACCTAGACTTGTAGCAGATTGTGATCTAGTGATTGGTTCATAGCTCTGACTCCTTGTAGCTATCTAGTTCATGCAGTCTTGATAGAAACTTCAAGACTATTCCCACCGGGCATGCCAAAAATTATTGATGCCTTAAAATTGCACTTGATTTTAATCAACAACAATGGGAAGTTTCAAGTTGTGGGATGATTTGGTTTGAAACAACCTCCAAATTTTAGAGAAGCTAGTCTCTTCTTTTGTATCGAGTATTGGAGAAAAGGGATAGGAGATTAAACAGAAACACAAATGCAGGAATTGAAACCTAACTATGGTGATGTGCCTGAGTGTAATCCTAATCTTAACCTGATCATAGAGAAACTATTATATGATTCAATTACATTTAATAGCAGACAGGTGCATGATCAATGTAAATGATTGGAATAACAGAAATATAGGCTCATAACAGGGGAGTTTTTTACTGAGATACAAGAATTGTCAACAAAGGCATAGTGTTCAATCTTCTTAATAGAACTCTTTAATCACATAAGAGGCACAAAAGTCACACACAGTTATGTAGAATTTTGGATTCCAGAAAATGAGACAAAAGCAGATAACATTTCTAATCACAACACTAGCAAATCTACAACATAAACTACTGTGTAAATGACACAGGTAACACCAACCAAGGCATGGAGCTTAAATTTCCTTAATTCATTTAGCCACATAAAGGGCACAAAAACATGCATGATTATATCAACTTTTACAACTTTATGAAATCAAGACAAGAGAAAATGATATTACTGGTTGAAATTACAAGAAGTCTAAACTATCAAAAAATTTCCCCCCTTTTTTTTAGATTTTACAATCCTTCTTATATAGCCTTAGGTGTCTCCTTTGATTACTCCCCTTTCCCACGTGATCTTCTCTATCCCTTGCTCACAGGTGATCCAGGCATCAATTTAGGCGACAATTCGGGTGATAGTTTGATCCAGGCATCAATTTAGGCGACAATTCGGGTGACAGTTCCACCCCAATTGATGACGGAACTTTCGGGAGCCATAACTTTTGCACCGTAGCTCCAATTGACACACCATTTGAACCATTGGAAAGCTAAGAACGAGGGTAATATCGTGAAATGGCATTGAGCTTTGCTCAATGAATTTTGACCCCTGAAAACCCAATGGAAGTGCCTCAAATTTCAATTTTAATAGTGTTGTCTAAAAATAGTAAGTTTCTAAAAATAGTAATTCCTCGAATTATGTATTATTTTAAATATTGGAATTCATACCACTTCATCTCCCTTGAGATTGGTGAACTTCTTTGTGATAGAAGAGATGTAGTATTACTCAAAATCGTAATACAAAAATATGCTTATCTTTGGGAAGAGATGTCTATCTTCACATTTCGGGTTACCTCTTCTTTTATACACAATTTGAAAGCATGGGGAGGATGTGGAAGGTCACCAATATCGAGGGAGATGAAGTGGTATGACTTCAAATATTTAAAACAATACATAATTTAAGGAATTACTATTTTTAGAAACTTACTATTTTTAGATAGCACTATTAAAATTGAAATTTGAGGCATTTCCATTGGGTTTTTAGGAGTTAAAATTCATTGAAAAAATCTCAATGCCATTTCATGATGTTCCCCTCATTCTTATCTTTCCAACGGTTCAAATGGCGAGTCAATTGGAGCTACGGTGCAAAAGTTATGGCTCCCAAAAGTTTCGTCATCAATTGGGGTGGAACTGTCACCCGAATTGTCACCTAAATTAATGCCTGGATCATTCCTCCCTCCTTGAAAAGCAATGGTCCCCATTACATCAATGCTCCCCATCAGGTGTGGTAGTTGTTTCTTGATTTGATTCTCTGTGAGCCACTCACCTTGATGGCTAAGCTGGCCCCTTTTGACCACTCGATAAAGCATAATAGAATGTCCTCTGGTTGTCTTCATCCAGGTATCCACAATCTGATCCTCTTCCACTAGAGCAAAACTTTTTGGATCAAGTTCATCAATGTCAAGTTGTTCTACTACAACTGAAGTGTCCAAGAGAGGTGGATGATATGGCTTGAGGAGCTCCACATTGAATATTGGGTGCAGACCAAGGTAGGCTGGGAGGTTCAACTCAAAAGCATTTTCTCCAACTCTTCTAGTGATGGTGTATGGACCATATTGCAGAGGCCAAATCTTTTTGTGTGGGCTTGCAAGTTTTTCCTTCTAGAGCCACAACTAGACCTTGTCACCCACAGCAAAATGGTGTGCAATCCTATGTTTATCATGGTGTTGCTTATACTTTTGACTCATCTTCTCCAAGATGTCATGAACTTGTTGCTAGAGGTGTTGCATTTGTTCAATAAACTTTGTAGCTTTTGCTGCCTCAGATCTTCCATAAGGTGTGTATTCCATGGTGGAAAATGGAATTGCTATATCAATTGGTGCCATGGGTTGGAACCTAAAACATACTTGGAATGGACTGTGCTTGGTCAAGCTGTGCAGTGCCCGATTGTATCCATGTTGTATGAAAAGAAGTCCCTCATCCCATGTGCATGGATGTTTGGAGTGGTACATCTCAATCATGTGAACAATCAAGTAGTTTACCACCTCTATTTGACCATCAGTTTGTGGATGGAAGGCTGTGGACTTCATCAGCTTAGTATCCATCATCTTCCATAGAGTGGACCAGAAGATGCTCAAGAACCTGCTATCTCGATCTGAGACAATGGACTTGGGAAGACCAAAATGGAGCCAAACATGAATAAAATATAGTTGAGTAATTTCCTCAGTAGATATATTTTTTTTACAGGCAATCATGATAGCCATTTTTGAAAAATGATCAACTACCACAAAAATACAGTCCTTACCATGTTTTGAAGTGGGAAAACCTGATAGAAAATCCATTGAGACAGATTCCCAAGGCCTGGTTGGTTCTGGCAATGGCATGTACAATCCTTGCTTCTTATTTGTCAGCTTGGCTATCACACATGGGGTGCAAGATTTGAGATATCTTTCCACATCCTTTCACATATGGGGCCAGTAGAAGTGTTTTTGAAGAACTGCCAATGTTTTCTCAATACCAAAGTGTCCAGCTGTCCTACTGAAGTGTGCTTCCCATATCATCTTTTGTTTCTCTGCAATTGGAACACAGATGTGTCCCATATGATAGAGGACATTATCTTGAAAATAGAAATCAAAAACATGTGTACCTTTTTGAAGTGCTTGATATGTAGCAGCAAAGGTAGGATCTGCTTCATACAGGGTACCCCAAGTGGCAGTCTCATGTCCGCACAGGTCCAAAACTATTGCGAGTGCAGTAATTGGTGGGCGGCTCAGACAATCTATAGCTATATTTGAGCTCCCCTTTTTGTGTTTGATTATCAAGTGGAATTGCTAAAGATATGTGGCCCACTTTTGATGCCTCTCATTTCGGAGCTTGCTTTGTGTCTGGATGAATTCCAATGGTCTGTGGTCAGTGTGGATGACCATTTCTTTTCCCAAGATCTAGTGTTTCCATTGTTTGTAGGCTTGCATAATGGCATAGAGCTCCTTATCATATGTTGGATATTTCCTGACTGTATCAGTGAAAGTTTCATTGTGATATGCAACAGGATGGCCATGTTGCATGATGACAGCTCCCATGGCATATTCAGATGCATCTGTCATCAACTCAAAAGGTTGATGCAAATCTAGCAAGGCAAGAACAGGGGCTGAGTAGAGTCTATTCTTCAAATTCTCAAATGCCCTTTGCTATATTTCACCCCACTGAAATGTAGCTTTTGCTCCTCCTTTAGTCACTTGGGTTAGTGACCAAGCAACATGTGAAAATCCAAGAACAAACCTGCGGTAGAAATTTGCAAGACATAAAAAGCTACGAAGCTCTATGAGGGTCCTTGGTGTGGGCCATTCTCGAATAACCTGAATCTTTTCTAGATCAACATGGACCCCTTACGCATTCACAACATACCCGAGGTACTAAATTGTTGTCATCCCAAATGTGCATTTGTCAAGATTTGCATACAACTTGTGCTCCTAAAGAGTTTGAAGCACCTTACGAACATGTTGCAAATGTTCTTCCCACATTCTACTATAGATGAGTATGTCATCTAAGTAGACAACCACAAATGAGTTGGTGAAGGGTTGTAAGATGTCATCCATCATCCTCATGAAGGTTGCAGGTGCATTAGTTAAGCCAAAAGGCATAACCAACCATTCAAAGAGCCCCTCCTTAGATTTGAATGTAGTCTTCCAGACATCAGTGGGATCGATGGGAATTTGGTGAAGAACTTCGCGCCATGGAGCTGGTCCAGCAGGTCATCAATCCTGGGGAGAGGATAGTGATTCTTCACAGAGATTTTATTTAGGGCTTGATAGTCAATACAAAGCCTCCATGTTCCATCTTTCTTCGGTGCCAAGACAATTGGGCTACCACAAGGTGAAGAGCTTGGCCTGATGTGACCCTTTTGGATCAATTCTTAAATCTATCTTTTTATCTCATCATTCTCCAAAATTGATCTGCGATACATAGGACTGTTAGGCAAAGGTGATCCTGGGATCAAATTGATAGAATGTTTTACCTGGCAATGTAGTGGAACTCCTATGGGTGACTTGAATAAGTCATCATATTCTCGTGTGATGTGTCCTATCTGCTTCTATTGTTGTGTTGATTGCGTAGTCAGGACTGCAACATCGACCTTCATGGATTTCTATGGCTTGACCACCATGAGGATAAATTGCTTTGTTTTCTCCACCAATCTCTTACATTGCTTCGCACTGATCAGGGAGACAGATGTGGGAGGTGGTACCTCTGGTACCCTATAGCACCATTTTCCAAGGGTGAGGGTAATCCTTCAAGTTTGTGATTCATAGATGCCATGTCACTCATACATGAATGGCTGACCAAGGAGTACATCACAAACATCTAGATTGACTACATCACACAAGACTTCATCTTGGAATGGTTTTATGGCATATGAAAGAAGACACTGATGGGTGACACGGAGGTCTCTCCCTGGGCTTAACCATCTAATACTATAGGGCTTTGGATGAGGCTTCACAAATAGATTTAGAATTTTCACAACTTTAGTAGAGATTAAATTCTTTTGACTCCCACTATCAAGAATGAAATGTAAAGGCGTACCTTTTACCCATAGTTTGGAGTGGAACAATCTTTCCTTGTCATCTGGTCTTTCCCCACGATTCTGTGATGAAGTGACAATTGTGTCAGGCTCAGCATCTACAATTTCTTCTTCATCCTCTTCGACTGTGGGTTGTGTATGAGGTAGAGTAGTGGACGTCGAGTATTGTGACTCAAAAAGCAATGAATTGATGGCTCGACATTCTTCTTTGGAGTGAGTCCTAGTTTTGTGGTAATCACACCATTTTCCAGCCTTCCCTTTTTGGGATTTCTTATCTTGAAACTCCTTTTGCTTCCAATTTGGGCCTCGTGTTTGACCTTCCTTATCACTTTTCCATTTTGAGGGTTGACTCTTCGTATTCTTTCTGCCATTCTTCTATTCAATCTTCACTGCAAATTTGTATGCCTCACCGAGGGTTTCCAAATTGAAGAGTTCCATTTCCCCCCGTATGTACCATTGTAGTCCACCACGATATTTGAGAGTCTTATGTTTCTTACTTTCTTGAATGCCCAACCTTGCAGACAAAGAATGAAAAGTGTCTGTGTAATCTTGAACAGATTGGTCCTTACCTTGGCGAAGTTGTTGCCACTGTGTGTAGAGATCATCATATGCTCCAATGGGATAGTACTCTTCTTTCACTACTTCTACAAAATCATCCCAGGTAGGTTCTGCCTCAAGGCCAATGTCATCTGTGCTGAACCTCTTTTTGCACACTTCCCACCAGTTTTTCACAGGCAATGTTGATTTCAAAAGAGCAAAAGTAATCTTTTCTCCATCGGTGGACTTATTTACAGAGAAGTAGGAAGACAGTTGATCTAACCAATTTTCTACTGCATCAGCATTGATTTTACCTTCAAATGTAGGAATATCAAAATTTACCTAGACCTTGAAGGGTGTTGGGGCACTAAAAGGTCATTCCCTGGATGAGGAGCCAGGAAGTGGAGCTGTAGAGCCAGGATTTCCCATTGGAAGTGTTTGAAGAATTTGGGCAAATTATTGCAGCATCTGTGCTTATTTCTGTTGGCGGGCCTCATTCACCGTTTCCAATAAAGGATCAGATGTCTCAGTGTCATCCACCATATGAGGTCATTTGGAGCGAACATGTGGAAAATTTGGAAGCTCTGTTGTTTCCCACCCAAGCTTCTTATAGCCTGACCTCGTCCTCAGGATCATACACTCTCAAAATAGTAAGTTTCTAAAAATAGTAATTCCTTGAATTATGTATTGTTTTAAATATTGGAAGTCATACCACTTCATCTCCCTCGAGATTGGTGACCTTCCACATCCTCCCCATGATTTCAAATTGTGTAAAAAAGAAGAGGTAACCCGAAATGTGAAGATAGACATCTCTTCCCAGAGATAAGCATATTTTTGTATTGCGATTTTGAGTAATACTACATCTCTTCTCAGAGAATTCATTGTTACTGTGTGTTTTCTATGTTATTGTGATATTTATCAACCAAAACTTCTGAGTTTTGGTTGATAAATATCACAATAACATAGAAAACACACAGTAACAATGAATTCTCTGAGAAGAGATGTAGTATTACTCAAAATCGCAATACAAAAATATGCTTATCTCTGGGAAGAGATGTCTGTCTTCACATTTTGGGTTACCTATTCTTTTATACACAATTTGAAATCATGGGGAGGATGTGGAAGGTCACCAATCTTGAGGGAGATGAAGTGGTATGACTTCCAATATTTAAAACAATACATAATTCGAGAAATTACTATTTTTAGAAACTTACTATTTTTAGACAGTACTATTAAAATTGAAATTTGAGGCACTTTCATTGGGTTTTTGGGGGTCAAAATTCATTGAGGGGAGCTCAATTCCATTTCACGATGTTCCCCTCGTTCTTAGCTTTCCAACAATTCAAACAGTGAGTCAATTGGAGCTACGGTGCAAAAGTTACAATCTTTATTCAGTGATGACACTTGAAGATGATCTCTCAAGCGATGATGTGTGGAGGCTTCCATGGATTCTAGGAAGATACGTGACATCTTCCACTTCTCCTTCTAGGTTTATATGGCATCCTCTACTTTCTCTGGGGATGGAGTAGAGAATGACCTCAGACAGTGACACATGGCAATCTCCGCTGCACTTTGATACTTAGTAAAATGAAACAACGCCCTTTAGATGAAAGCATTGGACCAAAGTCCCACAGATGATGACACATTATGGCTTCCACTACTTCTTCAAAAATGAAGTTCAGGGCCTCCGCAACTACCACCCAACACTTTCCTCTCTCTCTACTGCTTAGCTTGTTGAAAGTCTTTGAATGAAAAGTGGATGCCGATATGGGACTCGGATGCTAAAATGTGGTGCATTCTGCTTAATTGCTACTAGGTACGTGGCACATTCCGTGGTTCTCCCAAAAGTTACAAAAGGTGTTCAAGGAACTTTAGCTGCCCAGCTTCGTTTCCCAGAGATTGACACTTGGCGACCTCCACTCGAATCACAACTTAGGCCAAGAATGAAATGAATGGAAACAAAAGGGGAAAAGGACCCACACTCAGAGGGTGACACTTGGTAGCTTCCATTGCACTTTGATACTTAGGCAAAATGAACTGGCCCTCTGCTTTAATATTCTGTTGCCTTGCTTGAGGTGCATAGGAACCAAAATTGTGGTGCTCGATCGAGAGTTTGAATGCATTGTAGAGTAAAATTTACTTTACAGTATTTTTGGGAAGATCACTAGTTTAGAACTCTTAAACTAAAGCATTCACTAAATATTCTAAACTAGTAATGGAATGAGTTTTAAGTTGGTTTTACCAATCTAAGGCATCACCAGTAAGAGTTTTGGCTAAGAGCTTGGTAGCAGAAAAGGTATTCCTTTTTGACCCAATCCTTATAAATATTTCCAAATGTTTTAAGATGAAGGGTAGGATAAGTTGATCCATTATAAGAAATGGTAAGGGATGATAGCTCCATATATCAATATTAGCAATTTGAGTTGTAAGAGGCTCATTTTTAATATGCTTAATGGTCTTGTTGACTAAAGGAGGTTGAGGAATGAGATTAACTATGGGAATATCAAAGAGGAGGTATGGGGAATTTTTTGATTATGCATGTTCCTTAAGACATTGGATGAGGATGAATTTGAAGATGAAAAAGGTGATTTTGCATTCTCATAATTTGATTTATATTATGATCTTGAAAGGTATTAATTTGATTAAGTGTTTATAACAAGATTTTATGGGTTTTATTGGCAAATTTTTTAGAATTATTTGAAGCATTAGAGTTGGTATTAGTGGCTTTGGTATCACTATTGGTGTTGATAAGTATCTTGAGAGTAACTATGAGAATGTGAGGCACTAGTGGCAAATTTTTTACTTGTGTGGTAAAAGATGTACTGGTGAAGGGATGAGAAGACAAAGAACTAGAATCACTATTACTTGGGTAGTAAATAATACACCATATTAGAAGGATTAAGGATGGTGGATCTTATGAGAGTCCTACTAGATGTAGAACCTACCATATTAGTGGAGATATTAGGCATACAAGTAGAAGAAGTTAAAGAATAAGAGGTCATGATATGAGAAGGGTTCATAATAGAAGGAAGAGGTTGATAATCAAAGAAAGTGGTACCCCAAAATCTATTTAAGAATGTGGGAGTAGGTGAATGAGGCTCTTTAGATTGAACACTAATTATGAGATGGTAAATGATAGAGTGATCTTTTCCTTGATGTTGAGGAAATTAAAAAATAAATAAAATAATTTTAGGGGTATACTCTAATTTGGGTTGATATTCTAGTTAGAAGAGAGGATTACATTGTGAAGAGGAATGAGAAGGTGCCCCGTAGTTCATTATTCGAGTGGCTATGTGATCATTACTCTCATCCAAGAGAGGATCCACACTCTATGAGTGGGAGACCCTATTAGGGTTGGTAAAACTCATCATGTTTGTTGAATTCAACTTAGTGTTGTCTTTAAAAAAATAATTTAAGATGGAGGAGAAAGATTAAACTAGGCAAAAGAGATGAGAAAGCAAGGAAATAATAAGTGATAAAAACTATACATATTCAATTAGGTTGATCTAGCACAAGAAACAGGTCTTGAAAACTTTATAGGGTCGACTAGGTTAACCTATCACAACAAATAGAGGTTAAAAAAGTGTACAGGGTCGACCTAACACAACAGACAAGGAAAAATAGATAGTTTGTAAGAGATTGTGTCAACTGCAATGACTATGTATTGAAACAAGAATAACTTTTCAAGTATTTTGAAAATCAAGAACTGAAGGGAAACACATAATCAATTGGATCAATGAGGCTGATCTAATTAAGGCATGTAACATAAAATCTTGTGCTAACATTGGCTAATGCAAGTTTTTACAATTCAACACATAATTGAGTAAAGAGCAAGCAATCAACTTGGAGAGTAAAAGCTAACTAAGTGGTCAACCTGAATGTTGTTAAATTATTAGAATATAGTTTTAAATGTGATAAGAATTTAGTTGTAAGGAATTAGAAAGCAATCTAAGGATAGTTTCATAATGTTTTGGCTGAAAGGGATCTATAATGGTAATGGTATAGGTTTGGTATTGGGGCCTACCCCATCACTTCACACACCACAGTGATAAGGGTGTTAGGTGCTTAGCCAAAATATACCATTAACCACATGTTTATACTTGGATAGAAAACTAAGTTGGGTTCCCCTTGGTGATGAAATCTAATTAGGTTGGCCTTGGGTAGATAATTGTTAAAATATATTTTAAAATTTTATGATTTGGTCCCATGTGCATAAAAGAGAAAATAGTGAAACTAAATAGTATATTGAAAAACACCTAATTAGACTATTTAATATTTTCAAAGCATGCATGCAACAAAAAATGAAAGTGTGATCTAATTGATACCATATAAGGGTTGATTCCAACCTTAAAACATAGTACATTGTTGATTTATTTGATAATGTATGCAAAGAATACAAAATAGGGTCAATTTACTCAATTTATTTGATTGTACAAGGGTAGTTTTAAAGACTACAAACTATGAAAAATAAAATTGTAAGGAAAGAGAGAGAAAGATACAAAGGAACCTTGATGGGTTGAAGGATGCAGATAAGTGAGATTAATATTGAAGAACCTTGATAAATGCCTATAAATCCTTCTAACTATGTTGACTGGGTTGACCTAGATTTGTAGAAGCATGTTGCTATGTCGAGTGGGTTGACCTAGCTTTGTATAATCCTATTGCTAAGTTCTTGTAATGTATATGGTTGATTGGGTCAACCCAGTAGTCTGAATATGATATTTGAAAGTTTAAAAACCTATACTATTTATACTAAGTCGACCTAGTAGGTTAAATCTAGAAAATAACTTGCATAGATAAAATAAAATCATTTTGATGTGATTTTGTGTCAAACCTATGGATAGAAGTTAATAATGTGTCGATATAATTGACTCAACATTGAAAATATATGATAATAAAAATGATAAAATAATGAAATAAGTGAAACAAATCTTGCAAGGGTTAGGTTCATGTCAGGTTCACCAAAATGTATGCAATCAAAAATGCATCATGCTTATAAATCAATCCTAACTCTGAGAAGATAAATCATACCATACACTTTCAATTGGGGACACATTTGTTAAGAAATAATATGACCAATATGGGGATCTACTAGACCCAATTAGGGGATATCTTACCATAATGCATAGTGATAAGGAGGGTTCTAGATCCTCCAATCAAGCACAATCACATAATAACCCTAAGAGAGTCTTAAGTTTTATATATAAACTAAACTAATAACAAGTAAAGTGAATCTAATCTAGTGCTCACAAATATAGGCTACACAACCTATCAATGTATCTAAAATAATTCTCCATAAGACAAGATCTGTATCTTCAAAGAGAGTATGTAACCCTAACCTTAATTTATCAAGTAGCATGGTCAATAAGTAGATGTTCATTCACTCTTACTTCTTCTTTTTATTCTCCTTAATAAATTATGGGAATGAACTTGTATATATATATATGTGGATTTGACCCTTGACCCTTATATAAATCCCAACTAACAAGGTTGACCTAGATGACCTAGCACAATTTTAGAGAAAAATTTATTAGGTCTTGAGCTAGGTCAGCCAAAGGCTAACCTAATTCCTAAGTGAAAATGTTCCAAAATGGTATAGGTTCAACCTATTCAACTTAGCACATTTGACTAAAAAATGATTTAGGAAAGGAAAAGGAGGATAAAATATAAAAAATGACTAGAAAGGGTATAATAGAAAAGAACAAGCTTAGGGATAATGGATTTAAGAGACAAGTGTGTAGATAATAAGTGGTAAAAGGGACAACAATCCTATGAAACACTAATGGTTTTATCATCCCTTTCCTAATGCACCCATTAAATCATGCACTTAGAGAGATTGAAATTTAATTGGTTCTTGCAAGCTACATAGTGTCAATGATTAATAAAAGTTTGAAAATATTATTTGTATATAGAATGTACCATGTTAGTAGAGATACTAGGCATGGAGGTGGGGGAAATTAGAGAGGAATATGTCATAGTATGAAAAGAGGTAAAAATAGAAGGAATAGGTTGAGAATCAAAGAATCTAGTGTCCTAAAATCCATGTGAGAATGTGGGAGAAGGTAAATGGGGCTCCTTGGTTTGACCACTAATCATGAGATGGTAAATAATATAAGGATCTTTTCCTCAATGTTGAGAGAACTCATTGATGAAGAAGATAATTTCTAGAGTATACTCTAATTCATGTTGATCTTTTAAGGAGAAGAAAGGGTTGGAAACTAAAGAGGAATGAGGAGGGTCCCATAATTTTTAGTGTGAGTGGATACATGCACATTACTTTAATCTAGGGTAGGAGCCACAAGATGTTTATTAGATAATCTATTGGGATTGGTAAAGATCGTCATATCTATTGAATTTAACTTAGTGTTGTCTTCAAATAAGATTTTCATGATGAGGTAAAAATATTAATGAGGACTAAGATAATGCCAATACAAAAAGGTAGAAAGGATATAGAGTTGACCAAGTTGATTATGTTTTATAATCCAAGAGGTAGATAAGGGTAAAATGTCATACAAGTTGACTTTGTACTATAGATAGGTATGAAACTAAGATAATAAGGATACAGTGTCAAACCAGTCGACTTAGTACTATAACATGTCTGGCAGAAAAAGATACAATGTCATATAGGTTGACTCTATTTTATAGACTAGGAGATAAAGAAGGAAAAAAGGGATACATAGTCATATAGGTTAATTTCATACTATTGATAGGGGAAAAAATAATTTGTAAGAGACTATACCAAACATAAAGATAGTGTGCTAAAATAGGGAAATGTTTTATAATATAATTCAAGTAAGAAATGTAAGCAAACACTCAAACAATTGGATCAATGTAAGTGATCTAATTTGGGCACACACCACAAAACCTTACGCCAACACAGGCTAATACATGTTTTAATAATACAACACAATGATTAGTTAGAAAGCAATCAAATAAAATGTAAATACTAAGTGGTCATCCTAAGTGTTATTAGACTATTATAAAGTGTAATTTTAAGTGTGATAAGATGGTTGAAAATATGAAACTAGAAAGCAATCTATGGATGGTTTTAGGACATTTAGGATGAAATGGATCTATGTTGGCAATGGTACCAATTTGGTATTGGGGCCTACCCCCTTACTTAAAAATCTTGTAGTGATAAGGGTGTTTGGATCTTTTCTAATATATACTATTAAACACATATTTATACTTGGCTAGAAAACCAAGTTGGCTTCCCCCTAGGTGATGAAATCCAAGTAAGTAGGCCTTGGGAAGACAAGTGTTAAATGCATTTCAAATATTGTGTGATTTGGTAGTGTGTGAAAAATATCAAAATAGTGCAAATTAAATGTTAATTTGGAAATCCATCTATTGAGAGTACGTGATCTACTCTAAGTGGGCAAATAGCTGAAAAGGAAATGTGAGCTAATTACTAGTAAATAGTTATTCATTCCCATATTTAGAATAATATAGATTCAATTCAAATGGAATTGTATTAAAATAATATAGAATAGAGTTGATTGGGTCACTACTATTATGTGGAAGCAAAAGTATTTAATAGTAGACTTGAATAGGTTGACTCAGTCTTTTAGAAAGAAGATATGCTATAGAACTAAGTCAACCAGGTCTACTTAGCTTGTAATAGGGTTATAATTTTAAAGAGTGATAACTTGTATAAAATATAATTAAAATGAAGTACTAAAGTGATAAAGAGAGAAAGAGAGGAACCTTGGTGTTTTGGAAGATGATTAGGATGGAAAATTTTATGTTGAAGTGTCTTGAATGCTAATTTTAAAATTTTCAAACTAAGTTGACTAGTTTGACCCAATTTTGCAAAACCATGTGTGCTAAAGAAGGATAAGATTACTAGGTTGACCTATTCAACCTATTTTTTTGATCTAAATGATAAAAAATAGAATAAGATAACTAAGTCAACCTATTCAACCTAGTTTGTTGATATGAATGCTAGTAGAGAGAATAAAAATATTAAGTCAACTTGTTCGACCTAGTTTGTTGATCTAAATGTTGGTAGAGAGAATAAGATGATAGAGTTGACCTATTTGACCCTATATTCTTATTTAAGATTGAATAATATTATTGTGTTGACTAGTTTAATTCAACAACTTTTATCTGATGAAGACCTACACAGATAAAATAGAGTCATTTTGATGCGATTGTGTGTTAAACCTACACACATAATGTTATAACTATACCAATTGGTTTGATATATTATCATAAATTTATAAAAATAATAAGATGATATAAATGAAAGTGTGAAATAAAACCTATAATGGTTAGTTTCACATCAAATTCATCAAAATGTATGTAATGGGAAATGTAGCAGATCTATA
Organism: Torreya grandis; assembly: GCA_037957365.1. NCBI lineage: Eukaryota > Viridiplantae > Streptophyta > Pinopsida > Cupressales > Taxaceae > Torreya > Torreya grandis. The sequence continues at coordinate 493,068 of JARHVA010004912.1, read as the reverse complement.
AATCAATCCTAACTCGAAGAAGATAAATCCTAGTTACACTTTCGATTCATGATACATTAGATAATTAGGGTAATGAATAAGATGGTTATTATTGACCTATCCAAGGTGTATCTTACCATAATAAATTTATTAGGGAGGGTTCCAAATCTTTTAGTCAAGAAAAACTACACAATAACTCTAACTAGGTCATATGTTTTCCTATACACTAAACTAATAGGAAGTAAATCTAATCTATTGCTCATCAAGGCTTATGGCATAAAGTGGGGGAAATAAAAATGAAATTAAACATGTATAGAAGACATATAATCACATCAATGTACATGAAATCCTAATGCATGGAAGAGAAGTGCAAATATATATCTATCTACTCTTATAAAAGAGGAACAAAGTTAGGTATACTTACCTTCAAAGATGAATCCATTGAGCCTCAATCTCTCCCTTAGACAAGGTGATTCAAAATATGTTGTTTTGGTATGTAAGAATGACAAGGATAAATCAACTCTAGGATACAAAACCTATTAATGCATCTAAAAAACTTATCCACAAGACAAGATCTGTATCTCCAAAGAAAGTATGAAATATTAAACTTGTTACTCAAGTAGAATGGTGGCTAAGTAGATGCACAATATATATTACTTCTTATTCTATTATTTTATAAATGGAAAAATTAATATGTTTATATAGGTGTATCTAACCATAAAACATTCCAAAATTTTAGGTCGATAAGGTCTACCTTGACCTAGTATCGTAATTAACAAAAATAAACTAGGTTATGGACTAGGTCAGTCAAGGGCTAATTTAGACCCTAATGAGTGTTGTTAATAAGAATATAAGGTTGATGGGGCTGAATATGTAACATAAAATGTCAAAATGGGTTTAGGTTAGGCAAGGGCTAATCAAGGTGGTAAAAGGCTAAAGGAGAGTGGAAAATAGGAAGCAAAGCTTAGGGGAATGGTTTTCGGAGACAAGTGTGTAGATAACAAGTGGTAAAAAGGGACAATAATCATGTAAATCACTAATGTTCTACCCACCCCTTTTCCAATGTACCTCTTAGGGTGTGCACTAATAGATATTGAGTCTCGATGAGTTCCTTCAAGATAGAAAACATTAGTAATTGATAAAGTTTTAAAATATTATGTGTATACAAACACTACCTACTTATCTGATACACTGACAAGGGAATTCAAACCACATGTAGGTCTCCCCATGAGGTGAATGTGTGATACTGCTCATTCAATAGATGAAACCTATAATATATTTTTTGATACATGGAAATTAATAACTATGGATTGGATCTTGAGTGCTTCAAAGTTGGGAATTATATGCTCCAATTTTATATTGGTCAATTTGAAATAATGGGTAAGTCTTCTTGGATATGCAATCATTTTAGTATGCTTTGTAAGTTATTCCTAGATAGATAATAGGATTACTCTTATTTTGTATTTATATGATGATCTTTAGGTAATTTGTTGCACCAACATCTTGTAAGATAAATGGGCCAACCCATTAGAATGATTTGTATTTGAAAATTAACCATTACTTGGTGGGGGAAGAATTATAAGAATTAGACCCTACCATTAGATGGTATGTTTTGAGTCTAACATACTATCTATGAGACAATAAAAATGATCTAATGATATAAATATGTCTTATTAATATAGAAAATTGGTTTGACATAAACTTTGGGATTTAATGTAGGTGATAAAGAGAAACTTGGGAAGGTTAGGCTTGTAGAAGGCATGTAGATGTGAAAGAATGGAGAATGAGAGTCATGCATATACATACAAGTCATGTAAGGTGAATTTATGTCAAAAATAACATTCAAAAGTAACAATTTCCATATTTTAGTGTCTACATAGTTTAAAATGACCAATGTTTTGAATAATTGGTTCATTTTTATAGGAAGTGAAATGCAATTTTTTTGATGATGGGTAATTCCATAATGGCTATGAATATATTAGATTTTATTTATACATGTTCCAATTTTATTATAAATTGTGAGTATAAAACACATTTATTTTTTTCTATTTTCATGATTGCATCCAACCTTGGTTGCATGTATAATTTCATTAGATGTGCACCAATGATAGTTGTTATCCATATTATGTTGTAAACACTCATGTCTTCTAATAAAAGTTACATTAAATTATATTGTGAACTTTTTTTTATTTATATTCTTATAAAAATGTTGGAAATATTGTCATTGATGTCAAAGGTCTAGCATTATTGGTGATAAAGGCCCCATTGCATTTAATGTTGTTTGTAATAGATATATCTTGGCTAATGTGAGTTAATATTTATTTAATATTAACAAATATAGTTTTGGTTGCATATGAGACAAAAGAAGGGCCCATGGAGAAGTCAAAGAGCCATGGGGTAAAGACAAAAGAAGGATGGGATGCATTTTCCCATGAAGAGTCATCTTGGGGAATTCCAAGAGTCACCAAGTGAAGACAAAAGAGGAAGGGTGCAATTTATCATGAAGGGACACTTTGAGGAATATGAAAAGTCACCAAGATGAAGACAAAAGAGGGAAGGACTTTTTTGGTCATGAAGGGTCACCACATGACTTTTCAAAGGCAAGAATATGAATGGTCATACAAGTTTGGCACCATTTTACATGAGGATTGAAGGGTCACAAAGGGGGAAGGCCAAAGGTCATTTGGAAAGCTATAAATAAAGGCTTGAGAAGCCATTTTTAATATGAGTAGAGAGGTTGATTTGATATTATATTATCTAGCTTAGAAGAGCATTTTTGTGAGAGATGAATATGATTTGTATTTGTTATATCTAGCTTAGAAGAGCAAAGGTGAGAGAGAGGAAAGAGATGTTGTAATGACTTATCATTTGTTGAGATAACAACATTGAGAGATAGGTGTGTGGTATACACAAAGGGGTTGGTGCTCCTGTGGGTTGTGCTCATGAATTATTGTTGGGTTGGTGCTCGACAAAGGGGTTGGTGCTCCTGTGGGTTGGTGCTCACAAATTTTTGCTGGGTTGGTGCTCGACAAAGGGGTTGGTGCTCCTGTGGGTTGGTGCTCATGAATTGTTACTTGGTTAGTGCTCGGCAAAGGGGTTAGTGCTCACGAATTGTTGCTGGGTTGGTGCTCAGCAAAGGGGTTGGTGCTCTTGTGGGTTGGTACCCATGAATAGTTATTTGGTTGGTGCTCTTGTGGGTTAGTGCTCATGAATAGTTGTTGGGTTGGTGCTCAGCAAAGGGGTTGGTGCTCCTGCAAGTTGGTGCTTGTGTATATTGTTTGGGTTGGTGCTCATTCATATACTTGAGATTGTTTTCCATGGTTTTTCTCACATTGGGTTTCCATGTTATATCTAGTGTGTCTCTCTATCTTGTGTGGTGTTTATTTTTTGAGTTTTATTGCATATCTTGAATGCTTGATTAAGTGGATTTTGGTTAAGGGAAAATTTTATAAGATATATGATATAATGATTCACCCCCCTCAGTATATCCTGTGCTTAACAAAAAAAATTGTATGGATGTCAATCCAATATCATTTTTATATTTATTTTTTAATAATTTTTAAGGAGCTAAGTGACATAGGAGCATCAAGGTTAAGGATCAATATTACATCAACCAAAAATATAAATATTTATGGATTTTTCTAAGTGTTGTGTTATGCAATGTTTATTTACACACATAAGTATTGTTTTAATTTTTTCACACGAATTATGTGTTGTTAATATGTATTTGTGTTGTTTTTCATTATCTTATATGCATGTGTTTAGTATAATTAGATGTTACATGTGAGCACACTTGTGTCTATAATGTTATGTACATTTTGTTGTTACACCCTTTTTTAACCATTCCTTTTTTTAATAAGTTTGTGAAGATCTACAAAGATATTTTTGATAGTATTCTCTTACCATATAACTATGGAGATTCTTTATATGTTTATTTTACACTAGGATTTCTATTGAGAAATAGTGTATTTAGAGAGTAGATTCTTCACCACAGTGATAGATGAGTAGGAGAGATTTTGGAGATGATTGTACCTACATTACACAATTTATGTGTCAATTTTAGATCAGGTGGGGATCTTACAATAATCATGACATCATTTTTGAAATGATTTAAGGATCTTAGTATTGAAGTACCATGAATATTATTGACTATGAAGTCCAATGAATTCATGTGAATGTTTTGTGTGAATTTAATTGTATTTGTGAAGGAACCATTACTGATCATTTAGTATTTGATTCTAAAAGTCATGGAAGGTGATAAATATTTATTTAATAATGTTTATGATCTATTTTGTGATGTGTTTAGCTATAACATGTTCTTGTTCCCTATGAATGTGAAGGCATTTAATATTTGTGGTGTACTAAGGCATGCTAATGTTATTAGTGGTTTAAATACACTTAATTAAGTAGGTGGATATTGCATCTATATAAGCATGCCCCTACATCTATGTTGGGGACTTATGGAGGGTTAGAGATGGGAAATTAGATCCAATATTTTTACTCTAAGATAGATTACCTAAATATATTTTGAGTTATCAAAATCAAATATCTTGTGATCTAACATTGTTGCAAATATAATTGTGAGATTGGGATGTGATTGTGTCATTGTGCCTATTTTATTTCCTTTTGATTGAAATCAAATATAAGATCTAAATTATTTTTGTTGCATTTTATTGTAACTTTTGCTAAGTGTTATAAGGACTATGTGGTCTAAGGAATTTATTAACTAAGATGCTTAACCATGATCACATCATTTCATATCATAGAAAGGTTATATTCCTTATTATATAGTGTTTATTTTTGAATTTATGGGTGTGAGTAGAAAGTGTCTACAAAATTCTTCCAAGATTATTGGAAATAAGGTGTAATTAAAGTGTTTATCTAAAAACATAATTTTGTATCTAGATATTTGATTTTTAATGAAATGACACATTTAGGAGGTGTACATAGTAGAATACCTACGTGGTTAGATAAAAAATATTGGTATATTTAGAATAATTGATAAGAGAAATGAAACCTAACATTGACGTTGTGGAAACACACATTGTTGTGGATTTGAAGTAATAAATAAGGAAAATTATATTGAAGTTGTAGAAAAAACACATAGAGATTAGGATAAAGAATAATATGTTGATGAACCTAAATATATATTCTTGTAATATGTTTTGAGAATGACAAGTAAACCAATGTTGGACCCTAAAAGATATTATGTAAGTTTGAGTCTTAATGAACCCATTGAATATATCATCGAGTTAGATAAATGCATTGAGTATATGAAAGAATGGAAGATCCTAAGGGAGTTAAATTCATTGTAAAAAAGTTAAAAGGTCATGCATATTTATGGTGGTAACATATACAAGCTTAGAGAATCCATAAAGTTAAAGAAAATATCAAGACATGTAATAAATTTATTTGAAAGTTGAAAGCTAAATTCATTCATGTGCATTATAATATGCGTTTGTTCAAGAAGCTCCAAAATAAGAGATAAAAGGAGATGAAAATAAAAGAATACACTAAATATTATTATCAACATATTATTATAATGGGTCATTTAACATGAATGGTATGTTCAAATTTTGATTTGTTGAATAAGTCTATAAGTGTGTACTAAGGGCAGAGGAATTTTTTTTACACAAATAATAATGACAAACACCAATAGGAAGAGAAATATTCATGCATGGACATGGAAATATCAAAGGTTTTCTTTTGAAAATATAATATTGCAAGGCAAGTAATTCAAAACATAATGGTATTAATACCTAGAGACGTATAGGTAATTTTAAAGGTAGAAAATATTATACCTATGGATGAGATAGATGTCATGGATTCAATGGAACATATTTCATATCTAGTGATATTAGACATAGAGTATTTGAGTGTCCTAATATGACTACTACAGGAAACAAAATAATTGATGTGATCACTCATATCACACAAGTAGATCAAGAAAGTGTTGTGTCCATTCATAACATAAATGAACTAGAGACTAGAGAATCTTTAATGATAAATAAGGTATTATTGAAACATGTGAAAGAGGAAAAGAGTCCTATGTAGAGAAATAATTTGTTTGGAACCATTTTTAATTCTAAAACTAAATATTTATAATTGATTTTTGATAGTGGGAGTACATATAATATTATTTTTCCAATATATGGTAGATGAACTTAAATTAAAGAGAATGGTACATATAAATCCATATAAAGTTTCTTTAATGTGGAAAGGAAATCATGTTCTAGTGAATGAACAATGTCTAGTGAGTATTTTTATTTGTACTTATAAATATGGAATTTTATGTGACATAATTCCTATGGATTTTTGTCATATTTTGCTTGGAAGATGTTGACAGTTTAGGCACAGGTCATATCATGATGGTTGTGCTAACACATATACATTTTCAAATATGTAGTAATACACATATTGTATATTTTTAAGGATAATTGTGAATAAGTGGAAAAGAGTCCAAATTTTTTGATGTTATCCAAAGAAGGGTTTCTGAAGGAAGTGAAATAGAGTGAATTTTATGCACTGATCATAAAACTAACATAAGAAGTTGTAAAAGAAGAAACACATATGTATGAAGTAAAATAGATACTAAGTGAGTTTGAGGAGATTTTATCCACTAATTTTTCATAAGGATTACCACTAATTATAATCATAAGTCATTTCATGTATTTGATACATGGTTCAAGTTTACTAAATAAATCAACACATATATTGACTTTAGAAAAATGTAGAGATGAAAAGACAAGTTCAAGAGTTATTGATTAAGGGTTTAATCATATAACATTTGAGACCATGTGTAGCACTAGTAGTACCAACACCTAATAAGAATGGAGAATAGAGAATGTTCACTAATTTTAGATTCATTAATTAGTTTACTATAAATTTTAGATTCCATTATCACGGATGGATGATCTAATGGATTTATTAAGTGAAACAATATACTTCAAGAAAAATTATTTGAAAAGTGGATATCAATAGATTTGTAAAAGATAAGGTGATGAATGTAAGTTAACATTAAAAACACAATAAGGGTTATATAATGGTTGGTTATGCCATTTGGTTTGACTAATGCACCAAGTACATTCATGAGATTTATGAACTAGGTTCTCTAACTATTGTTGGGTAAGTTTTTAATTATGTATCTTGGAGACTAATTTATTTTCATTATAGTAGAGGAAGAACATTTATGACATTTTCCAAAAGTGTTATAAATTTTGAGAGATTAAAAGTCTCCTATGAATTCAAATAAATGTAGTTTCATGCAAAAATAATTAATATACTTTGAATTTGTGTTTTCTCAAGAAGGTTTGAAAATGAATATAAAGAAGATGTGAGTTATATTAGATTGGATGTCACTATAGAGTACATTTTAGGTACTTAGTTTTCATGGACTATGAATTTTTAAAGGAATTTCATCAATAATTTAAATTTGACATGTACACTGATCAATGATGTGATGTGATGCAGGAGCATCCTTTTAAGGATGACTTATTTTGTGTTGTTTGAATAATTTTGATTTGATCAGGTTTTTTGGTCATATAGTATGATTAGGGTGTTTTAATGGGTGTTAATATTCTATTTAAACACTTTGGAATGTTTTACAAGTGTCTAAGGGTGCTTAGGTAGGCTAGATTTTCAAATTGGTAGTTTCTCATCATTTTTCATAATTTGAATTTTTGAATGATTTTGTCTAGTTTGAGTGTTGTAGGAGTAATTATAATTAGTAATAAAAGTTTAAAATGTTTAATGTGATTAATTTAATACACCATGTGTATAACATGGTCCTTAATTCATGATTTTACTTACATCAACCTTGGTATTTGTTTCAATGTTCAAACTTGTTTGTTAGTAAATGTTGGAAGGCCCAAAGTTGGTTAGAGTAGTTATATGTGATGTAAAATTGGTAAGTTTTTATTTTGAGTCAATTATTGGAGATTAATTCTTATGTAATAGGTATAATATCCAATAAAACAACTAATGTAATGTTTCACATTTTGTAAAAGTTGACTTTAGTCCCTATTTTATTGAATGTGTGCATGGGAGAATGAATGTGATTGAATGCTCAATGAAGAAAGACATAATAAGGATACATTCATGGATAATAATGTATTGCATAAGTTTTATGTATGTTTTATATTATTTTTTTTTGGTTTCAAAGTCTTTTTTCAAATGGTTTAATATTACAGACCAGAATACCCTATTTTTTGTGCTGAGAAGATAGTATGTACTCTGTGTGTGAATAAAATATTTTGTGGAAGGTTATATAAATAAAATTATGGTTGTTATGATAATATTTACATTTTATTAAAGTTAATTAGGTATTTTCCATTCGTTTCACAAAGTATTTCATTGTATACTATGATAAACCTTGTGTCAGACTATAACTACACATATAGTTAGAGTAAGAACATGAGATAGTTGTGGAACAAAGGATTCAAGGTAAAAGTATAGTAGTTATGAAAGTTGTGTTTGGATTATAAAAAACCAATCCATTTTTTATAGTAATTTAAAACATTATTGAAATAATAAAACCTCAATTTCATTCCTCTCGGGCAGCTATAGTCTTTACAGACCCTAAACTAGGGTTTTGAGATGAAAATTTAGTTTCTAAGCATTTTAACCAATATAAATTATTAAAACTTGGATATTTGTTATTGTAGTATGTATAATAAAATATTTTAAAGGTTTTTTATGAGTTAATTATGGATATGTATGTGTATGGACCATTTTGTGGATCACATGGTAGTGAAGGCCTAATTAGGCCTAAATAGATGCCTAAAAGGAGTTAAAAAAGTGAATTCCAAGTAGAGATAGGACTTAAGACTTCATAGAGAGATAGAGAGAGAGTATAAAATAAATGGTGTTATAAAATTTGATTAGTTTCTTAAAAATTAATCCATACTAGTCCATACCATTACAAAAGGCCTAAAAAAGGCTACAAGGAACTCTGTCAAAAGGGATGAAGTTGTGTAAGTTGTGGAATATGTATTGATTAGTTTTGTAAGTTAGATAATGAGTCAAATATTAATATAAATATAATGATAAATATGATAAGAACCATTAAACATAATAGAGAATTCTTGAATCACTAAATGAGTAAGTGAGCCTATGAACCTTTATTATAAGAGTTGTTATATTGAAACAAGGAATAAGTGTGAGTTTTTTGTGTTTCCTATGAATTATTTGGTATCATAGCTTAGGATATATTGGGAGGATAGTAGGACCATATGAAATATATAGGATGAGGAATAGAATCAGCCCAAATAAGGTTACAAGTAGTTACTGCATTAGTAATTGAGGTAAGGAACTTGTAGGTAAGGTTTCAATCCATGGAATTGGATCAAAGAAGAGAGATGAAGTGAGGAGATGTGAGTAAATGAGAGGATAAGGTTCCTAATGAAGAAAAAATAGAATAAGGGGAAATCCTTAGAGTGACATCAAAATCAAATATGGAGGTGCTAATGTATGAGGATAGTCTCATCCTTGAAGAGCTAGTTGATGGATCATATCCATGGATAAGTACATTGATTGTGAATAGGTGAAGGAGGAAAAGAAGGTAAATTTTTTAGTGACAAGGCTGAAGGGTCATACATCCTTATGGTGTGCTGGCATACAAGAAAAAAGAATAAGGGGAAAAGAGAAGATAAGGTCATGGGATAGAATGGTGGCCAAGATGAAAGGAAAATTCCTGCCTAAGGACTATTAGACCAACTTGTTTAGGAAGTTTAAAATTTTAAGACAAAATGACATGATGGTGAAAGAGTACATGGAGTAATTCTACAAGCTAACTATCCAAGAAGGACACATAGAGGAGGATGCAAAAAGGTTTCCATGTACATCAATGACCTAAAATTTATCATTCAAGATGAAATAAGCATTTTGACCAAGGATAGTAAATGAGGACTATAAAGCTACATTAAAGGTAGATGAAAAGTTTGCTAGAAGGATAAGTCAAAAAAATAGTGTAGATGTGGTAGAAGCTATAGAGGTAGAGGGTGGTAAGAAGGAAGAGGGCAACTAGGTATTAGAAATCAATGGCAAAGTCAAAGTAAATAAGTTGGAAGCAATTTAGAGATTTTAAGTCAATATAGTAGAGGTGGAAGATCATATGGTACAGGAAGAGGCAATAGTTGGTTTGATGGAAAGTGATTTAAGTACAATAAATTTTTAGGACATAAGTCATATGAGTGTCTAGAAGACATTCAAAGTGGCAACTCTTGGAGTGATAGTAGAAACTAAGTGGTTCAAAAAAAAGAGGAGAGTGTAGATTCATTGCCAAACTATGTGGAATAACATGAAATAGGAAAGATTTTTCTGATGAGGAGAGTCATTTTGAAGACCATCCACAAGGAGAGAGACCCACCATGGAGAAAGACATTATTTAATAACATGTGCAAGAGTAAAGGTATATGTTGTAAAGTCATAGTTGATAATTGTAGTATGAATAATCTTGTGTCTTCCATGATGTTATCTAAGCTAAGATTAGAAATCAAAGAACATCCACAACCCTATAAAGTTTATTGGATTCAAAATAGTCATCAAGTCCTAGTGAATGAATAATTATATGTAGATTTGTAGATAAGTGGGTATAAGGATAGAATTTTGTGTGATGTTATTCTCATTAACATGTGCAATATAATCCTTGGTAGATGATGGCAGTATGAAATAATATCTATGCATGATTGTAGATTTAATACCTACACCATCAAGAAGGATGGAAACAAGCACACACTAACTCCATTGACGGATATTCAAGCATAGAAGGAGACACCAAGTAGTGTGATGATGTTTTGAGAAAAGGAATACTTGTTAAAATAAATTATTTACAGCATTGAGGACAATAATATGTTAGTTGAGTATAAGTTCCAAGAGGAAGATAGTGTAGTACAAGTTACCAAATAAATAGGATAAGAAGGTGCAATAGTTAATAATAATATTTATAAGGTGTTTACAATAGAATTAAGGATTTTTTATATTCATCCCATAAATATAAGTTATTTTCAAATTAATAGTTGAAAAGGATGTTTACAGACATATCCCATCAATTATCCTTAATCAAGAGCATGGAGTATCTATAATTCTTTTTTAATAAAGTTTTCATGTTGAGAGAGTTTTCTATGGGAAATGAAGTGACTGATCAAGTAAAGAGTGAACAATATCAAGAGATTAATAATGAGGTTGAAGAGGTTGAGAGTATGGTTGGAGAGAATATGGAACAATTAGCAGTAGTCCAATAGGCAATAGATCCAAGCACAACAAGGATAACCATGCAAGTGAAAGAGTGTGGCTTAATATAAGATAAGAAGGATTTGGTTATGATTAAATTTTGTGTTCCATGTGTAGGTTTTTTTTAGGAAAATAACAAGATTATGAAGATGATTATGTGGGAGATTAATATATAAGAGGCTAACCTCAAAGGAGAATGCAAGGTGGCATTGGTCAAAGATTAAAGAGGTCTATGTGTCACTCATAGGCCTTTGGATATAGAAGGATATGAAATTACATAGTTAAATTGAACAAGAGAGAGACATACTGATGAGGAGGTCAATACAAGCTAACTAAAATTTCATGAAAAGTTTCTTTTGCACCTCAGTAGTATGATGCAAGAACATCCTTCTACGGATGACTTGTTTTGTGTTGTTTAAAAAAAATTGGTTTGATCAAGTGTTTTATGGTCATATATCATTATTAGGATGTTTTAAGGGGTTTTAAGAGTCTTTTTACACACTTTGGAATGTTTTTCAAGTGCCTAGGGGTGTTTCGGTAGGCTAGATTTTCAAATTGGCATTTTCCTGCCAATTTTCATAATTTGAATTTTTGAATGATTTTGTCTAGTTTGGGTGTTTTAGGAGTAATTTAAGTAGTAATAAAAGTGTCAAAAGGTTTATTTTATTCCTTGAATAAACCATGTGTCTAAAATTTTCCTTAATTCATACTTATACATATGTCAACCTTGGTATTTGTTTCAATGTGCAAACTTACTTGTTAGTGATCATTGGAAGGTCCAAAGTTGGTTAGAGTAGTTATAGATGATATAAAATTGGTAAGTTTTGATTTTGATTCAGTTATGTGGGATGAATTTTTATGGAATAGGTCTAATATTTAAGAAAACAATGAATGGAATGTTTCACATTTTGCAATAGTTGATTGTAGTCCATGTTTTCTTGAATGTGTGCATGGGAGAATGAATGTGTTTTAATGCTCAATGAAGAAATACATAATAAAGATATATTAATGTGGATCATATGTCTTGGGTAGGTTTTATTTACATTTTATTAATTCTATATAATATTTTTTTATTGGATTCAAAGTCTTTTTTCAAGTGGTTTAATGTTGCAAACTAGAATACCCTAATTTCTATATTAAGAAGACAATATGTACTTTGTGTGTGAATAGAAGATCATATGGAATGTTCTATCAATGAAATTATGGTTGTTATTATATTTTTTAATATTATTAAATTTATTTAGGTATATTCAACTAGTTTCACAAAGTATTTCATTAAATATTGTGCTAAAGCATGTGTTAGATTGTGACTACACAGATAATTAGACCAAGAACAAGAGATAGTTGTGGAACAAAGGATTCAAGGGAGAAGTCCAGTTATTAGGGAAGTTATTTTGGGATTTTATAGACCAAATAAATTTGTTATATTATTTTAAAACTTGATTTAAATACTAAAACCTTAATTTCATTGCTCTCGGGCACCTATAGTTTATTTAGACCCTAAACTAGGGTTTTGAGATGAAATTTAGTTTCCAAGAATTTCTAGCAATAAAAATTCTTTAAACATGGTGATTTGTTAGTTTAGGATGTCTACTAATATGTTTTGAATTTTTTTTATGAGTTAAGTATGGATACATATGTATATGGACCACTATGTGTATCACAGGGTAGGGAAGGCCTAATTAAGCCTAAATAGAGACCTTAAAGGAGTTAAAAGAGTGACTTCGAAGTAGAGCCAGAGTTTAAAACTTCATAGAGAGATTAAAAGATATAGGGTGTCAAAAAAGGTCATTATTTTCTCAAAACTAATCCATACTAGTTTGTACTATTATAAAAGGCCTAAAAAAGGTTACAAGGAACTCTGTCAAAAGGGATGAAGTTGTGTAGGTTGTGGAAGATGTATTGAGTGGTTTTGTAAGTTGGATAATGATTCTAATAGGACTAGAAATATCATGAGAAATATGATAAGAACAATTAAATATAATAGTGAATCCTTGAATCATTGAATGAGTAAGTGAGCCTATGAACCTTTGTTAAAAGATTTATTATATTGAAACAAGGAATAAGTGTGAGTTGTTTGTGTTTCCTCTACATCATGATGCATAATGATAAAATTAAATTTTTGTGGACAAAAAAAACTAAACATAATTTCTAGAAATTTGATCTAACTATTTTGGGAATATTGGAGTCTTATTCCTAATTTAGTTAAATGACTGAGTTGACTAAATCAGTAAATAATATTGCTATAATTGAACTACTAATTTGTATAATTTATTTAACCTTTGTAGCTTTCTAAAAATAGTATTTAAAGAGGATAAATGCAACTTATCTTAAAAATATGTTGATATGACTAAGATAGAGGTTGATACTATTTATGCAAGACTGGGATAGTGTCATGAACCAGGATTTGGATTTTGTTTAGTGAAAGGATAGGAGTGCTGAAAATAGGACACTTCAAGGTTTGGTGCTATAGTCCAAGTCCTAATGTTATTGTGAAAACTAGTCATAAATATCTAATTTTTTTGAGTTTTTTACTTTGTCCCTATGTGACCATACTTGTAAAATTTTGGACTTGAATGTTGATATAGCTAATTGTAGATGAGATTTAATATTCAAACCCTAGACCTTCATTATGCTTGAATGAAACTTGAAAAAGAGGGGAGGTTAGTGTGTGTAATATGCACTAAATATGTAACCACACCCATTGTGTGGGCACACTACTTACATACCAATACTGTGAATAGGGATCAACCCATATGTATATCTCTCACTTTATGTGCTTTGTATAATAGTGTTATGTGGATGCAAAAATGTTAAACTAGGTGTGTTTGAGGTGGTTAGGGACTAGTGTGAGGGTTTGAATATGTTGGTAGTTGTATTGGATGGTTGTATGTAGAGAATAGGAAAATTTTCCTTAGTTGTCTTTCTTGTATTCTTTCTTGTATTTGTAATATTTTCTAACCCCTTTCTAAAGGAAATTAGAATGGGCTTATATAGAGATCTATTAGTCATGGGTTAAATGTATTCACAATAGGCTAACATAATGAAGAAGAGGAATCAAGATAAAATGGTCATTTGGGATCAAAATGTGATTGGATAGGATCATTGGAAATAGAACATCCTAGGGTCTAGTGCTATAATCTAATCCCAACATTCATATCCTATAGGTTCAAGACCTAGGGGATGGAATAATCATGGGAAATGGGGTTTATCTAAGCTAGAATCAGGGCTCAAAATTCTATGGATGATTGGGAATCAACAAAAAGATGCCTAGAAGGGTCAATAAAGCATGCAAGAGGGACCTATGGGTTGGGTGTCACAAGCCACACTCAATATACCAATTTTGACATCTTATATGACTACATTTACCCTCCCCCACTTTATTTTAGTGATGAAGCAAAGTGAAATACTAGGATAAAAGAAAAGTAAAAATTGTACCTAAACTTACCTGAAAGGGTGAAGCCCTTGAAGCTATGTGATGTTGTGTGTACATAGAGAGATCACATTTTGAAGTTTATATCTATAAGAGAAATCAAAGAGTAGATTATTTCTTACTAGATACACTATATCTAAAATAAAAATGTACAAAGCTAGGTAAGAGAGAGAGAAAGAGAAAGGAATGAACACACCTCACTAGGTATGTGAACCAATACAAAACCTATTGTGATGCTGAGTGATTTTGGATAATGCTAAGTAATATTCAGTTGTGTTGTAGCAAGAGTAATATCATGAATGGATCTAAGTGCTCAATTTATTGAGAGTGGCTCAAGAATGTAAAGGCTATCCCTTTGGCTCCATCATCATCTATTGAGTGAAGCTATGTGATCATGCATGTATTAATCAATGTTTGGACTGTGTCCAATGCCTCTAAGTAGGTAGCTTAAGAATGCAAAGGCTAGCTAGTCCTTTGGCTCCATCATTGACCAATAAAATGAAGCTATAAATTGATATCAATATGAATGCATGTCATATGAGATTATTCTTAATGCCCATAAATGCTTTGTAATTTGACAATGTGGCATGGATAGTTGAATGTGTACTAGAAACTAGGCCAATCTTAGCCAACTCTGGAAGGAGGAGATTAGGCTTGTATGAAAGCCACTCTAAAATTAGAAATTAGTCTTATGTGAAAGCCACTCAAGAATGTGTAGGTTAGGCCTGTATGGAAGCCACTCCAAAATGATGTCAACCACCTGAAGATGGAATAAGGCACACAACTATAGAGATTGCTTGGGTAATATACTAAACTCAAAAAGAAAAAAAGTTAAATGTGCCATGCACATTGCCCCCAATCACTGGTGTCTATAACATAGATTTTTATTTGGAAGTTATACCAATTACCCAATCTAAAATTGGAAGCAAGAGCCATCATGCTATGCATGATGCCCCCTATATCTAGATTCTCTAATAAAAACTATACTGAAACTACTAAATTTAGATTGAACTATACCTAAAAAAATTGTAGCTGAGCTAACCTTTCTACCTATTTTTAGAAAAATTAGGTTTTTTGTTATTTAGATAGGAGCGCTAAAAATAAGACATCCTATAATTTGGCATTATTATCCATGTTTGACACTATTTTTGTTTACTAAAAATGATGACTATTTTGTAATTATCACTATTTTTTTGGTCTATTCTGCCTAGTTTAACCTCTGAGTGTTATTTTGAGTATTCTAAAAACTTATTTTTTTTGATTGATTAGGATCTCTAATCTACATGACAAAACACCTGTTTGTTGCCCCCTCTTATGAGGGTAATAATGAAGACCTTTTAATGACTGCCTTCAAAAGAAAGAGCCCTAAAAATGTGTTATGTTGTGAAATACATGATATAGCAATGATAATTGACAAGATATCTCAAGATATATCATGGTTTATATGAGATATTATTAGATGAATAGGGGTATGCCTAGATAGATATAACAATGTAATAACATGTGTAATGTATTGAACTAAATCTAGAAATATTAATTGTTAATTGTTAGTTTTCAAGGAGGGATGGAACATGATGTCCATCATGGAATCCAAGAAAATAAGGTAATACATGATGTGGATCATTACATTGCAAATAGTTGAGAAGTGAACAAGAAAATAAGCACACAAGGCAAGATGCAAGAAGCATACAAGATTGGTTAAGGGGCCAAGCAAGTAAGGGACATGGGCACATGTCACTCAAACTAGAAACCAAGCGTACAAGGCATGTTCAAATGCCACATAAACATATAATAAAAAATAAACAATGTTGGCATGAGGGTTATAATCACATAAAAGAGTAAAAGCAAAGGACATTGGCAAATGTCCTAAGGCACACACAAGAATAGAAGAAAAGAACATTGGCAAATGTCCTAAGACATATATGGGCGACAAAATAGGAACTAATAAATGCAATCACATCTAGCTATGCAAAATATAAAAAGAAGGCATGTAATATACTGTAAATACAATTGCATCTAACTAATCAAAGTAAGAAGTGATAGTATATAATATATGGAGTACAAGACTAGGTATATGCTAAGAAATATACATGTAATATATACTAGTGAATGTCGATAGAGTAATATGTGTAAACTAATAAGTAATTTACATCATCATGATAACTAGAGTATGTTGTGTAGGAATGACATAACCTAGATGGTGTAGTCATGTAGAAGATTCCCCTAGGGGGTAGATATATTGATGTATGCCTCTAATGTATGAAGTAGGATGTCCCCTCAATGGGTAGAGTGAAGAAATCAAGGATCTAGAAGTCACTACTCACACTCAAATAAGATCAAGTGAAGCATGTTAATGTAGATAAATCCACAAATAATATCATAGAATAGAAGAATGTAAGTCTAGCATGGTAGTAGAAATGTAAAGCATAGAGAATGTATACAATTTAAATATTTTTCAATTTTTGAATATTTAAATGTTTTTGTTTTTTGAAATATTTCAATGTTTTTATATTTTAAATGTTTTGAATGTTTTTGTATTTTTGAATTAAGCTATGTACAATCAATCATGAGGAGACTATGTATAATAAATAATGAGAAACTATGCATAAGTAAGCAAAAAGAAACTATGTACAAGAATTTTGAAAAAAAACTGTGTAAAAGCAATTTAAAATAAGAAATATGTACATAATGATGTAAAAGATTAGGATGGAGGGGGTAAAGGGTCAAAAAATGGAGCTCATTGGGGATAGAGATGGAGGAAGGGATCATGACCATCATCAAATGCCTCAAGATCATCATGATAAGTATAATCATATGCCACATAGTTTTTATGCATGGTGGCTATCTCCTCAATTGTTAGTAAGATCTATAGTCTTTGTGTAGTTGGAGATCTATCATTAGTAATGGTGTCATCCTATCGATGGAAAAATAAAGGTTGCTATGGTGGTAAAGATGTTGAGTCTCCTTAGGGATGTTTAGCTCTAGTAGTAGATGGTTTTTGTGGAAGTGGTGAACCTAGTACTGGTGGTGATATAGTCTAAATAGTACATTGAACATATAGTTTATCCAATCTCTATTGTAAAGTTGTACATGAGTTTGTATCATGCCCTATTATCTTGTGAAAAAGAAAAAAAGGGTGACCATATTTCCATGATAACTTGATAATAGATCTATGTCATATTATAGGTAGTGTGATTAATCCATGATCAAGTAAAATCTATAATGTAATCTATGGTTTATGTTGTGTTGTCTACCTAAATCTAAATGACTAGCTCTATATCCATAGAGGTAACCATGTGAACTATATGTGCCAAGTGATTTGTCTATGGTAATGAATGTGGAGTGTATCATGAGAGTATAGTGCAAGATGCTAAGAGTGACATAGGATGTGTAATGAGAGCTCTAGAGTCATCTTGGTACTCTTTTGGGCCAACTAGTGTAAATCTCAATCTACACAAATAGTCATCTATGAGTGTGGGTTTTGTATCATCATCTGAGAATTTTTATCAACATCATGTACATCTGGTAACTCAAAATTTACTATAAGGGGCAATTGTGATATGAGAGTCTCATCAACTATAGTAGTAAAAGATGATGGTACTATGAGAGTATATGTAACTATCATAGTAATTGTAAATGTCATATGAGCTATATTTATATAATTAACTGGTACTATTGGAAATATAATTGATGATTATATAATTATAACAAGTGTAGGAACCATGATTGATGGAGTAGCTAAAATAGCTGAAGCTGCTATGATTGGCTGAGTATTTGGAGCTGAGGACACAACTATAAGTGGAGGAGTACAAGATGTGATAGTCTCTCCTACCTCATATATATGTATATGATCAAGAGAAATATGATAAGGTGGTGATTGAATAGTGATATGAGGTGTCCCATCTGGAAAAATAGTTGAAGATGACTCTATAATTTGGAAATATCTAAATGGTTGGTTATCTATTGGGCATGTGTACAGGTAAACTTCATGGATAAACTTAACACATCAATGAAGAGTATAAGGAACTACCCCCATAATGTGTATCCAAGGCCATGCAAGTAAAATATTATACAAAAGAGGACTTGGCATGTCCTATAACTATGTAGAGAGTGTTTTGGGCCCTACCATGATATCCAAAGAAATGGTGCCTAATGTTTATCATGGTATATCATCAAACCATCTAATATTTTTATATGGTATATCATCAAACCCTCTAATATTTTTATATGATTTTTTCATGGATGCCATATCTACGCCCATGGTTTGTAAGAGTGTAATATTACATATATTAAGTTTGTAACCACTATCAACTAGAACTCTCTTAACTACACTTGTTTTGACTTAAGCTTATATAAATAGTGGTAAATTTTGATCAATAACTATTTGAGATGGCATTTCCTCATGATCAAAATAAATAGCATATTCTATAGTTTTTAACATGTTGACCACTGATGCAAAATAAGAAGGCTTTGAATCAATGGGCATATAAGTTTGAGTTAGTGCCTGAAAAAAAATGTCCTTGAACACATTGGTTTTCTGAAGTAGTTCTAACATGGAAATGTTAGCTGGTGTGTTTCTCAATTGATCAACAATATCATATGCCTTATGTATATTTGCTTGTGTGGGTGGGTTGGACCTAGGATGGGAAGGAATAGGAGCATGGTGAGGCTCCTGACTAGGTGGGGAAGGCATGGTAGCATGTCGAGTAATATCTCTAACCACATTATCTACTATCTATATAGGACTATTAGTGGCTATAGGAGGAGAGTGAAGATAATCGACATGTAAAGGTGGTGGAGGGATAAAATGTGTCAGTTGGGTTCTTTGGCTATGGGTAGTCACTTGGGGAAGAGTAAAATGGACCATGTAACATAACTTGACATGGGATAGAGGCTCCAAGGGAGGTGAGGCAAGAGAATAACTTTCTTAATTTCATCTCATATTATGAAAAGTAAGCATGAAATGCAAAGAATGAATCTTTGTACTAACATATGGTAAACTTCATCATTCATGTACATAATAGGACCGAGTATGGTCTCCTTATTGTTTTCAAGAAATATAAGAAATATGTGTAAATAAGTGAAATCCATTTTTATTATTATGTGAAATCTAATCTTAGATGTAAGGTGATACATTAAGCAAACAAAGGGACATAGTATGTGTAACTAGGGTTTTGAAAAATGATAATTTTAAAATTACTAAGAGATTTTAAAATTTAATGTGAATTTTTTTATTTAAATATGTAGGTAAAAAATCATAAAAATATTAGAAAATTCTTGATTTAAAGGGACCTAGTATATGCAACTAGGGTTTGGAAGAAAATATTTTTATTTTTTTAAAAATTTAATATGGAATTTTAAAAATTAATGTTAATTTATGATTTAAATATTCAGGTAAAAATCAAAAAAATTATTGGAAAAATCAATAAGGAATTTACCCTAGGGTTTTTAGGGTTTTTGTGCACAAATGAAGTAATTCAGGTTCACCAAATGATTTAACTATTTTGAGAATATTGGATTCATATTATTAATTTAGTTAAAGGTTTGATTTGACTAAATTAGTAAATAGTATTAAAATAATTTAACTACTAATTTGTATAATTTATTTGACCTTAGTAGCTTTTTAAAAATAGTAATGAAAGAGGGGATAGGTAACTTATCTTAATTTTTTTTGATACAATTGAGATAGAGGTTGATACCATCTATATAGGACTAGGACAGTGTTGTGAACTAGGATTTGGCTTTCATTTAATGAAAGGATAGGAGCACCAAAAATAAGACTCTTTAGGGTCCAATGTTATAGTCCATGTCCTATTGTTATTATCCAAACTAGTCACAGAGATCTGAGTTTTTTAGGTTTTATCTGATGTCCCTATGTGAGCCTGCTTATGAAATTATGGATCTTAAATGTCGATGGAGATCCTTGTAGATAATATTTAATATTCAAACCCTATACTTTCATTATGCTTGAATGAAACTTGAGAAAGAGGAGGGGGGAGGGGGGGTTAGTGTGTCTAAGATGCATTGAACATGTATCCACACCCCTTGTGTGGGCACATTACCTACATACCAATACTCTAAAGAGGGAGCAATCCATATTTAGTTCTCTCACTTGATGTGCATTGTGAAATAGTGTTATGCAGATGGAAAAATGCTAAACTGGGTGTGCTTGAGGTGGCTAGGAACTAGTGTGAGGGTTTGAATATGCTGGTAACTATATTGGATGGTTGTATGAAGAGAATAGGAAAATTTGCCTTAGTGGTCTTACTTGTATTCTTTTTTATTTTTGTAAGATTTGACAACCCCTTTTTAAATAAACTTTGAATGGGATTTTATAGAGATATATTGGTCATGAGTTACATGCATTCATGCTAGGCTAACATAATGAAGAAGAAGAATCAAGAGAAAATAGTCATTTGGGCTCAAAATGTGATTAGACAGAAGCCCTAGAAAAGGGACACCCTATGATTGAGTGCTATAGTCTAACCCCATTACTCATGTCCTATAGGTTCAAGACCTAGGGGGATGGAATAAGCATGGAAAATGGGGTTTGGCTGAGATGAAATTAGGTCTCTAAAGTATACAAATGACTAATAATCATCAAAAAAGTGCCTAAAAGGGTTAATAGAGCATGCAAGATGGACCTATGGGTTGGGTGTCACCAGCCACACTCAAACTACCAATTTTGGGTAATCATTTGAGATTTTTAATTGAAGGTAAGTCAGGAACATGGGATAGTGTTCTAGCACAAATTGATTATAACAATTTAGTGAAAAGGCCTACATAAAATATACCATTTTATATTATTTATGGGTCATGTACAAGAGGATTTTTGTAATTAAGAGACATGAAGAATGAGCAAAAGATAAGTATTGAAGCAAATGATTTTACATAGCATATGCCAGAATTACATAATCAAGTGTTAAAAAGGTTATAAAGAAATACATCATAGTAAAAATAACATATAAATCATTAGAAAAGAGAAGTTGAATATATTAGCATATTTTATAAAAGATAAATTTATAAAATGGTCATGTGATAAGTTGAAATTGGAAAATATTGGTCTAGGTAGAATTTTGTGAAACTTTGGAAAGAATTCGTATGAAATAGAGTTACCAAAAGATATAGATATATTGCCTCTTTTCAATGTCACTAGTTTGTATCCATATTATGAATGACACATTAATGAGAATGAAATTAAAACTTCTAAACATATATTGGATATTTTGGATGCTTGAAAAATAGTGCAAATAAATAGGAGTGATTAACTACAATAAAGAAGGAATATGCATAATATCTGATAAAATTGAAAGGCCAAGACATATAAAATGTAACATGGATTAGTGAATTAGAACTTGTAATATAAGGGATACCATTAAAATATTTCTTAGAAGTTACATGAGCATGATCACATGTTTCTTTTTCTTACCTAGGGTGTATGATGTAGCCACATCTGGGTTCACGATCAATCTTCCATCAACCAAAAATATATATGTTTAGGAATTTGTCTAAGTTTTATGTTGTGTAAGGTTTATTTATATGCATATTTCTTATTTTAATTTTTTTCATGCATTCTATGTGATGAATATTTTCTTTGTATTATTCTAAATTATATTTGGTATGCATGTGTTTAGTATAGTTCAGTGTTGCCTATAAACACACTTATGTTTTTAATGTTCTATGTTTTTTGTTGTTACACAAATTTGAAAATTTTAATTTGTTTGAATAATTATGTGAATATCTACTAAGATATGTTTTTATAATATCATATTTCCTTGTATTCATGTGGATATTATTTATATGTTTATTTCAATCTATGATTTTTATTGAATAATAGTGTGTTTGTAGAGTAGATTCTTCATCACAATGATAGTTGAGTAGGATATATTTTTGCAGATGATTGTACTTGCATTGTGAAAGCTATGTATCAAATTTTATATTATTTTGAAATATTGATGTGAAGAATGACATCATTATGTAAATGATGTTTAAGGATCACAATACCAAATTTTTATAAAAATTAGCAACTGTGAATTCTTGTGAACTTATGTGATCTTATTTATATTTTTGAAGGAATAATTGTTGATCATTTGATCTTTACTTTATGAAGTCATGTAAAATGATCAATATTCATTTAATAATATCTCTAATCTATTTTGTGATACATAGGATCATAGTACCAAAGTTTTATGAAGATTGGTAACTATGAATTCTTTTGAACTCATGCAGCTTTATTAATAGTTTTGAAAGAATAGTTGTTGATTATTTGGTATTTAATTTTGAAAGCCATGGAATATGATAAATATTCATCTAATTTAATATCTCTAATCTATTTTTTGATACATTTAGTTGTAACATGTTCTTGTTCCTTAGGAATGTGGAGACTTATAATATTTGTGACACACTAAGGTGTGTTAATGTTATAGACTGGTAAAATCACTTAATGTAAGTAGGTGGGTCTTGCATCTATGTAAGTGTAGACACTATAAAACCATACACTATGGACCTAGATGTCACATTAATATTTAAACCATCCCTTTCCCCCCTTTGGATTAGATTGTTTACTAATTCTCCCATTATTTAACCTTGAACCATTCTCCAAGGAATTGACCGCCAGTCATTAGTGGATTAGCCAATTTTGGCTATGTCCCTTTGACCACCAGTGGTCATCTCTAGACCATCGATAGTTATTTGAACTCTTACATGATCAAAGGAATCAATTGTAATTTGATTGCATCTCACTCATTGATTACCAACTATCTAATTTTAGTCTATTTTTCACATGATCAATGTATGATTAGACTATTGGTCAGGATGTTTGATAAACCATTTTTTAACCTTTTTATTCAAATTCCTTTCCCTCTATATTAAGATAAGAAGAGAAGGTTGAAATCAATCATTTAGGGGAAAGATATTCTGACTCTCAAGAAAATCTAAAAGCTTCTAGTGAACCAAGTATTAGGTTAAAGGCTTAATGTACTTTTGTAACTCACTATCTTGAGCCAAGATACCATTACTTTGCCAACATTTCTCCAAGATCCAAAACAAGATTTTAGCCAACCTTCAACATTCCCCAGACTAACAACACCTCAAAGCTAAGTATCTATGCTTTTTTTTTTATCAAGATTCATCAATAATATTTATTTGTTTCATTGTTTATGTCATTACTTTTTATTTCCCTTTCATCTCATTTTCTTGTGTTGGAGTTATGTAACTCCAAACACTTCACCTCTCACCCCAAAACCACCCACAACATATTTTAATCACCTAAATACCCAATCCCTAAACTAGATACCTTTGAGCATTACTTTATACCTTGAAACAAACCTTCAACCCAAAAAGTACTTCTAGAATCTCTTTGCAACCTCCCAATAAGCTTATTTTCCCAAACCCCAAATCCCACAGTAACCAATAATGGTTATACCCAACCACCAATGGTTGGCCCTAACCAATGATGGTCATACCCAATCATTGATGGTTACTATGTGTCCATTTTTACAACAACAAGCTGATTTGACCCATCTACCCATACCAAAATCCCACTTTTTGAGTTTTTGTTTTATTACAAAACTTTAATTTATTTTCTAAATCAAGTTTGAATGATTTAGCATTAGTATTCAATCATTTATTGTTATCTTTAACTAAATTCACTTTGTTTTTTTCAAGCATTTCTTGTATTTTATTTCATTACCTTATATTATTTCATGTAAGCTCCTATTTTTAGCTTATCATAATTTAATTGTCTTAAAAGTGTGGATCGATAGCCTCCAAAGAAGCTTGTGCTTCTTGGATCTAGCTCATTCTAGGCAGTCCACCCTACTATCTCACTAATCAACCATTCTCTTCAAGTGTTTTCTTATCTGCAGGTCATCCTCCCTAGATAAAGAGGAGTATCTACAATCAACTAGATTCACATGCACACAACACATCAGTTTCTACTAACCTTACCCTTCTTTCAATTTTTTCAACTTCTTTTTGAAAAAACATTAAGCAAAATTTTAGTGAAACATTCTAGCACACCGGTGAGACCCTTTAGCTTTTTCTTGGGTTCATAGTTATAGTAAATTTGTTTGTATTAGAGAAGAGTCATTCATTGCTTTCTTTTATGAAAAAATAAATGTTCCTTATTTCCTTTCTAAAATGCAAGTTCTAGTTTCTTTTGCTTTCTTAGAGAAATGAATTAAATTGTCATTCTTGCTTTCATTTCTAAAAATCAAAAGTACTCATTTTATGCCTAGGATTTTTGCATCATCATATCACATCTATGTGCATCTTAGTTATTTTTTATTCATTTAAAAATACATTAAAATCTTCTTTTGGATTAAAATTAACTTTTCATCCATAGTTTGCTTGTATTCATTATCTCACATAGCTTAGTTTAATAAAGTAAATTATTCATAGTCTCACTTCTTATCACACACATAATACCAAACCACACATTCAATCAAACATAAAAACATTGACATAAGGCCTGACTAGGATTTCATCACCTAGTAGTCACCTTTTCTCATATATCCTACTTGGATTTCACCACCAAGTGGAGAACCATCTCAATATGCTAGCTGAGTATAATCTATAACTCAATATATTTTGGCTAAGCACGCAACACCTTTATCATTGTGGTGTATGAAGTGAGGGGGTAGGCCCCAATATCATGCCATGTATCAAGTTTTAGTATATATATTGAGATATTTTAACTACCCAAAACCATCCTTAGACATCTTCTTCTAGTACCCACCCTAGAAACCCAAGTTAGTCCTCATAACTTCTTTAAAATTGAGGCATAAGCCTATAGAGAGATAAAAGTTACCTTAGGATTTTAACTCACTTTAGTGTATGCATTATTTTCCTAGATATCTTTTTATTTTGAGTTTTAAGATCACTCTTATCTTCCTTTTCTCCTTTACATGGTTCTCACTAGACAACAACTAAGAAACCAAGTAAATCAAGATTCACCTCAGAACCACACATCTTCCTCGTCTTCATAATCCATGTATTATGTCTCAGATATATAGGGTTATCCCCATCCTTCTAGAAGTCCCAATATCCCTCGAACAATTTTTCAAGGTGATATAGATTTTTCCACCTTTTTGGATAACAACCCCATAACCCTATAACACTACCTTAACACTATATCAATTCTTACCCCTACTTTGATTCTATCTATTGATCCAACCTATGGTAGGTCATCCCGTATTATGGGTAGCACCTTTATTTCCACAATTTACACCTAAACCTTAGTCACCCAAGCATCTTATTCTACTAATAATCCCTCTAATACCACCATCCAAAACCAACCCATCCAACTAACCAACACTTAGATGCCTTCCACCCCAACCAATAACTCTTTTAGTATAGGATCAACCCAACCTTTGGGTACCTATACCCCACTTCTCATTGGAGTACCCTCTACTAGTATTTCCACCCCTCCTCTTATTATTTCCAACCCATAAACCTTCACTCCATTCTAAAGCTTGGTGGTTTTTATATCTTATACCCTTATACCCATTAATACCAAGGTTACCACCCATCCTTAACCTATCAACCCAACCATACCTCCAACCCAACCCATGTCAATTATTCAACAAGTACACATCGCACCCAAGCTATATTCCTCACCTACAAGGGTATATGGCTCCACCTTTTACCCAACCTCATATATCCACTTACCTATGCATGGCATCCTCTCAGCCACCCATGTCCACATACTAATATGTGGTAACCTTCCACTAGCTATACTTATATTGCACCTACTTAACCCCAATAGAATTTACCCTACAACTATAAGGGTGAACAACCAAAAAATGATCTAGTTAAGATACTTATGAATAAGATGACCAATTTGAAGTCATGTATCTTCAATTCCCATTAATTCTTATCATATGATAAAATTTGCAATAAACCAATTCATCTGTCCATCCTAATCTTGCCTTATCCTACTCAACGGGAACTTTTGAAATTTTTAAAATTTTAGAGCAAGGAATATCCTCATAAGCATCTTAGATAATTTAGACAATCTTTCTATTTTATTTCTTATGATGATGCTCTCCTTCTTTGTACCTTTCCCATGTCCCTATCTAGTCTGGCATTAGATTGGTACAATGCTATTACTAGGCATTCCCTCTTTTATTTTTCCCAATTATCCCAAAACTTCTTATATCATTTTTCCATAAATATATCTAATAAATTTTCAATCACCGACCTCTACTCTATTTAGTAATTTGAGGGTGAGTCAATTGATGATTTTATGGCTTGTTGGAGAGGTTTCATAAACTAACTCTCTTTCTATTTGCCCCAACTTGAGCTAATTGAGATTTTATCTCAAGCTTGTGTGAAACATATTTCCTCCACTCTAAAGGTTCAAACTTTCAAGATCTTTGATGAGTCTTTAACCATGGCATGGAAATTAGAGATTGGAGCCATTAGTGAGGGGAAGATAAAATTGAGAAATAAGAATTTTAGTTTCAAGTCAAATGAAACTTCCTCCTCCAAAACCACCAACCACTCCAATACCAATGCCAAAATAAATGGAACCATAAATGTCATTGTCCTTAAAACTACTCCTTCTCTAGTTATTAATGAACCTAACTCTTATATTTCTTCCAACCATAATAACCAAAGCCAAAACTGTAACAACCAAAAACAATATACTCCTTTAAAGGAGTCATATGCTTCCATTTTGGGAAACTTATTGAAGGCATATATCATACAATTTCCTCCAATAAAAAACCCAAAGTAATTTGATTCTTCTCATTCTATACCTGGTTGGTATAATGATAGTGAATTGTGTGCCTTCCATCATGTCAATGGACATGATGTTAGTAGATGCATTACCTTTAAAAACATTGTCCAAGGGTTGATTGACAAGGGAGAACATGTGCTAGATAATCCAAATGCACCCCCAAATTAGTCATTTGACATATTTAGACAACCTTTTCCCAACCATACTCCTTCTGCAAACAATGAACACAATAAAGTGTAATCCTCTCGTAGCCATGAGGTCCATACTATCAATGTGGTTATTAGTGATCTCATTGTTGAGGAAACCATTTCCCAAACCACTTCTTCTTCCTCTCCACTTATTGATGTGGTGGATTTTCCTTATATTCCTTTGGGAACCAAAATAAAGGAAGAAACTATTCCCCTTTCTCCACTTATTGAGTTAGTGGAGCTACCATCTTCTCCCTTGGAAGACATACCAAAAGAGGCAACCATTACAACCATACCCTTCTTTTCAATCATAGAGAAATCCACTCTTTCTTTAGAAATAATTCCTAAGGAAGATGTCACTTTACCTAATCCTCCCATGAAATAATCACCTTCCAAAACCTTGGTGTCTTTGATTGAGGAAAAGTATAAGGTAACCATTCCCCTCTCTCAATTCATGGGTTTGTCCTTTGAGACCAATATCGAAAGAACCAATCCTGTCTATAAGCCTTTTTAGATTGGTTCAAAACTTGGAGTTCCTATCCCAACCCAACATGGATCATGTCAAATTTTGGAATTATCTTGGGCTCTCCTATCTAACCAAGCAAGATCCCTCAACCATACCATTATCAACCCAACCTTCCACTTCCACTAGTCAACCCACCATCATCCCAACCAAACTAGTAGAAACCTCTTCCTCTCAAACCATAGTTAAACCAACCAAACCAACTCCAACCAGAGTAACCCAAGTACCTTTTACCATTCCAATAAATCCCACCAAAAACTTAGGCATGCTTCCTATTTAGAGCCTTACTCACCCTCCATTAAAGTTGGATTTAGCACTATTTAGCCCATCAGAAAACCACATGTTAAACCAATAAAGTGGAGCCACCTAGGATCCCAAAAACTAAAAGCTTGCCACCCATTTCTACATTACCTTACATTTTAGGACCACATACTTCTTCCATCCCAAGACCTCATTCTTCTATGAATAAGACACATCTCCCAAAGACAACCCAAACCCAACCTCCTCTTTCAGCTACACCTCTACCTATTCTTTCCATGCCTTCTACCTCTAAACCCTCCACTACCAAGTCTTCTACTTATAACCCTTCTATTTTGAAACCATCCCCTACCAAACCTATTATTTCTAAACCTTATGCCTCTAAACCATCTACATCTAGGCCATTAAATTTGAAACCATCTACCTCCAAGACATTAAATTCCAAAACACCACCCATCAAGAAAATTCCACCACTTAAAACTCCATTGTGAAGCCTACTCCTGAGAAGGCTTCCACCCTGAAAGACAAAGACAAAACCCCAACACCCTTGTCACCTTTTCTTGAGTCTTACTCAACCATCTTGCAAATATTATTTCTTGACTTTGCCTCCTATAAAAACATTTCACCCCCATAGTCTTAAGCCATCCTTGATTAATGAAAATCTAATCTACTCATACCATAGAATGTTAGGACATGATACAAAGAAATGTAAATCTCTCTAAGTCCTAATCAATCATCTATGTGCTAATGATGACCTATTTTTAGAAGAGCCTCCCCTGAGCCCACCATCAATCCAAAAACCATAAACCACTACCCCAAATATACCTACTCCCACACTCTCATCTAAGAGTGAAGAGGAACCAAAGCAGTTCTCTAGCCCAACTCTTTCCCAAATCCATACCATCCATGTAGTCACATGATTGCAATCCCAACAAAAAGATAAAGGGAAGGAAAAGGTGTCCATTTTATGGACATATCCTTCCTCCACAACCCAATCACCTAACCAAACCCAAACACCTTCACCTAAGCCCAAGCCCATGGTGTCCATCTTGGGTGCCTCCCAATCTAACCCTTCCAAGTCAATCCAAAGAATAGTTATAATTAAACTTCACCAAAAAATGGTGAAGATGAGTTTACATTAACTAATAAATAGCTCACCCCATCACCACCAGAAGATGATAAAAGCTTTGTAGACCATAGAGGTTCAACCAAAAGATCCATAAACTCTAGCAGCCTTTATCAGATCCCTTCATCTTTCCACCCTTGTTACTTTTAAGGATTTATAAATGCCCTTCATTTATCCCTAGGATCTATATTCTCCCCTCTTTAATATCGCATACATAAAATAAACCTACATCAAAAAGGTTACGATTGATGGAGGATCTAGCATCAACATTATCTCCTCCCATGCATATGACTAACTTAAAATTCTAAAGAACATTATGTCAAAAACCACAGTGGTGCTCTGCTCCTTCAATTACACTATGGCAACAACTCTAAGAACTATCATCCTCCACATTCATTTAGTACCTCCCACACTTCTTGAGCTGTTATACATAGTGGAAGGTGAGTTCTAATATAATGTTCTACTTAGATGCTCTTTGATCCATTTAATGTGTTGTGTGTCATCTACCCTACATCAATGCATCAAATTTGAGAATGAGGGTCAAGTGATTACCATACAAGCTAACACAAGTCCTTTTACATCATGCAACATGTCATACCAGTTGAATGATGTTCTCCTTCCATCCACCAAGCCTTCACCAACTAATGACAAATCCACCTCTTCCATCAACCAAGCCTTGAATATCTCATTCATCCCTTCTACCCAAATCCTCATCAAGGACCCCTTGGAATCAAAATTTCAATGTCTCTTTCTTGGATAGTATCACTTCTTGACCTTGGATGCCTTCCCTACTCCCCAAGAGTATGGGAACCTTGACCAAAACACTAGTTATGATCCCAATATCAAAACCATTATTTCTTCTAGGCCTTCCAATCTCCAAACTAATCTTGTCTATGGTAAAATTGATCAAATAATTAGAACCTCCTCTACCTCCTATTTTCCTCAACCATTCACCTTCAATTTCTCATATCTAGATTAACTAGAATTCACTAAGACAGATCCATAAGTTTGCTTGGAAGGGATTCAGTCTAGGATGTTATGAACATGGACCACATGATTTATTTCCATATAAGACTCAAAAGCCTCATGATAAATTTGGTCCTATATTTATTACACTTGACGAGCTAACTAATTCACGTCCCATTACCATCATTGATGAGGAAGTTCCATCCTCACCAACCCATCCCCCATTAAAATATAAGGATTTTGATACCATTACCCCTAAATTTTTTTTCATCAACATGATTAACCTTGGACCCTTGACTTATCAAAAGGATGGGGAGATTGTCACCATTCCTCTGAATCATCTTAAGATGGTAGAAGATGATTCTCCTACCATTAATACCATTTAGTGTCAAGATGATGATTCCCTTATTGCCTATCTTGGTGTAGAATATTCCTCCATCCATAAATGATTCCCTCATAAGACTTCAACCATGTTGAACAAAATCACCATAGATGTCAACTTGGGTACTCAAGATAACTTGTACATTGTCAAAATTGGCCAATTGCTAGATTCCTCAGAGCTTCAATATTTTCCCTCCTTATGAGAATGTAACATAGTATTTTCTTGGTTTTAAAAAGACATGTGAGGAATCAGACCATCCATCACTACCCATAATATCATTACTACCCATGATGCTAAAACTATCAAGCAAAAGCTTCATCGGATGCACCCTCACATAGCCCTTCTTTTCAAAGAAGAGTTTCAATGCCGCCTATCTATAAATTTCATCCAACCCATTGACTATCCCTAATGGGTCTCAAATGTCATCCCTATCACCAAATAAATATAGGGACTTTGCATTACATGGATTTCCATGATCTTAACCTTGATTTCCTAAAGGATGACTTCCCTTTGCCAAGTATTAACTAGCTTGTTGATATTATTGTTGGCCACGAGATGTTATCTCTTATGGATAGTTTCTCTAGTTATAATCAGATCTTGATTTCCCTTCAAGACTAACATAAAACTAATTTTATCACCCCATGGGGAACCTTTTGCTATAGGGTCATGCCTTTTGGTCTAAAAAATGCTTGTGAAACCTACCAATGTGCCATGACCTATATCTTCTTTGAATTTATTCACAAAACTGTAGAGGATTATGTGATGACCTTCTCAAGAAATTTAAATTTCATAAATATCATTTAATAGTTTTCAAGGTTATTTTTGAATGCCTCCTTTATTACCATGATCACCTTAACTTGAAGAAATGTATTTTTAGGGTCTTATCAAGAAAGCTCCTTAGTTTTATCATCTCTCTTCGAGGAATTGAAGTTGATCCTACCAAAATCAAAATGATCCTTAACATCCCTCCTCTAACCCACCTTAAGAAACTATAAAACTTATAGGGGAAGCTCCTATCCATTCATCTCTTCGTCTCTCAGTTATCTAATAGATGACAACCTTTCCACTACCTTCCTAAAAAAATGTATCTTTTAAGTGGAATAAGGACTTCATAAAGGCTTTTGATTCACTTATAGAGTAACTTATTTCTCCACCCATCCTCATTCCTCCCAAGGAGGATCAACCTTTCTACCCTTATATTTTTGCCACCAACCACTCCTTATGGGTAATGCTTACACATCAAGATGGGTAGCATAAAGAGTAAGTTGTCTACTATATAAGTCAAATGCTTATAGAGTATGAGAATTAGTACACTCATACCAAAAACTTTACCTCAACTTATTATTCATAGCTTCTAAACTCTACCACTAACTTCTCAACCACAAAACCTATGTCATAACCAATGTTAACCCAGTCAAGTATATGCACTCCAAGCCATACCAAAACTAGTATATGGCTAAGTGGCTCATGCTCTTAGCTGAGTTTAACCTTAAGGTCCTCTAATATAAGTTAATTAAATGTAAATAAATCACCAACCAATTGGCTAAAGTGCATTTAGTAGACAACCAACCTTCTCCTCTTGATTTTCTTGATGAGTCCATCATGGTTCTTTCACAAGAGGATTTCATCTATAAAATGACCATGTTCTTTGATGGATCATAATGCCAAAATGGTGGGGGTTATATTATCATTATTATCATCCTTGATGTTGAACCCCTTCCTTTATCTTTAAATATTTATTTCAATTATACCAATAACATGGTTGAGTATGAAGCCCTAGTGATAGGTATCCAAATTGATATAACCTTGGGAGGCAGGATGCTCAGTGTTTTTGGTGACTCCCAGCTCATGGTCAATCAAATAAATGGATCTTATCAATGTAAAAATGATGTCTTTAAATATTATAAATATCCAATCAATGTACTCTTGGCATCATTTGAACATCACCTTATCCAAACCATTTCACGATCTATGAACAAGTTTGCTAACATGATGGCTTCCCTTGCTTCCTAGATCCCATCTATAACTTCTAAGTCTAAGCTATTTGTTATTATACATCATCTTAATAATAATTATTATACAACATCAAACCCTCACATATTTAGTGTGGAGGAGATCCAACCCAACCTTTGGAATAAACAAATCTTTGACTATCTCAACCTAGGCATCATTCCCTCCAATCTTTCTAGGAATAGTTGAAGAACATTCATTCAGGGTACCTCTCACTATACCAAACTAGGGGTAATTATGTAAAAGTGTGGATTTAATGGTATCTTTTTTCATTACCTATGTGGTCATTAAATTTCTCATGTTATTAAATAAATGCATGATGGGATTTATGGGGGACACTTTAGTGGCCTAGTTATGGCTAAACATATCCTTTGCCATGGCTACTATTGGCCCACCCTTAACCAAGACTATTATGATTACATGAAGAAGTGTGTTAAATTTAAACAACATTCCAATTTACATAATGTACCTATTTATAGCTTTCAAGTATTTTTGGCCCTTTTTGCAATGGGGACTAGATCTTATTGGTGAAATTAACCCCCATTCTTTATAGTGACATCATTCTATCATCAATGCAATAGAATATTTCACCAAATGGGTGGAAGATATTCTTCCCATCTCAACCAAAGGTAAAAATATTATCAATTTTATCAACCATCACATCATTTGTCATTTTAGTGTTTCTCATAATATAATCATTGATAATGGTAAATATTCAAAAAATTGAAAAGTTTAAGGTTTGTGTGATGCATTAGGAATTAAGTTGAGTTTCTCCTTGACCTATAATCCATAAGCTAATGGATAGGATAAATATTCTAACAAAACCATTAATAACATGCTAAATAAATTGGTTAATTCATCTGGTCAAGATTAGCATTTACACATCCATTTTGCCTTATGGGCATATTGTACTAGTAGTCAAACCCCTATGGGTGCTACCCCTTTTTCTCTTATTTTTAGGGTAGAGGTTGTCTTAAATATTGAATTACAAATTCCCTCTCTTTTCATATCCCTATATGATATCATTTTTTAGGGTGATTATCATTAAGAATGTTTAACCTAACTTAAGCTACTTGATGAGTGTTATTTGGTCACACTTAACCATCTTTGTGTCTATCAAGAATGAGTCAAGCGTGCATAAAAAAAAAACTTATGAGAATGTGAATTAAACATAGAGGACCTTGTATTAAAGTAAAATCAACATGTAACCAATATAGAAAAAAATCAAGTAGGGCAAGTTTGCTTTCAATTGGCTTGGACCTTATATCATTAAACACAAGTATGGAACAGGGGCTTATCAATTATCCTACCTTTAGGGGACACCAGAGCCTAAGATTCTCAATGATTCACATCTACATCCTTTTATTTGTTAAGTAAGATTGAACTCACCTTCTATCTAATTTAAGCTCATCCCTTGTTTTACAAAATTTTCACCTCCATCCCCTCACTTTGAGGACTACTGATTAAAGCACAGAATCATGTGATTTTCCATCATAGTTGTAGCCTTAATCCTAAATATGGGTACTAAGGTTATAACCATGGAATTATTATCATGGATGTTTTTTGTCCCAAATAAGATGGAATCCCATGGTTGTTGTCTCTTAAATAATCCTCTAACCCACTATTTTAACCTTCTTGTGCTTTAGTTTTGCCTTCATAAAGGTAATAATTTTAGCCTATATAAGCAAGTATATGTCATAAAAAGCAAAAACATTAACAACCATCTATCCTATGGGTCATTTATAGCATTAATAGATTGTTCACTTGAAGGATAGCTACCAAAACCAATCAAAATTGCTAAATATCAGGTAGACTATCCCCTTAAAGGATAACTATCACAAAACCTAAAATAAGTCTCAACAAGCTTTGACCATTCCCTTGAAGGATGGATAAGTAAAATAATTGTTTAAAATCAATAAATTTATTCAAAGCTTCCCACATTGATTAGCTTCCCCAACTTCTCAAATCAATAACAAAAATATCAAAATACCCATTATTTGGAATCCTTAATCAACTTTCATGAGTAGACTTCTCGTATTGATCAATCTACACCATCCATGACATAGTTTTATTTATAATAAATCTTTGGTAACCTATAAAATAGGCATGCTAGTCTCACAAGAAGGTTCCTTAAATCATCAATCTCCCCTTTTATACAACAAGGGACTCTGAGCTTACTTGACACTATGCGATCAATTTTTTTTTTTACCAATTAACTTATGCTAATGCAAAGCATGTGAAGGGCTCATTTCATAAGTTGATCTTATATTATTTTGATTTTGGTCCTCACAAATGAAATAACATTATGTATCCTTGTTTTCTCAAACCTATTTGTTGATGCTTCACTAATGTTATTGTCTTTTGATTATCTTATCTTTATTTTCTTTTCTCACATTTAGTTTTGTTGTCCAAACTTACTCTATGTGTTTTAAGATTAATTCACCTTTATATAATTAAATACAATTCATTAAAAAAATATTTAAATCAACATTTTATGTTCTATTTCATGATTTGTTTCTACCTTAATTGTCTAAGTGTTTTAACCATAAAAACATTTTCATAAATTAACCACCTCATATATCAAAATTCATCTCATCTA
This sequence comes from Torreya grandis, assembly GCA_037957365.1. Lineage (NCBI taxonomy): Eukaryota > Viridiplantae > Streptophyta > Pinopsida > Cupressales > Taxaceae > Torreya > Torreya grandis. Next base: position 457,633 of record JARHVA010004912.1, on the reverse strand, counting down.
TTTAAATAATTAGTCACATCTCATTATTCATCATCATTTATCACATTTATAACCATTCATAAACCAATGATTCATCACATATGTTATCCATCACATGTCTATCTAGATAAAGGAGAACATAGATTCATTTAAAATACCCACATTTCTAACATCTAATTAATCATGTATCTACAAATAATAAAAATGTTAATCATAACTGTTTCTACCTCAAATTTTGCTTTTCAGACTAAAAAGAAAGAAACTAAAAGAAAGTAATGGACAAGGCTTGGAAGTACCTGGACTAAAGATTGCGCACCGTAAATCCAGACGTTTGTGAGCACTCCTCTTTGGCTGTGGAGGAATGACACCTGCAAGAAAAAAAAGGAAACTAGGACAAGAAAAACGTTAGACAGATAGGCAGTGGGTTCCCAAGCAAAAGGCTTGTTCCCAGAAGTGTAAAAACTTCCTTAAGGGAGGTCAACCCACTGTTTTGATGAGATAAGTGACTGATAAAAGACAGAATGCCAGAATACAGAAATGACAAAGAAAGTAAAAAGGAAAGAAGCAAACAAAATGATTACCTGAAAGAGCTGTTGGGCTGAAGACAGTCGCCGAGGTCGGAAATGTCGCCGGCGTCGGTTATCTGATCCGCCGGCGTCGGCTATCCTGCCGACGTCGGTTGGTGAAGTGACCGGCGTCGGTCGGGGTTGTGGCCTGTAGTCAGGTCTGGGTTGCTTGCTGGACTGTGGACGGGTCTGAGACTGAACGGGGACAAGTTTGGATGGATTGGGGAGTGGCCTGGTTCGGGTTGGGTACCTGTTGCAAGGTCTTTTTGGCAGAGGGGTGAGGAAGTTGAAAGAGACACAGAGGACAGGGAAGAGGAGGATTCACAGAGGATGGGGCCTGAGAAGGCTTTGCAGCCTCTCAAGGGGGAAGGACAGAGGGAGCAAAAGACAATAGAATATAGATGAATGAATACAATGAAATAACAAACCCAGACTAGCTTACCTTTAGCTTACTGAATGAAGAGAGAAGAAGATGTTGCTGGAGCCATAGAAGAGTTGCTGCAAGGAGAAGGTGCTGATCCAGGGCCTTTTCACCTGTTGCTGCTATTGCACGAGGTCAAGACAGAGGAGAGATCAAAGCCAAAGCGTCAAGAGAATCCGTTTTCGAGCTCAAGAGTCCAGGGGGTGCAACGGATGCAAAAGGGGATAATGAAGGCTGCCGACGCCGACAGTTTTGCCGACGTCAGCTGAAGGGTCGCCGACGTCGGCGGTCGCAGGATGGGCACAGAGGCTAAAAATAGCCTCTGCCCACTCTTGCACGCCGCTGAGCGAGGGGTCATGGGCAGAACGGTCATGAGGATGCCAAAATGGACGAGGGGGGATATAATGGTGAGATTTGGCCTAATAAATGCTAGGGGGAAGGTGGAGGGATTCAAGGGAGGATCCAAGGTGGCAAGGGTAGGGTGGAAAGGGGGCCTAATTTAATTAAAAATAGATGTTAATTTCTAATTAATAAGCCCTAGGTGGGTTAGGGACCAAGGAGGACTAGGTGGGAAAAAGGGCCAAGGGGGAGAACCAAGGTGCAGACACGTTTGCGGTGTCTACATTTGCCCCTTTTTGTCTTGTTGGTTGTTCTGAACGAACTGCAAGACAAAAACAGGGAGTGGTTGCCCCAGGTGAAGGATGATGCATTCCCCCTCAAAGCAGGAGTCGAGAAAAGGAACCTGATGTCGGGTGCTGATTTGACAAAAGGTGAATGAGAAAGAGAGAGGTGAGTGAAAACGCTGCAAAAGTCGTGATTGCGTGTATACCACGTCACGGGATAGTCGGGTCAAATTGTCACATGGTCAAGGGTCAAGGAGTGCCAAAATTGAAGTAACCAGGCCCCAGCATTTAGTCGTCTGCTGATCGGGTTACTCAATCTAAGCTGAAGCTCCAAATGGTCGTCATGTCCCAGGTATCCAGGGCTCAGGAAGTGCTCTCAGAAACACGAAAAGGTCACAAGTAGTGGGGATCAACTGGCTCGCGATCTTATACTTGTGAAGGGTCAAAAAAAAGTCTGCAGACAATTCTGCTAACCAGCCGTGGAATAGCATACACGCAAAAACAACCAAGGCAACATTGTCTTGGAAGTGGTCGAGGTCGAAGGAGATAGGCATGATCGCCAATGGTCATTGGTCAAGAGGATGGATAGACGAAAGGATGCGGCCGAGCTAACCCCAGAAGACATGTTATCTGAGTGCTGCCTACATAGCCCTGGTGACAGGGCCTCAGGCCGATGTAGTTCTCCCTAAAAGGGAGGGGGGTCGGAGGGATTGATAGGTCTTGGTCAAAGTCGATGATTGGTCTTGGTCAGAGGTCTATGATTGGTTTTGATCAAAGGGAATGATTGGTCTTGGTCAAAGTTGACGAAGTTGGGTGTGATAAGAGTCAAAGAAGAGAAGGTTTATCCATCACAGAGACGAACAAACGGGGGTGGTCGAGCTAACCTCAGAAGATGTGTTATCTGAGTGCTGCCTACATAGCCCTGGTCGTAGGGCCTTAGACCAATGTAGTTCGGACGAAGGGAAAAGATTGATCGATGATTGGATGTGGTCAAGTGTCAAAATGATGAGGGAAAGATGATGCTATAGATGTCACATTGGTCGAGAGGCTTTCATCCCTAGCAAGTTTCCATAGTCGTGATGGATGTATGCTAAAAATGAATAGAAGGTCTATTTATGCTTCAGCAAGTATTGGTTTATGCTTAACATAAATTGGGTCTGGTCGGTAGTTTCCATGGGTATTGGTCTCCATAGAAACTATGCGAAAAGGACAAGGATGATGCCTGATGTCATGTTGGAAATGTCGAGGCTGGTTTGAAAAAAATGTTGAAGTTGGCTGGGTTTAAGGATGAGTCGATAATTGACGTGGCCAAAGCGTGACCAAAGTGTAGAGAAAAGGTGAAAGGCAAATTGCTCTTTCATTGACACAGACCAGAAAGGAAGCATAGATAGGGGTTATTAGAACAAAAGCCTCGTTCATGCATTGCGTCGATGACCAGTGTTGAGTTAGAACGGTAATCGAATCACTTTGACATTAAAGTGAGCTCGAAGTCCCTTGAGCCGGTGATAGAAGGGGGATAGGGTAACCCAGTTTAAGAGCAGGAATAACCTTGCCCCTTTTGTAGGAGACCCTGAGACAACTACAAGCCAATGTCCGTGACTCGTTTTTTTTTTTTTTTTTTTTTTTTTTTTTTTTTGGTCAGGCTGATCGATGCGGGAAGCCTGCATAGAGATGTCACTTGATGTAATGGTCATGTTGCAAAGCTGATCGATGCGGGAAGCTTCTAAGAAAAGTGCTGTTTATTGCCAGAGTAGTCATAGCCATCCTTCGAGGGAGTGGTCTAGATTTTTGCTTAATAATGTTTGAAAAGTTGGCCTAGCTGTCCTTCAAGGGATCAGTCTAGTAATACAGCAATGATAATACAGCTGTCCTTCGAGGGATCAGTCTGTCTTTTTGATTTGACTTGACTTAATTTAGTGACCATGGATATGTTTTGACATCTTGATTTGGATTTATTGATAGGAATAAGAGTCACGGACAAGACTGTAGAAGCCCAAGGATGCCCCTTTTTATTAGGACAAAGCATCACTGCATCCTAAAAGGGTTGTAGAGGACTTGTTAAAGGGGAATAGGGTTGAAAGGGATGAGGATTAAGAGGATGAGGATTGCTCAAGGGACGAGCTTAAGTTACGTGTCAAGTAGATGAGTACGCGACTAACAAAAGAAAGGTCGAAGATGCAACGCATTAAGAGGCTCAGGTTCTGGCCGTCCGTCGAGGGAAGATAGACGATAAGTCCCTGACCCATACTTGTGTGTGATGATAAAAGGTCCAAGCCAATTGGGGGCAAATTTACCTCGTTTACTTCACTCCATATTGGTCACGTGCTGATTCTCTTTGAGGACGAGGTCTCCGATGTTAAAATCTCATTCTCGCAGATTTTTGTCGTAGGCCCGCTTTATGCGACTTTGGTAGACATGGAGATGATTAAGGGCAACAAGACGATGCTCATCGAGTAACTCAAGTTGAGCTAAGCGATCCTGACGAAAGTCGTCGTTGGAGAGAATGTCATGCAGGGAGATGCGGAGAGACGGGATCTGTACTTCGAGAGGTAAGACAGCCTCTGTTCCGTACACGAGAGAAAAGGGGGTAGCACCCGTAGAGGTTCGGATGCTAGTGCGGTAGGCCCACAAAGCGAAGGGGATATGAACGTGCCAATCCCTTCCTGTATCGTCGACCACCTTCATGAGAATTTTGGTGAGAATTTTGTTGGAAGCCTCGGCCTGCCCATTTGCTTGTGGGTAGTAAGGCGAAGAAAAGCTGAGTTTGATGCCAAATGAGTCGCATAGTTTTTGGACAGTCTTGTTTTTGAAGGACTTGCCGTTGTCGGTGATGATTTTGTGAGGGACACCAAAGCGACAGATGATGTGGCTACTGATGAAGTCGGCAATTTTGTCAGCTTTTGTGGAGACGAGAGGAATGGCTTCCACCCACTTGGTGAAATACTCAGTGGCAGTGATGATGGACTGATGACGAAGAGACGAGTGAGGGTTGATCTCACCGATGAGATCCAAGCCCCACTGAGAAAAAGGCCAAAAATCCTGAGCGACTTGCAAGGCATGACTGGGGAGATGAAGCAGGTTAGAGTGCTGCTGACACTTGATGCAACGCCGAACATAATCGCTACAGTCTTGATGAAGGGTGGGCCAATAATAACCCAGGCGAAGGAGGCGCTTGGCAACCGAGTTTCCACTAAAGTGTCCACCACAAATCCCGTCGTGGACTTGCTTTATGGCTTGAGGAGCTTCAATGGAGGTTAGACAGCGAAGAAGGAGGCCGTCGAAGCCTCGTTTATAGAGAAGGCCCCCTAGCATGGTATAACGAGCTGTGCGCTTGATGAAAGCTCGTTGCGCATTGCTAGAGAGGTTGGGAGGAGTGACAGAAAGAGACAAGTAGTCCACAAGTTGCTTATACCAGTCATCTTGTGGGCTAGAATTGACAGTATTGATATGGTCGATGTGAGGAGAGATGTATGAAGGCAAGGGTATGCGATGCACTGTGACAAAAAGGCGGGATGATGATGATGAAGACGAGATATGCGAAGCAAGAGAAGCCATGGTGTCGGCAAACTTGTTCATAGAGCGTGGAACAGTCTGTAAGAGGTAATGGTCGAAAGATGCCAAAAGAGTGTCAGCACGATTCTTATACCTCTGTAAAACTTCGTTTTTACAGAGACATGAACCGTTAACTTGATTAACGACGAGCTGCGAATCACCGAAGATGTTGATAGACTTGATGTGGAGAGAAAGGGCAGTCTGAAGTCCCAAAATTAAGGCCTCGTATTCGGCCATATTATTGGTACAATCGAAGTCAAGCTTGAAAGATAGAGGCAAGGGCTCCCCGTCGAGTGGGATGAGGATGACCCCCGCACCCCCACCGAGTTGACATTTGGAACCGTCAAAGAACATAGTCATCTGGTAGACGGTGTCATCGGTGAAAAGTGTGGCGATAGACTCGTCAGGGAACTCACAGTGTGAAGGTCGGTTGTCGGGAAGAGGGGCATCTACCAGTTGGTCAGCAATGGTTTGCCCCTTGATAGATTTCTGTTGGATGAATTCAAAGTCAAACTCAGCAAGCAGCATGAGCCACCGAGCCATACGTTGATTCTGGTATGGCTTGGAGTGCATGTACTTGAGAGGGTCAGTGTGAGTGACGACAAAGGTTTTGTGGTTGAGAAGATAGTGGCGGAGCTTGGTAGCGGAGAAGACTAATGCCAAACAGAGTTTCTCGATATGAGTATATCGAGTTTCATAGTCGACCAGTGTTCGGCTGATGTAGTAAACCGCTTGCTCGCGATGATGCTCATCTCGGTGCGCGATCATGGCACCTAACGAATGGTTGGTAGCAGAGATATAAAGGTAGAAGGGTTGGTCGTCCTTAGGTGGAATGAGGACTGGTGGAGAGACCAAATAGCCTTTGAGGGCCTCAAAAGCCTCTTGACAGTTCCCATCCCACTTAAAGGAGATGTCCTTCTTAAGGAGGTGATGAAAAGGTTGGCAGCGGTCTGAAAGTTGCGAGATGAAACGGCGAATGGATTGGAGCTTCCCTTGTAGACTGCGAAGCTGCTTGAGATTGGTCGGGGGCGGCATTTCGAGAATAGCGCAGATCTTGGCGGGATCTATCTTGATACCACGGAAAGAAATGATGAAGCCGAGAAGTTTGCCTGAGAGGACCCCAAAGACACACTTCTTGGGGTTGAGGCAGACATTGTATTGAAGGAGACGAGAGAAGATGATTGTGAGAATGGTCAAGTGGTCGCGGCGGAGCTTGGACTTGCCGAGAAGGTCATCCACATAGTCCTCCATGATTTTGTGGAGGAGATCGTGGAAAATGTAAGTCATGGCGCGCTGATAAGAGGCACCAGCATTTTTTAGGCCGAAAGGCATGACTCGATAGCAAAAAGTCCCCCATGGGGTGATAAAGGTAGTCTTGTGCTGGTCTTCCGGTGCGATCAGGATTTGATTGTATCCTGAAAACTCATCCATGAGAGATAGCATCTCATGGCCGGCCGTGAGATCAACAAGCTGGTCGATGTTAGGAAGAGGAAAGTCATCTTTGGGATAGGCTAGGTTAAGGTCGCGATAGTCTGTGCAGATCCGAATCCCCCCAGTTGCTTTAGTAACTGGGACGATGTTAGAGACCCACTGTGGATAATCGATGGGTTGGATGAAGGAGACAGAAAGAAGGCACTGAAGCTCCTCTTTGACAAGAAGCGCAACGCGAGGATGCATCTTTCAAAGCTTCTGCCTAACAGGCCTAGCCTCTGGTTTGGTGACAATGTTATGGGTAGCAATGGTAGGGTCGATGCCAGGCATGTCGCTGTAAGTCCAGGCAAAGGCCTTGCTATGGTTGGAAAGGAACTGGGCATAGTCAAGCTGCTCCTGAGTGTCTAAAGATTGGCCAATCTTTAAGACGTGAGGAACATCGAAAGAAGAAGGGAGGTTGATGTCAATGGTGGATTCATTTAACATAACCTGGGTCTCAGAAGGGAGGAAACGCTGGACGAAAGAGTCATCGGCACCCATGTAGGAAAGGATGGCGTCATCGTCAACACAGTGGACAGTGTGAATGGTTGCCGACTCATCCTCTACCATGCTAGGAAAGATGAGAGGGAGAGACCTGGGCACCCCATTGAGCTGATAGGTCAGGGGTTCCAGGCGGATGGTGTTTATGAAAAAAAAAAACTAGGAGGGATGGAAACTACCGACTCCGTAGGTGACGAAGGAGAAATGGGCGAGTCTGTAAGAGATTAGTCAATGGTTGGTTTGGGACAAAGGTCGGAAGGAGCCTGAGTGGGGTCATGATATCCCAGGCCATACCGTTTCTTGGCATCGTGATCATTGAGCGGCTTGATGGGCTGATGGGAGCCTTGCTCATAACGTCCAAAACCAAAACCCTTCCATGCACACCTGTGAAGGTAAGTGTGTGCAAAGGCGGGGTTGCCAAGAAATGAGAAATCAGATGTGAAAGGTCGAGGTGAAGAAAGAGAAGTGCCGTAGGTAGGGGCTTGATTAAGCCCCCCATAGACAAAGTTGGTTTGGAAGTGAGGAGGACCATAAGGTAAGACCGTCCCGATTCAAGGGTCGTAATTAAGACTGAGGTGAAGGCGTCCATACTCTTGTGGAGTTTGGAACATGTCGAGGGTCAACAAGTGGTATTCCCCAAGTGATAGTCGTTGGAAGATGTCTTCCATGGGGTCCTTGGTCGGCGCTTGAAGAGGAGGGGTGAGGGCAACCGCCGATTGCGAACTGGTCGAAGCTTCCGCAGATGGAGGCGGTGCCGGAGTGGACGGCTTGATGGGAATGAGGACGTTGTTAGGACGATAGGTGGTGTTGCAAGTCTTGAAGGGTGAAGGGTCAGCGGGAATGGTGTGGACTTGCCCGTCATGCTCAAACTTCACACAACGGTGCAGGGTGGAGGGGATACAGGCCATGGCACAGATCCAAGGTCGGCCCAGTAAAAGGTTGTATTGAAACTCTCCTTCGATGATATAGAAGAGCTCCGGGACTGTGCATGGGCCTACGCAAATGTGGAGGATGACTGTGCCAATGGTCGTGGCGGTGGTGTCATTAAAAGAGCGTAAGATCGCGTCAGTTTTGGAGACGCAGTTTTTGGGAAGAGCCAGCTGATCAAAGGCGTGGGTAGAGATTATGTTGATGCTAGCGCTGCCGTCGATCATAACGCGTTTGATGCGCGTCCGATCGACGTAGGCAGTGATGAAGAGGGCGGCGTCCTGATCTTCCGTGTTAGATGTGGGAATCTCAGAATCGCTGAATGTGATGGAGTTGACAGGAGATAAAGAATGGATGAGGGCAGCGAGTGGTTAGGGGTCCTTGGGTTGGACCTCCGCTGCCTGCAAGGCTTGGATAAGGGCTTGACGGTGCTGAGGCGAAGTTTGGATAAGGTCATAAAGAGACATCTTCACTGGTGTTTGGTGAAGCTGCTTCAGCATGGAGTTGTGAATTGGTCCAGAAGAGGAAGATGAAGAAGGTTGGGACGCGCCAAGGATAGAAATTTTAGGCTTGGGCGCAAGGGGTGGCTTGACGAAGGGATAGGTCCAAGGAATGGCAGCCTTTGCTTTGGCCTTGTCCTGCTGCGACCTAGTGGTTATACGGATGGCATTGATTTCGAAAATGGGAGGCGAAGAAGGGGTCATGTTTTGCTGGTGAGATGTTGACGTGTTTGAAGGAGTTGGACAGGAAGGAGTCGGGGTCTGGTCAAGAGTGTCCTCAAGGAGAAGAGTGTCCTTCTCCATATGGCGGCGGATGACGGCCTTGAGGGCACAGCAAGTCTCGGTGTCGTGTCCTGGTGTACGATGATATAAGTAAATTTTCGTATCGTTGAACCAGGAGGGCTTGGACCCGAGAGGTTGGAAAGGCTTGATGGGCGGAAGGGTTATGTCGGAAGTCTAGAGAAGTCGGCGTAATATTGACGAGTATGAGCCCAATAGAGGGTCCGTGCTATTTGATATGCGCGAGGTTGGTGACTTTTGCTTAGGCGAGGTTAGAAGAGGTTTCCGTACCACCTTATGGGTTGATGGTGCGGTGACAGATGGAGATGGCTCTGGCCTGGTGATTGAGAACGCCTTTTTAGGAGAGGGACGACTGGAGGTAGGCAGAGGAAGCAAAGGAGGCAACGAGTTTTGGTTAAAGGTCGGAGTGGGAAGGATGTTAGCCAAGGTCGAAGGATGGGGGCCCAAAATAGATGGCAACAGTGACGGAGAAGGAGGCGTTCGTTTCTGTGGTCTAGCAGTCTTTTTTGACTTGGTTGGAAGAGTACTGCTGGTCGAGGTCTGGCCTAGGTCCACCTTCACTTGCGGATGAGTGAGGGTGGAGACAAGATGAATGCCAAATGACTTGATGGGTTTGGACGAGATAGACGCAGGCTTTGGTTTGGACGGATTTGGTTGAGGTTTAAGGGTCTGGTCTTTGTCAAGAGTCTGACGAGATTCTGCCTTGGGAGGATTAGCGGCATGTGATGAGAGGGCGCGGGCATGTTGAAGGGTTTTAAGACACTCCCACAACACCTGAGGCGTCACTTTCTACGGAGGGAGAAGTTCAATCTTCTCCACTAACTGGGAAAATGGCTGAGAGGAAGATGTTGATGGTTGCGAGGTTGAAGACGAGACGGGTGCAGGGTATGGTGAAGTCATGACAGATTTAGATGAGGACGAAGGAGGGACAGGTTCTTCCCTGGGTGGAGAAGAAACTGGGGAGCGAGGCTCCTCCAGCGGGGAAAGGGAAGGGATGACGGGGCCCCCCACTTGCAGCTGAGGGGTAAGAAGGGTTGGGTCCTCCATAGGCAATAGAACGGGGGATGGCGAGACCGAAGGTGCAGGTAAGGCCGAGGCATCCTCCAAGATGAGAGAGGTCAATGGAGAACTAGCCAGGGAGAGAGGTTCGTCCACATGTGATGGACTGATTGATGGACTAACCTCAAGAGGTTGATTGGGGATGAAAGGGGAGACCGTATTGACTGTTCGAACGTTGTGCTCATGATTGTCGTCAATTAAGGTCTGGATGCTGTTCTGAGTTGGCAGATGATTGGGAAAAGGTTGTTTGAAGATGTCGATGGCCTGATTAGGGGGTGCATTTGGATTGTCTAAGATGAGATCCCCCTTTTCGAGCATGTCTTGTATTATGTTCTTAAAGGTTTTGCAGTTCTCCGTGTCATGGCCCTTAACACGGTGGAAGCTACAGAAGTCATGCTCCCTATACCACATGGGGATGGCGTGTGAGGGATCGAATTGCGGTGGAGGTCGGGCTTGAGGGAGATTGAGGGCCCCCTGCTTGAGAAGCTTTTCCAGCACAGACGCATATGATTCTCCGAGAGGAGTATATCGTCGCTGCATGTATCTTTGTTGGAATTGCCGAGTAGCGCTCTGAGATGTAGAGGGCTCAGGCTGATTGGTCGAAGAAGATGAAGGTCTGACAACTATGGCATTAGCTGAAGCCTTGGATTTAGAATTGGATGATGATGGCTTGGCAGAGGAAGAGTCATTGGCCTTAGAGCTGGGATTCTTATTCCGCAACTTGACTTTGTTCTCCTCGATGGCACGCAACTCTAGTTTGCGGGCCATCGTGAAGGCCTCGTCAAAAGTGCGGAAGGTTTGAACCCTCAGGGTGGAAGAGATATGTCGAGCACAGGCTTGAGAAAAGAGTTCAATAAGCTCAGCCTGGGGTAAGGAAAAGGAGAGTTGGTTGATAAGGCCTCTCCATCGAGCAACGAAGTCGGCTATGGACTCATCCTCGAATTGCTGAATAGAATAGAGGTCCGTGATTGAGACTTTCTTGGTTATGTTGATAGAAAAGTGATCGAGGAATAGCTGAGCCAATTGCGTGAATGAGAAGAGAAAATGGCTAGGAAGGGAGTTGTACCAGTCAAGTGCAGCACCTGAGAGAGACATAGGAAAGGTGCGTAAGAGTAACGCATCGTCATGGCTAATGAGGTAGCAGGCGTGTCTGAATGCCCGCAAGTGTTGTTGGGGGTCTTCCTTGTTTTGAAAGCGAGAAAACTTCAGAAGCTCCCACTGGCTAGGATATGGTCTGATTGGGACGGAAGGATGAATGGGCTCGTTACAGATCTACTCGTATGAAAGAGTGTTGCGCGAACCGGAAACAGAGGTCTCAAGACTGGTCATCTTGTCCATCAGCATCTTGATGATGTCTGCCGACGGATTGACGGGTTGCACGCCCCCTAAGTTGTAGGGTGCTTGGAAGAGGTTAGAGGAGGCGAGCGACATAGTCGGTTGTAGAATGTACGGATGACTAATCGCAGGGGTAGAGGTGGGTGCTAAAGGTGGTTGGTTAGAAGACATAGCTGGGCCCGTTGTTGCCACGAGAGGTTGGACTATGGTAATGGGGGCCAAGGGGTAGGAAGCCACCCTGGTGTTGATAGGGGCCAGGGTAGGCGGGATAGAGACAACAAGGTTTTGAAATGGAGTGGATAGCGGTTGAGCGGGTTGAGGTTGACAAGAGGCCGAAACCCCGGTGGAAGTGGGCCCAATGATAGAGGGGGAGGCCACACCTGGGAGATTGGTCAAAGTCTGGTCAGTGGTCAAAGCGATGGCTTGGGTGTCCGAAGGTTGAACCACGGATGCTGTCGATACAGCCGTAGTCGCGACAAGGGAGGTTGGCATTCCATAGATTGGATTGCCCAAGGAGTCTCATGTTCGGCTATGCGCGAGATAATGTTGCAAGGCCTTGACGTTGAGGTCCAAGAATCGCTCGAAGTCTTGGTCCCCTTCTTGGACAATGGGAGTCTGCGGCGGGGTTGGACGAACGGGAGTTCTTTCGGTCTCCGAGTTGAACTCCATTGTAGGCTTGGTCACGGACGGGGTGGACGGAAGTGGTTGACGGCTAGCGTGGTTGACAAGAGCTTTGGCTTGGCTTCGAGTCAAAACCATGCAAGGCAAAGAAGGTTCAAGTCTCAGGAACTGTGTTGCTCAGTTCCAGAAAACCAGGATGGAGTTTTTGACAGAGAAAAGACAGGCTTCAGGTTGCTGGTTTTGAAAAAAAAAAAAAAAGGACAGTGACAGAGACCGACGTCGGTTTAAAAACCGATGTCGGTAGGAAATGAGGCCGGCATCGGTCAGATAACCGATGCTGGTAACAGATGAAGCCGACGTCGGTAGCAGAACCGATGCCGGTGACAGGGGAAGCCGATGTCGGTGGCAGAACCGATGTCGGTCACTGTGTTTTCCAGAGAGCCAAAAGGTTCTTGGAAAAACAAAGAAGAAAGCGTCCTCACACACTCAAACAAACAGATGAGAAGAAGAAAACAGAGAAAGACAGACAAGCCTAAGCGATAAATCCTAGGAATTAACCTTAGAAACTTGTGGCTTATGCCTTAGATGAATGTTCGGGGAGATTGGCTGAAAAATGGGTCCTAGAAGAAGGCAGTCTAAAGATGGTTTCGGGTGTTGTTTTAGGTGCTCAAAGATCTGTGTTAGGGTCTGGTACGTGGCCTGGTGCTAAGGAGCAAGCTCCCCTCACTTCACAATTCCAGTGGTTAGCTGGTCTCGCTTAGCCAAGATATACCTCGCCTAGAGTTTATCCTCTGCCAGAGAACGGAGTGGGCTTCCCCCTTGGTGATGAAATCCAAGTAGGGTCACTGGGACGGGTAAGGTATCCGCTGGGTGATGAAATCCCAGTCGGGCCTTGTCTCAGGTATGTTTTATGTGTGTTTTAGTGCATGTGATTCGGTAGTGTAACATCAAGTGTCTAGATTTATTCAATATGCACCTAAGTTACTAGATGTGGACTAATGCAAGCACAAGCAGAAATGAAAGTGCAATATGTTTTAATGCCCAAGTCGAAATGTGATGTTGTTATGAAGACAAGATGGAGAAAGGGACGAGAGTATGATATTCAGACTAGTCTAGAATGCAAAGAAGAAAGATTCGTTTTAGTCCTTGCTTATAGTGTCATTTGGAATAGAGGAAAGAGATAAGAGAGAAGGAGCCTAAATGCACCTAAATGAATGAAAAAGAAAAAGGAACCCAGGAGGAACCTAGGGTCCCACCGGGCGTGCCAGAGATGTTTCTACCTCAAATTTCGCTTTTCAGACTAAAAAGAAAGAAACTAAAAGAAAGTAATGGACAAGGCTTGGAAGTACCTGGACTAAAGATTGCGCACCGTAAATCCAGACGTTTGTGAGCACTCCTCTTTGGCTGTGGAGGAATGACACCTGCAAGAAAAAAAAGGAAACTAGGACAAGAAAAATGTTAGACAGATAGGCAGTGGGTTGCCAAGCAAAAGGCTTGTTCCCAGAAGTGTAAAAACTTCCTTAAGGGAGGTCAACCCACTGTTTTGATGAGATAAGTGACTGATAAAAGACAGAATGCCAGAATACAGAAATGACAAAGAAAGTAAAAAGGAAAGAAGCAAACAAAATGATTACCTGAAAGAGCTATTGGGCTGAAGACAGTCGCCGAGGTCAGAAATGTCGCCGGCGTCGGTTATCTGATCCGCCGGCGTCGGCTATCCTGCCGACGTCGGTTGGTGAAGTGACCGGCGTCGGTCGGGGTTGTGGCCTGTAGTCGGGTCTGGGTTGCTTGCTGGACTGTGGACGGGTCTGAGACTGAACGGGGACAAGTTTGGATGGATTGGGGAGTGGCCTAGTTCGGGTTGGGTACCTGTTGCAAGGTCTTTTTGGCAGAGGGGTGAGGAAGTTGAAAGAGACACAGAGGACAGGGAAGAGGAGGATTCATAGAGGATGGGGCCTGAGAAGGCTTTGCAGCCTCTCAAGGGGGAAGGACAGAGGGAGCAAAAGACAATAGAATATAGATGAATGAATACAATGAAATAACAAACCCAGACTAGCTTACCTTTAGCTTACTGAATGAAGAGAGAAGAAGATGTTGCTGGAGCCATAGAAGAGTTGCTGCAAGGAGAAGGTGCTGATCCAGGGCCTTTTCACCTGTTGCTGCTATTGCACGAGGTCAAGACAGAGGAGAGATCAAAGCCAAAGCGTCAAGAGAATCCGTTTTCGAGCTCAAGAGTCCAGGGGGTGCAACGGATGCAGAAGGGGATAATGAAGGCTGCCGACGCCGGCAGTTTCGCCGACGTCGGCTGAAGGGTCGCCGATGTCGGCGGTCGCAGGATGGGCACAGAGGCTAAAAATAGCCTCTGCCCACTCTTACACGCCGCCGAGCGAGGGGTCATGGGCAGAACGGTCATGAGGATGCCAAAATGGACGAGGGGGGATATAATGGTGAGATTTGGCCTAATAAATGCTAGGGGGAAGGTGGAGGGATTCAAGGGAGGATCCAAGGTGGCAAGGGTAGGGTGGAAAGGGGGCCTAATTTAATTAAAAATAGATGTTAATTTCTAATTAATAAGCCCTAGGTGGGTTAGGGACCAAGGAGGACTAGGTGGGAAAAAGGGCCAAGGGGGAGAACCAAGGTGCAGACACGTTTGCGGTGTCTACAATAACATCATGATCATATCATAAACAACATCATCACATCAAGAGAATCAAATAAATAACCATAACCATAAAATAACATCCATAACCCATAATCATATCTATAAAATTATAATCATATATAATCATATATCATAATAATTTCCATATCTCTCACAAAAATGTGTACATCTCGCTTCATCAACTCATAGGCCAGAATTAAAATTATATCATACATCAAAATAGGCATCTCATAGGAGTCTAAGGTGGAGGATAACTACTTCTCCCTATAGTTTACCCATGTTTAAGATCTATATGTGCACCCACAGATGCTACCCACTAAGCTAGTGTAGCACTGCTAACTCCTCTAGTAACTGCTACTTTGTACTCAATATATCTGGGCTCATCTGGAAGCAATCTAAAGACTAGTGCCTCATAGTATCTAAGATCCTCAACCATGGCCACATACTTCACCACAAATATGGTCCTTGATGGTCCTATAGGTGTTGGTGTCTACCCTCCTACTTATCTCATAACATCCCTCTTTGATGTCACCAAGGCTAGTTGTGCTCTCACTTGATCCATCTCCTACATGAGATTAGCCATTTGACCCTATGTTATATCTCTCTAGGGTCACTAATGCTAGAGATGCATGTGCTATTGCTAGTGCTACCCTGGCCTAATCTCTCTCTATAATAAGTGCCTACCTATTAGGGGCATCCACATCTATTTGGTCCCTACCCCTCCACCATTTCTACATTAGGAGCCTACTATGCACCATCTCCCCCAAATATTATAGATACATAATGCACTTGAAACCATATAAGGTAATCTAGTATAACCCCTACATCATCAATAACTATGGCCAATGGTATCTCCTCACATTCAATCTCTATCTCCTCAGGCTATGGTGGAGGTAGTGGTGCTATGACATCCACTCTCCTCTACCTTGGAAAATCACTTCAAACACCCTACTCTAACCCAAACTATCTCTTGACCTTATTAAATGAGATGAACTCTACCTCATGCTCCCATCTCCCATATATCCACCTATAACTCTATAGTGATAGGGTATACCTAGCATAGCTCACCCATGCTAGTAATTTGGTATACAACCTCTAGATAACATCCCCATCTACTAGTGCCTCTAATATATCTTTGTACCTCTCTAAGTCTCATGCTAATCCTTTAGGTGGTGTGAGTGCATAGTCACCTCTCCACCTCATGAAAATAATTTTAAAGTCCATATGGGGCCATGTGTGCCATGGCAATCCACCAGGTCATAACACTCTGATGTGCTCATATGCCTAATGATACAAAACAAAGATCACACTGATACCATAATGCCTATGTAATCTATATCCCCAAAACTCTTGATAGATATGCACTAGTAACATTGACGCCTAATAATACATTGTCTTGTCTATTATCATGTCTAAAATAATGCCTATTAATAGAAACGTAAATCTACCACTACTAGAGTATGACAATACATAACAAGTCATAACTATCATCATCATCATGACAAGTTGTCTCCCTCCCTAATCCATGTAGGACATATGTGCATATTGGGGTCCTCTAGTATACCACCTTGCATGAACAAAGTCCTCTCTAAAAAATAATCCATATACTGATCTTACTCATTGGCACCAATATGTTCTATTAGCTCACCCCATATTGGTAGCCACAAAATTTGATGAATATCCTCTAGTAGGATGATAATCTCTCTGGCAAGAAACAAGAAAGTGTTGGTAGTTGGGTCCCATCTCTCAATGAGGCCCATCAACATAGCCACATCTCTAATAACATATTGATAATACCTCATACCTCTTAGGCCCACTACTATCATGTGCTCCCACTCTTGGTCTATCATTGGCTGACATACCTCATCCGAGAGATGAGGCACTTAGTCTCACATTTATAGCTTCTCCCTCACTTGAAAATTAAGATGTATACCATAGTTTAACTTAACTATCAAACATTGCCTATACATTCCACCTATTAACCCTCACTCCTACCTTAACCTATTTACCTAACCTTAACCAAATTCTACCTAAACCACATCTTATCTTCAGACCTATCCTACCTTACCTCCTTTACATAATTCTTACCCTTTACCCATTCCTAACCCCTCCCTTCTTTATCCCATTCCATTCAAAACTCCTACCTTCAAACATACCTAAAATAACCTTTAAACCTTGTACCAACCTTATGTTAAACCATTGATGGTCAAGTATTGATGAATAATGGTTCCTCGAGGAGCCATCACTGATTAAGCCTCGACCATCAATGTTTTGATGGTAGACTATTGTTAGTGTACACACTGATCATATGATGGTCTCCAGTCAATCAACGATGGTTGATAGTGACCATTGAGGGTTTCTATGTGGTGACCATCAATGACCCAACCTTAGGTTTTTCCCACCCAACCTACACACCACTCAACTAAACACTTACATTCCTAAATAAACATTCTCACCCCCCTCTCTTACCTCCACTACCTCACCCTATTTCCCACCCCTCTATAAATTCCATACAAAACTCAAAACCCCCATTTTTAATGGAACCCTACCCCAAGAAACAACAAATTAAAGTAATAAATACAAATTCAAGATACCCCCTACCTCATTATGCATCCTCCATCATGTTGGAGCCTTTATAACCATCACCACCACATGACCCTATGTTTTGCCTCTACTTTTTTGCATCCTAGCTAGATCTCCTATACCTTGGCCCACTTCAATCTCAATCCACCTCATAGTCTAAACTTGTTCAAACATTCACCTCCCATGTCAACTCCCTGATAGTCTTGACTTGTTCAATCACAAAAAATAAATCATCATCATTTTCAAATAGGAAAAATGTGGAGAGCACCACCAGTAAACTTCCAAATGATCAAATAATACCTCATTTAAACTTTTATGGTAACCCTTTTAGGGCTTATATTTGACCATTGATGGTCACTACATGACCATTGATGGTTGATCCTAACTATCGATGGTCGACCCACTTAGAACTTACCCACATTACCCTATCTCTGACCTTATCAACCCCTCATCTAATAAAAACATTTCTTCCTAAGCTCCTTATTGGTCTTTCAGACCTCCTTTTTACACCCTTTCCCTAAGAAATGGGTCCAAATTTTACCATAGTCACCTTAACCTTATTCTTTGTCAACTAACTGACTCATTAATCTCAACCTTGGTCATTTTGGCCCACCCTTTCACACCTTTTACATGAACCTTGCCTTGGTCATTTTGACTGCATTGATTACCTTTCCATATTTGAATGAACTTGCACTACTTTTGTGCACCCACCATTTTGGTTCCTTAGAGCATGACCCTTTGCATTCCTGACACCTACAACCATTTTTGTTTAGTCAATATCACATCTAGTTTTTGGATACCTATGCATACATTAACCTTGCCTAGGAGACTTGAGTTTATACGAGTAACCCATATCATTTATGCCTAATGTTATGGCTTGGTTACCGTATCACCTATATTTCTATTCTAACTTTATTTTAAAACCAACCTCAACTATGCTATCCTAGTTTATGCATGATCTGTGACATCGTACTTATTCATATTTTGTGTGCCTATTCACATTTTGACACCCACCTACCCAACCTTCAACACAAACCTATCCACTTGTCAAACCCACCATTGGATCTATTTCACCTCATCAGTTCTCAATTTGAGGGGGAACACCTCCTCCCATACTTGGGGAATCCAACCTTCTACTGGCTTTTCATTTTTATTTTGTAGCTTACTGATATAAATTGCACAATAAAAAGGGGTAAAATGTAGACACTATAAAACCATACACTATGGTTCTAAATGTTGCATTAACTTTTAAACTACCCCTTATCCCCCTTTGGGTTATATTATTTACCAATTCTACCATTATTTAACCTCAAACCATTCTCTAAAGAATTGACTGCTAGTCATTGGTAGATTAGCCAATTTTGGCTATGTACCCTCAACCATTAATGGTAAACCCTAGATCGCCGATGATTGCTTAAAATCTTGCATGATCAGAGGAATCAACTGCAATTAGACTATAACTCACTCATTGATTATCATAGATCTAATTTTGGTCTTTTATTGACATGATCAATGCATGATTAGACTATTGGTTATATTTTTTGATAAACTATTTGTTAAAATTTTCATTTCAACCTCCCTTTCCTCTATATTAAGAGAAGAAGAGAAGGTTGAAATTAATCATTTAGGGATATAAGATTCTAATTTTGAAGCAAATCCAAAATCTTCCAGCAAACTAGGAACCATATTAGAGGCTTAGGTTACTTTTACAATTCATTATCTTGAGCCAAGATACCATTACTCTACCAACATTTCTCTAGGATCCACAACAAGCTTTTAGCCAACATTCAACATTCCCTAGACTAGCAACACCTCAAGGCTAAGTATCTATGTTTTTTAATTAAGATTCAACAATTAGATTTATTTGTTTCATTATTGTGTCATTCCTCATTATTTCTCTTTCATTTTATTTTCTTGTGTTGGAGTTCTGTAACTCTAAACACTTCACCTCTCACCCCCAAACCACCCATAGCCTATTTCAATCACCTGAATACCTAATCCTTCAACCAAATAACTTTGAGCATTACTTTCTACCTCACAACTAATAGTCAACCCAAACACTAATTCCAAAATCTCTCTACAACATCTCAATAGACTTATTTTCCTAAAGCCCAAATCCCATAGTAACCATCGATAGTTATACCCAACCACTGATGGTTGGCCCTAACTACCGATGGTCATACCCAACCATCGACAATCACTATGTGTCCATTTTCATAATATCAATTTGATTTAACCCATATACCCATACCCAAATCCCAATTTTTGAGTTTTTATTTTATCACAGACCTTTAACTTATTTTTTTAATCAAATTTGAATGATTTAGAATTAGTATTCAATCATTTATTGCTATATTTAATCAAAATCACTCATTTATTTTCAAGCATTTATTATTTTTGATTTCATTACCTTATATTATTTCATGTAAGCACCTATTTTTAGCCTATTAAAACTTAATTTTTTTTAAAGTGTGGATTGATAGCCTCCAAGGAAACTTGTCCTTCTTGGATCTAGCTCATGCTAGGTAGTCCACCTTACTATCTCACTAATAAACCATTATCTTCTAGTGTTTTCTTATCTACAATTAATCTCCCTAGATAAGGAAGAGTATGCACAATAAACTATATTCATGTGCCAACAACACATCAGGTTCTAATAACCTTACCCTTCTTTCAAGTTTTACAACTTTCTTTCTAAAATAAAATAAAGCAAAACTTTAGTGAAATAATGCCCTTACATTTGTGATGTGGACTTATTAAGGGTTGGAGATGGGATATTAGTTATGGGAGTTTTACTTTGAGATATATTACTTACAAATAATTTATTTTATCAAAAGTATATATATTCATATTTGATGTTGTAATGAGTCTCTGAGATGTGATTATGTCATTATGCATGTTTTATCAAAATTTGGGGAACTAGGATAATGTTAGTCCCTATTTTAAAAAACTTATTAGTGTATATCTTTTAATACCATTATATGGTTTGTCCTACACATGTCTTTTATATTTATTATGTGTCATAATTATGTTATTTAGGAAAAATGAATAAACCTATTTTCTAATTTTGAGTTTCTTTTTACTTTTTTAATGTACCTTTCCTAAATCTATTTAACTAATAATAAATGAATGATGATAATAAAATATTTAGTTTTTGATGATAAGATTCTCATTTCTCATGTTTTATTTCACTTATATAATAGGCTTTTTATTCTACATAATTATTTTTTGTATGCTACATAGATTTGTGCATTCATGTCTATCTAGTCTCAATCCTTGATTGTGGCCCATTTTAACATGGTATAAGATAAATTATGATATTTGGATGCCATAGATTCTATTATGAAATCTTTATTTTTTAATGTGCATGTCATATATCTAGCATGATATGACCTTAAATATTATATATTCACCTTTTCCCAGATTTTGCTCTCTTATATGGTCTTCTATTGATCTAGACTCAAAAATACAAGGGAAAAGGTGTTTATTGTAGTTATTCTTTTATTTTATATTTTTAAATGAAAATAACCCATGAAATTATATTCATAAGGTTAAAAAACCATAGGATCTATTTCAAACATGACATAGCTTCAAGGGAGTCATTTTCAACTCTTTTTCAGTGTTTGAAGGGGGTTTCTTGGAGTCCATACAAATACACATGACAAGGGACTTATACAAAAAACCATTTCCAAGTTTATCAATAAACTTAATGGGTTAATTCTAGTTATTATATTGTAGTAATAGATCTTAATTTTTTGGGCATTTTTAAGACTTAGTGTAATTATGGCCTTGCACAGATATCCTTAGATCTAGACCCCTACTCGAACACTAAATGGATCATGACCCATGCATAAACATATAATAGATTTTGACCCATACTTAGATGTTTTGATGGTTTACAAGGATCAATGGACTTTTTTCCCTACTTGGATAGTCATCAAAACCTAAGCCATGTTCAAATAAATGATGGAATATGAGTGATGTCTAGATCAATGGTAGAACTTGAGCCCTACTTAGACAGACATTAGAACCCAAGATTTGCTTGCACAATTGCCAGATTCTTAAATTTTCCAAGATAGCTATTGGATTCTACCACCTAATTAAACACCTCTTAGATTCTTCCACTTGCTCAGACACTAACCTGTTTCTACACTTGCTGAAATAAATGTTTAAATAAGTTGTATCCATATTATTTCATTATAAACCCTAATTAAGATGAGTATTTAAGTTAGTTATATGTAGGAGATGATGTAAAAGACTATTTTATAAATGGAGGACACAAAAAGAGAACTAGTATGTATGATACAGAGTTGGTTACATGAAGATAGGAAGGAAAGAAGAAGATAAGCCTTGAACCATTAGAAGAGGAGGCTATGAATATATATAGATAAAGAGGAAGAAGTTACATTAAGAGGTTATATTTGTAAGACTAAAAAATTACTTAATTTTTGTACAAGTTTTGGTATGCATGGAAATAAGGAAGATTTAAAATAATCTCATAGCTAAAAAATCATATTGCATTGGTTTTTTTATTAATTTATTAATTATTATTATTATTATTTTAATGTGTGTGTGTGTGTGTTTTAATGTTTTGAACATTGTATTGAATGTAAGTTGTATTCTAATGTGCATATAACCTTGATAACATTGAAACAAGGTTTGATATTGATAGGAAATATGACGTACTACAACCTTTCAATATTTTTTTAATCTATATATGTATGAATCTTCAAGTTCAAGGTGAAGGTGCACATTTTAGTTGTTTCGAAACCCATTTCTAATATATAATCACATGATATTTTAAGAATAGGGTCAGAACATGGCTTTATTCAATGGAAATATCATTGATTATAGCCTTTTCCAAGTTGAATAAAAAACTACAAGTGATATATTAATAGATTTAAGGTATGAGGAGGACATTAAAATTGTTAATATGTCAAAACAGTGTTTTAAAGTAATTATTATAGTGAGTTTTTTTTATCAATGTTGTGTACAGGCTCAATACCCTAAAACTAAGATATTTAGAACAAGAACTTAAAAATCTCCCAAATGAGACATTGAAATTTTTTATAAAATTTGTGGATAAGAGTGAAAATATGTCAGCAATCCATTGTATTTGGTTTTATATCATTTGGGTTAGTACAAAAAAATTTATGTCCAAAATATAGTTGGGTAATCCTAGTAAAAAATAATATTAACCCCATCTTGTAGCAAATCTTAAACATGTCAAAAATGATAGAATGAAAAAGACTAAATTTTTTTGAGCATGTATATGGAGAATTTAGGAATAAGATAATGAATTTGGTTTGGAGTCATTTGGATGAACAAAAATAAGGATGTGGCAAAAACTCCAAAAATAGTCTTAATGTACTAGGCCAAAAACAATGAAAAGTTATTTTCTTGACTTTCCAACAAAACAAAGGGTATAAATAAAATTATTGTGCTATGACACATCATATGGGATATAAGTGAGGTATTGGAACCTGTAATAGTCTTAATTTGGGTGTATAACCCTTTTTGAGGACATATAGACCTAATTATGATGCTTAGTAGCCTATGTAGAAAGGAAAAAAACTTTACAAGAATAACCTACTATTGTGATCTTTTAAACAAAGTGTAAATGACACTCTAGAAGAGTATATGATCCTGTGGTATGTTAGTTCAAGTTTATAATCTTGATTGTATAAATAAAATAAGTGTGTAATATAGGGGCTTTTATACATAAGCTAAGATTGGTATACATCTAAGAAAACCCCTACATCATTTTTGGTATTAGAGCTTAGTGAAATATCTTGGTGAGAGATAAAGTGAGTAATGGTAGTAAGAACATAGGAAATAATAAAGTGCGAGTTAAATAAGAAGTGAAATATTTTTATCCACAGAGGTGTGAATGTAGGAATAAGACCAAAGAATCACTTTGTAGCTTAAAGGTAGGTAGAGAACCTTGAAATGAGTTGAGAGTATGATTAGGTGAGAATGAACTCTTGGAAGCTCAAGTGATTTGAGAAAGGATAAGTGGAAAGATGTTCTTGAACCCTAAGAGAGAGCAGGTTGATGATAATAAAGATAATGTTAGTAACATGCAAGGAGTCCAATATCCCATTGAGGCTTGAAAAGGTGAAAAGATCAAGAAAATATAGATTATTGAAGAGGAGATAAAGAAGGTTCAAACATGCATGTGTAAGTGTATATGTTTTTATGTATTTCATCTTATTTATGTAATTATTGTATCAAGAATTCATTTGTATACTTAAAGATTAAGAAAAAGGCACATTGAGGCATGAAAAAGGGTAAACCAAAGAAGAAAATAGTGGAAGGATTGACAAGAAAAAAATTACAATAAAGAAAAATAATGAGGTGAGAAAAGAAGTATACATGTAGAAGGATAAAAATGAGATAAAGTAGGCCTTATCTTATTTAAATCACTATTTGGAAGAATGGGATCCATTAGAACAAGGGATATGCATCAAGAAGGTGGTTAACTAGCCAATCAAGTAAATTTTGGAAAGAAGAAAGAGATGAAAGTATCTCAGAGGCATGAAAAAGATGATAAGGATTCTAAAAAAACATACCAATGAGGAAATCAAAGATGTTATTATGGATGAGGATAAGAAAGATGAATTGAAGATATTGTATGATGCTCAAGAAAATGTTTGAGTTGATTATGATGTTGAAGTTTTCTATGATGCACCAAAATAAATTAAAGTAAATAGTTATACGATGATTTGGAGGAAATATCAGTAAAAGGAGAAAAAATATACAAGAAATAGGTGTTTAAAAGAACACAAACCATGAAAATAGGAATACCAATCGAGTAGGACATTGAGAAGCCAAAATAGTTTTAATATTTTAATTCTAACATTTTATTTATGTGTGTGATTGTAGGTATACAAGCTATCAAGGAGAGTTTCAATTTGAGTTCTCAAAAATTAAAAGAAACAAAGAAAAAAAGGTGCCAAAGAACCTTCAAAATCAAGTTGCTGATGTGAATCCTAAAGAACACAAGCAAAGAATGATTCTTAGTCAAGAGGATGAGAGAGAAGCTAAGAAGATGATATATATATTTTAGTTTACAAGTATAGGAAGGACCAAGACAAAGAATTAAATCATAGGTGAACCTCAAGAAGAACTCAAGAGAATAAGGTACTATATTATCAGCTGAAGGGAAGAACTCAAGAATGAATGAGACAAGGCTAAGTGAATTACCTCAAGATGAAAAATAATAAAGGGAGGAATTAATTACTCATGATAAAAATAAAATAAAAGATAAGGTATATCTTATGAATGAAAAGGCTAATTTTAGTTTAAATCATGATCATAAAATATTCAGGTAAAATAAAGAAAGGAATCCAAGATCATTAGAAACATGTTACAAGGCAACTAATAGGAAAGAAAGGAGATGGTCAAGTTGTTGTACAAAGAGAAATAAAGGAAATTATGGGTAGTTTTATACCTCAAGTCATGGACAATCCAAGCATAATTCCATGTAATAATATGAAAAAACAAGTGTGGGTAGCCTATAGTTCAAGCAAACATAAGAAGAATGAGTATGAAGAACCTTGTAGAGAGAAACAACTTCAAGAATATTTAAGGAGCAAAAAAGATTCCAAGCCAAAATCAAGGCCATTGGAACAAGAATTAAAATTTGAATAAATAATAGATAAGAAGAGTTCATTACAATAGTATTTACTAAGAATGTATATGGATAAGCCTAAATATATAGAATGAACACCAAGAGACTTAAGAAATAATCTTGAGGAACACTTAAGAAAGAGAGAATATGAGTAGGGTCATGAGATCCTTAAAGAAATGGGATATGGGAAGGATCATGATATCATTTAAGAGACTATTAAGTCTCATGAATATGAGTTGTTATATAATAATCATTTTTATTATGTAGGTGTGACAATGCAGTTACAAGAGACACTCCATAAACACATCCAGAAGGAAAAATATGTAACTCAAGAGCTCATGATAAAACAAGATAAAGAGAAAGGAAAAAAACATTATTCATGAAGAGGAAAACTTGAAGAACTTAATTTCTTAGGAGGACAAAATCAGTTCAAAAATAAGTCCAAGTGAAAATGGCATCCAATTAGAGTTGGATATGATAAAGAACGAGAGCCAAGGAAGGCAAGTCAAGGAGAGAGGCCACAAGAAGATGAACATGTAAGCAAAGACAAGGTAAGAGTTCCATATGCCATTATGAACCTGACTTAGTTAAGGAGATAACATTTGAAGGGGATAAAATAATCCACAAGAAATTGGAATGTCATTATGAAAAGTTCCATTTGAAGGGGACTAAGTTTTTGTTCTCAAAATTCTAGTTTTAGGGTACCAAGCCTATACACAACAGAAATTAAAAAATCACTATAGTCACTACTTTCAAACATTGTTTTGACATATTAATGAATGGAATGGCCCCCTTATACCTTTAAACTATTCATATATCACATCTAGATTATTATTCAACTTGGAAAATGTTATAATCAATGATATTTCCACTAAATAAAACCATGTTTTGACCCTATTCTTAAAATCTCATGCAACTGTATATTAGAAATGAGATTAAAAACAACTAAAATGTGCACCTTCACCTTGAACATGAATATTCATACACCTATGGATTACAAACAACCTTGAAATTATATGGTACATCATATTTGCTATCAATATCAACTTTGTTTCATCGTTATCAAGAATGCATGCACATTGAAATACAACATGCATACAATACAAGATTCAAAACATTAAAAATCCTTAAAAAAAACCAATGTAATATGTTTTTGGAGCCATGATATTACTTTAAATCTTCATTATTTCAATTCATACCAAAACCTATACAAAATTGAAGTATTTTTTAGTCTTACAACTCTAACCTCTTACTAGAACTTCTTCCTCTTTGTCTATATGCATTCTTAGCATCCTTTTCTGATAGTTTGAGGCTTATCATAAAATTTATCTCCTATATTCATGAAACCAACTCCTTATCATACATATTAATTATCCTTTTATGTCTTTATTTTCTAAAATAGTCTTATACATTATCTCCTATGTATAACTAACTTAATGACTCACCTTAAGCAGGGTTTATAATGAAATAATATAGATAAGGCTTCTAGAAACACTTATTTGATCTTAAATTATCCTTATAAACTAGATCCAATTATTTAATAACCTTATGTGAAAAGAAAAACCCACAAAATTACTTAAGAAATTTAAATTATCAAATATTCCATTTTGGTAGGAAAACCATTAAAGGGCTTATATGACTAAAATTTGATAATGTAACTAATAAACACCTCCTAAAGGACCTATCAAGACCTTATACATAAAAACACAACCAAAATTGACCAAAGTTTACAAAATATAATATCTATTGACGATGCACCTACATCGAACTCCCCAATGGGAAAATTTTGAGCTCTAACTCAAATAGAGGAGTTTAACAATTTCATTCTTCTTCCTTATCTTTTAATTCCTTCCTTTATTTCCATTTGAGCTTTTTCCTCTACTTCACTTCTCATTATTATTATTCCTTTCATATTAATCGTCTCTTATTGGTTTTTGTCTTCTTGTTTTGCTTTCTTTTCTTGGTAGCTTACCTTATACCCTTCATATAATTGATATTTATTTGTATTTTATAGTTTTATTTATATTATATTTCCTATATATTTGATTCTTATTTTTCATATTCTACCCTTAAACTTTTATTTTCAATCATCACTCCTAATTTTTATTTACAATCTCTTCTTATCAATTATATCATGGCTTGTTCACATACTCCTTTGGCAATGTTCTCATTGTAGCTTTTAGGAAGTTTTCTATCTTGTTCTCGATCAAATGAATCTATGCCTTTCATGATGGACCTTTTCATGATGACAAAAAAAAATCTCATCACACTCTAAAAATAATAGATCCATGCCTTTTATGATGGACCTTTTCATGATGACACAAAAAAATCTCATCACACTCTAAAAATAATAGATCCATTTGATAGATAACAAGATAGAAAACGTTCTAAAAGCTACAAGGAGAACATTTCCAAAGGAGTATGTGAACAAGACATGATATAATTGATAGGAAGAGATTGTAAAGCAAAAGTAGGAGTGATGATTTAAAATAAAAGTTTAACGGTAGAATATGAAAAGAAGAATCAAAGATATAGGAAATATAAGATAATTAGAACAATAAAATATAAATGTAGAAGGTAAGCTACCAAGAAGACAAAGTAAAAAAAGAAGACAAAAACTAGTAAGAGAGGATTATTAGGAAAGGAAGAATAATAATGAGAAGTGTAGTAGAGGAGAAATCCAAAATGGTAAGAAAGGAAGGAATAGAAAGATAAGAAGAATGAAATTGTTAAACTCATCTAGTTGAATTAGAGCTCAAATTTTTCCCATTTGGGGAGTTTGATATAAGTGCATTGTCAATAGATATTATATTTTATAAAATTTGTTCAATTTTGGTTATGGTTGTATGTATAAGGTCTTGATAGGTCCTTTAGGAGGTGTTTATTAGTTACATTATCAAAGTTTAGTCATATAAGCCCTTCAATGGTTTTCCTACCAAAATGAAATATTTGAGAATTTAAATTTCTTAAGTAATTTTGGGGGTTTTTGTTTTCACCTAAGCTTATTAAATAATTGTATCTAGTTTATAAGGATATTTTAAAGTCAAATAAACTTTTATAGAAGCTTTATCTATATTCTTTCATTATAAACCATGTTTAAGGTGAGTCATTAAGTTAGTCATACATAGGAGATAATGTATAAGACTGTTTTAAAAAATAAAGACATAAAAGGATAATTAATATATATGATAAGGAGTTAGTTTCATGAATATAGGATATAAATAAGATGATAAGCCTAAAACTGTCAATAAAGGATGCTAAGAATGCGTATAGACAAAGAGGAAGAAGTTCTAGTAAGAGTTTAGAGTTGTAAGACTAAAAAAATACTTCAATTTAATATAGGTTTTGGTATAAATTGAAATAATGAAGATTTAAAATAATCTCATGGATCCAAAAACATATTACATTGGTTTTTTTTTAGGAGTTTTAATGTTTTGAATATTGTATTGGATGCATGTTATAATTTAATGTGCATGCTTGCCTGATAATGTTGAAACAAAGTTGATATTGATAGGAAATGTGATGTACCAAAGCATTTCAAGGTTGTTTGTAATCCATAGGTGTATGAATATTCAAGTTAAAGGTGAAGGTGCACGTTTTAGTTGTTTTGAATCCCATTTTTAATATACAATTGCATGAGATTTTTAGAATAGGGTTAGAACATGGTTTTATTTAGTGGAAATATCATTGATTATAGCCTTTTCCAAGTTGAATAGTTATCTACATGTGATATATGAATAGTTTTAAGGTATAAGGGGGCCATTACATTCATTAATATTTCAAAAAAATGTTTTAAAGTAGTGACTATAGTGAGTTTTTTATTGCTATTGTGTATAGGCTTGATACCCTAAAACTAGAATTTTGAGAACAAAAACTTAAAAATATCCAAAACGAACCCTTGAAAAATTATACAAATTTGTGGAGAGGTGTGAAAATATTTTAGGAATCTATTTGAGGTGGTTTGAGATAATTTGTGTTATTATATAAAATGTTATGTCTTTAAATAGTTGGGTAGTCCTAATAATAAAAAGTATTCACCCTATCTTGTACCAAATCTTAAACATACAAAAGATAACCCAAAAAAAGGACTGAAATTTTGCGATCATGTACATGGAGATATTATTGAGACATTGAAGTTTTTTGGATTCATTTGGATGAACATAAATAATTTTGTGGCCAAAAAATGGAAAATATTCTTAATATATTAGGCCTAAAACAATGCAAATTTAGTTTCTTGACTTTCCAAGAAAGCAAAGGATATAAACCAAATTCTTGTGCTGTGACACATCATAGGGGATATAATATAGGTATTGTAACTTATAATAATATTAATTATGGTGTATAACCCATTTAATTATATATAGGCCTAATTAATATGCTTAGTATCCAAATTAGGAAAGAAAGAAGCTCTGTTAGAATAACCTATTATTGTGATCTTTTTTAGCAAGGTATAAATGAAACTCAAGAAGAGTGTATGAGCCTATGGTATGTATGTTAAAGTTTATAATATTTATTACATTATTAATACATGGGAATTATATTATAACCCTTACAAAAAATTCAATATTGGTATACCTCCAACCAGACCCCTGCATCAATTTCTCCTAACTTCCTATTTCACATTAAGTCTGAAAATACTCCTAATGATGTTTTGAAAAAACTAGAAAAAACTCTTTAAGAAGTAGGATGTTATGAGTGGTAATTTTATAGATAATGAACTCATAAGTTTGAGTCCAAACAAATTTTAAACTATACAAGACTTACTCACCAAATTTAAATCACTTAGGTTTCAGTTGACAATTCAAATTGGGTTCTCACTATTCTATTTTCGTTTCTACCTTCCTTTCCACCAAGCATGCACTTGGATCTACATGGATCATGCTATACTTAGATTATTTTTATACTAATTTAAATTGGGAAGAAGATAAAATTATTTAGATGGGTATATTGAAGTCCTCTAAATCACATGCCTTAATTGTGAGTCATGACAAATAGAAGGCTTCTAAAAGTAAGGAGAAGAAACTAAAGAAGGACCATGAGCAATGAAAGGCAAAAAATATGATGATAAGTATAAATCATCAAGTAGAACCTCTTATTTAGGTGGGATACCTAATACATAAAGGCTCACATGTACTACTATAAGAAAATTGGGCATGATAACAAACATATGGAGAAATATATTGATCAACTAAAAAAGATGATTGAGAAAAATAACATCAGTCTCCCTGATTCAATCAAACAAAGTTCATCATCAAAGGAATATTAAAGTATAAATAAATTGGTAATGAAAAAGATAAGGACAAGGAAATTATTTTAGTTGTAAGCCAACCATCCACATGGATGATTGAATATAGTGAATTGCACCACATGGCTTCATCATAGGGTCTTTTCATGTCCTTAAAGCCCTATGATATGCCTTCCATTTTTGTGGGTTAAGACACTTACATATAAGTTAGTGGGAGATGGTTTGTTGAAGTGAGTGATGAGACATTTCAAGATGTTCTATGTGTTCCCTTATTTTCAACTAATCTCCTATATATTTATTACATCATTCACATTAGTTCAAGAAAGATAGTTGAGTTCACACCTAATTTTGTGGTTATTAGGGAAATACATAGTGATGTTATAATTGTAGTTATGATAGTATATCACTAATGATAGTTTTAAATTTTCTCACTCTTTGATCCTGATCAAACCTCTACTACTCTACTCACTCATAAAAATGGGGTGTTTAAATTATGGCATGCATGATTCATATATATTAACTATACTACCTGAAGTAACTCAATTGTAATGACATGGTTTTAGGGTTGCCTTGTGCCAATTTTTATAATGGTGTTTTCTAAGGTTGTATACTTGGTAAGAATCTTAAAGAGAAGTATGATAAAGGAAAATCATGGAGAGCTACATAGATTTTGGAGCATTCCATAGTTATAATTTTGGTCCTTTTATATAGATTGAATTTATCAAGACAAGACATATTCTTACCTTCATTGATGATTTTTTTAGGTATACATGGGTGTATTTTATTTATCATAAGTCTAAGGTATTTAATCAATTTTAGTACTTCAAGGCTCTTGAAGAAAAATAATCAGGTAAAACCACCAATATTTTGTGCATAAACAATGGTGGTGAGTATGTTAACCATTGTTTTGAGAAATTTTGCACCTCATAGTGGATTGAACTACAACACATAGTTTTGTAAAATCCTTAGTAAAATGGTGTTTAAAAATTAAAAGATAGGTCCTTAAAGTAAATTTCAATCTGTATGCTTCACTCCAAATCTCTTACACCTCAACATTGAGTTGAGACCATCAACAATGCTTGTTATATAAAGAACTAGGTTCATCATAAAGAATTGAAGGGAATAACTCATTTTAAAAAATGAAGTGGTCATAACCCCATAATTAATAACTTTAAATAGTTTTGATATCCTACTATGGCTTGAATTCCTAAGAATAAATTTAAGGGAATAGAACCTCAGAGTCATCCTTACATTTTTGTTGGATATGCTAAGGGTGTCAATAGATACAAGATTCTTCATCCCACAACTCATGAATTATTCATTAAGATAAGGGTTAATTTTTAGTAGGTTCTTTTAGACTCCACACTTGACACTTCCCCCTCTTCCTTGGACTCACTAGGATTTGATGATATTTATGATGATTTAGATCCATTTGAGTAGCTTCCTAATGATATTGATTCTTCTTCTAATTATGATGATGAGATTAGTGATGAAGACTCACCTTCTCCTCCTAGAAAATATTCAAAGGATACAAAATATCCTTATGACTCTCTAAATTTTAGTCCTCATTATGCTAGACAAACACTAAAAAATATTATTGATTAGGTGGGAGATCCATCAGACACTAGGTAGACATATTTATAGTTCTAGAATGTCCCACATACTTTCATTGCATCTAATTTTGATCCATGATAATTATGTGAGGTGTATATAACTCCTAGGTGGGTAATTATATAAAAGAGTATTATTTTCCCTTGATTAGGAATAACACTTGGTATTTGGTCCCTCTTCTTAATGGAATAAAACTTGTTTGAAGTAAATGGATATATCAAAAAAAGATGTAGAAAAGTAGTTCATAGACAAGCTCAAATAAAATTTGGTAACAAAGGGTTTTTATGAGGTCTTACCATTTAATATAATAGGACTTTTCCCTAGTTGATAAAATGAAATCAATCCAACTCACTCTTACCATTGATGTAGCACATCGATGGTAAGTTCATAAAATGGATGTGAAAAGTGTTTTTATTCATGATGACCTCAAGGAAGAGATATACATAGATCAACCATAATGTTTTATTGAAGATTATTCCTTTGTTTAAAGAATTAAAAAATGTATATACGGCCTCAAACAAAATTTTTGGGATTAGTATGCCAAGATGGACTCATATTTTGGGTTTACTAGATTTCATTCTAGTCTTAATGTCTATATTTATGGTAGGATGACTCACTTTTGATTTTGGTTCACTATGTGAATGAAAATTTGATCATAGGGAATTCATCCTCCATTGAAATAGTGAAAATTACTTTGCCTGATAGATTCTCAATGACTAACTTGGGCTTGTTGCATTAATTTTTTAGTATTTAAATTTCTTAGTTTGACTCTAGGATCACTATAGCATAATATAAATACACTTTTGATTTTCTTGTATAGTTTAACATGGTTGACTACAAGATAACTCCAAATCCTTTTATATTTAGTGTGAATATTTAGGTTGATTTTATTTCTCCTTGGGTTGATGTTACCTTGTATTGATAACTTGTTTGCAGTCCCATATATAATACTCACACTAGACTTGGCATCTCATATGTAGTGGGAATGGTCTCTGAATTTATGTAGGAACCATATAATTTGTAATGGAAAGTAGTTGAATGGATTATCTACTACATCCAAGGTACTAATAGTTTTGGGATTCACTATGGATTAGGCATCGATATTGTCTTGATTGGGTATACAGATTCAAATTGGGATAATAAAATACAAAATTATAAATCTAATTTAGGCTATAATTTCTCCCTTATTTAGGACCAATTAGTTGGTCAAGAAACAATTATATTGTTATTATTTTATTTTATATAGAGGCATAATATATAAGATTCATTCATGTTGTTGTCCACCAAATTTTAGATTTATGCAATATTACTAAATTTAAAAATAAAAACCTAAAACACAATGACACTAATAGGAATGGATAAAAGAAACAAAATCAAAATAACAAGAACAAGAACATTCTTACCTTCATTATTACCTCATTATAACTCCATTCCAAGATTTATGATTGAAAATTAGACTCAGTTTGACATTATGATGGAATGATATTGGATTTTGATGGTGGATGCTTGATTCATGGACTAGCATGGATTGGTTGTGAGACTGATATATTATTTTGACATGGATTTGATATGAGATTACAAGTTATCTCTAATGAAGGAGTGACCTTGGTTAAATATAGGAAAGATATAAATATCAAGGGTTGATATTTGAAGTTAGATGAGGAGATCCAAGGGTTGGGGATTATCCAAGGAATTTAAAATTCCTTGGAAGCCTCTAGACTTGGAGGCTTATCGAGAGGAGAGGGAGGTTTGGAGAAGGTTCTAGATTTAGAGGAGTATATGAACCTTATTATGAGTTAATTAGGCTTATAAGGGGGTTAGATGGGGATTAGGTGAGGATTAGGGAATAGGGGTGTAGGATAGACTAAGGATAGGATAGTGTAGGTGGTTAGGTGGGTCATGGGAATTTAAAATTCCCAAATAATAGATAAGTGGGGATTAAGACAAGATAAAGATATGATTAAGTTAATTAATGATGAAATGGGATAAGACTATGGTTAAGGTTAATAGATGAAGGAGAATAAAGGAGGGGGATATTAGTTAAATTTCTAGGTTTAGGATAAATTAGCAAGATAAAAGAGGATATTAGAGTGGGATGAATTATAATAAATGGGATCAATGGAAATTAATGTTGACTAATAGGAAAATTAGTGAAATTAATGAGGTGAACAAATTTAGGTGCATACATTTTTCCCATATTTGAAAGGGCATTGTGAGTGGAGAGAAGTGGAAGGAGTAATGGTATTTTAAAGAAAAACCATGTCATAGATGAATGTTAGTAAATGATGTTAGTGGATATGATGCCCCATTGAGGGGACATGTGAGGAAGAATGAGATTGATGGCCACTCAAAAGAGGAAATGATGGGCGAAATGAGATGATTAGATAAGGGGATGGGATGCCAAATTTAAGATAAAAGATGAAGAGGATGAATTCA
This sequence comes from Torreya grandis, assembly GCA_037957365.1. Classification (NCBI taxonomy): domain Eukaryota; kingdom Viridiplantae; phylum Streptophyta; class Pinopsida; order Cupressales; family Taxaceae; genus Torreya; species Torreya grandis. Next base: position 423,609 of record JARHVA010004912.1, on the reverse strand, counting down.
ACATGAGAAATGAGCTAAAAATTGATGATGATGCTCCTGAAAAAGACACATGCATAGGGAGTCGGTATGAATATGTCATGATTGTTGACACATTCCAAGGGGGAATCAACCATAATGTGATGATGATAGGATTAAAAGACAACAAGCTTTAGAAATATCCCAATCAAGGACACATGCATGGGATAAATATAGGCCATGATAGATAAGGATTTGATAAGATTGATTATGGGTGTAGCTCAAAACTAAATTGATCAATATGATGTATATGACAATAGATAATAAAAGATATGATAGATTGACCAATGAGTAGTGATTATGCCTTGAGAAAAAACACATACAAGGGATAAATATATGATATAGTGGCCAAGCTATCCTTGGGCACTAAAAAGGGGCTAAGTGTTGCCTACATAACCTAAAATACCTCAGACCGATGTAGTTTTGACTTGGGGATAAATGATAATTGATGGATGTAGATGTTGATGAAGGTGAGAAAGATTAGTGATTAGAGGATGATGTTAGTGATTAAAAGATATGACTTAGATGATGAGATGAGGATAAAACAATGGATGTTAGTTGGATGGGTCAAGAGGATTGGATTAATGATGGGAATAAGGATGATTATATGATTAGATAAGTGATGAAAGTGTAGATGGTCAATCCATCACAAATTTCATATAACTCATCATTTTCTAATCAATCTATTAAATAAGGCACTTGAAAGTATGCCCCATGATATAGACATGACTAAGAGGATGTTGTGCCAAAGTACATGGGAAAATACTAAACTCTACATCCTCAAGGGCACTTGTGGTGTCCTCATAATATCCCTATTCATTTCCTAATAGTCAAAAGGAAATGATGCAAAAAAAAGAAAAGAAAAACAAGATATATACATGATAAAAAGACATGCCAACTAGATATATAGAATAAATAAGTAACACACACAAGTATCTACATGTAGTGTCCCAATGTTTTTTCTAATGATGAGATAAGTGACTAGGTGATGGGTTATGATCATGATGTGATTGTGGACTTAGGATGGTATTATATTTGGATAGGGTGATCATGATTAGGAATAGGCTAAGATTTTACCCCTAGTTATAGATAGAAAGATGGAGGATGGGAGAATGTCTTTGAATATTGATTTGGTTTTGAATCAAATAGTTGCCAAGGAAGCTGATTTAGAGGATTGATGATCAATGATTACCAATAGACAAGGCCTTGTAAGAGTTAAATCTAGAAAGGAGACTATGAGATGATGGGATCAAATACCTTTCATACTATTAAAATAATAATTAGATGGGTGTTAAATATGAAGAGGCAATGATAGGGAAAGTGATGGGATCAAGTACCTTTCACACTAGTAAGGAAGTGATTTGATGGGTTTTAGGTATGAAAAGGCATTGATAGGGAAGTGATGGGTGCCAGACTAAATTCTTTGACAAGGTGATACATGCTAATAATGCCTAAGAAAAAGGATTATATTGAATATATAGAGAGATGGGTGACCACTTAGGATTGGATTTCAAGGTCAAATTTTGTATCCAAATATGGGAAGATATGAAATGGATGGATATGGATGTGACTAGGGGATTAGGCATAAGACAAGACATCATGGACATGATTTTTGGATTTTTTTTAATTGTATGATTTTTAGGGTTTTTGACATTTTTCACTTTTTAGAGATTTTTTGGGATATGCATATACACTATACAAATAGGGTTACTAGTAAAGGGAATACTAAGCCTAGAAACCAGGATGAGGATGGGCAAGATGATGAATGAATGATAAGAGGATGAGGGTGATGCAAAAAAAGGGATGAAGATGAAGGAATAAGGGACTAGGGGTCACCACTGACCATATTATAAAGGAACCATATATTTAATTACCTAAGGGTTTATTGGAGTATATGTCAATATGATTAGAGAACATGTCTCAAGGCACCTTCCATTCCTTACAAAGGTCAAGATGGGAATAAATGAGAGATATAAGAGTATGGATGACATGAGTGTAGATAATAGATAAGGACAATAGACCAAGGGATAAGATGGATAAGGATGGCATGGATGGATGGATTGTGCCCTCAAGTGTTGAGGTGCAATGTAGATAATTCATGATTTTAGCATGATGTAGAAACTAATTTTCATCATTGTAATCGGACAATTCACCAAAAATTTGGAAAAACCATTAGATGAATGATTTTTTTAAATATTGGGCATCTTAATTTATTGGAGAAGGGTGAGATGAAACATTACAAATATTGTAGTGATATTTAGCCAACACCTATTCTAGGGATATAAGGTGCTCAAATTATGTCTTGGTGTCCTTTATTGATTATTGATTTAGTATTTTATAGACATTTTGACTATGTGTCTTTATAACCCCTATGAGGTATAGTACTGCCTAAGGATTTGAGACATGGTGGGGATATACATATTTTATGGATGTGATGATGGGATATGTCATGTGAATGAGGGATATGATCATGTTAGATGATATGATGAGATGGGGAGTAGAAATGGGGTTGAATAATTACACACACCTTTGGATATGGTAAAGGGGATTTCATAGATTGGTGTCATGAGATTAAGGGATCCAAGATATTTTGATTTATTGATTCTTTGATCCAAACATTAAGAGGATGGTTGACTATATGATTTTAAACTTTATTTGTTGATTAGATTTGATATTGAATACCCCTTGGTGTTATTTTTTAGGCTTCACCATAAGGGATTGATTTTGGACTTGATATATAATGATTATTTTGACTTTGATATTCCCTAGTGCCTGATTTTGGGCTTTACTGGGAGAAAATATTTTTCAATTAGACCGATGATTTAAATTTAGTTGATTTTGATGGATAAGATCAGATATGGTTTGATCATGATTTATGAACTTTATAATAGGGTCTTGGATATTTTTATTTTGGGCACATGATATTGAATATGGAGGGGAATCCAATGATGCCTATTTTTATTCATACCTTGGATGGAGTGGGATGTGGGGATTATGGAGGAGAGGTAGATGAGTAATGTTGGGTGATGGATTAAGGGGATAATAGGCATAATAATATTCAAAAATGTCACTCAAATCCCTAACCTCAATCCTAGATAAAGTGTCTTCAATAAGCTTAAAAGTATCACTAAGACATGCATCTGAGATGGGATCAGACTCCACTCTAAAAATTAGATAAAAAATTTAAAAATTTAGTTATAACTTCATCATCTTAATTTGGATCCCAAGGTATACCTGGTGATGTATTGGAGGTACCTAGTTTAGAGGTATACTAAAAAAGATAGGCATTATTAGCATATACTACAATATTAATAAAGGATGATATTTCAGATGAGGAATCTTATTTGGACACTAGTACTACACATGATCCTAAGGTAGATAAAAGATGCAGGGGAATAAAATAAGTTTACATATTTTAAGTGTGTTTTGGTATAGTTAAGTGATAAAAGTCCTATAAAGACCTTAGGAGTGTAATAGATTCATTAGTCATCATTATAGTAGGTGTTCTTGGCTTGGGAAGAGTTTCTCGCTAAGACACAAGTTTGAATTTTTGAGATGTATTTAGTTTTTTTGGTGGTGTTTGGATAAATTTCAAACAATGTAAAGTTGTTATTGAGTCTTAAATAGGTCTAGGTGTGTTAAATATATGTTTTCACATACACGTCATTAATAAATTGGTATAAACCTAAAAATGTGGAATGTAAACCCTTTTTTAGGGTGGTTGTTAGTGGGGTACTTACAAAAAATAAGTAGTTTCTTATTTTGTAATAGTTTTTTATTGTAAAAAGGGAGAGAGTCTCATGGATAAGAGATTAAGGAGGTTAGTAAGAGTCAGTTTTGAAATCTTGGAATTAGGCAGAGGAATGTAGATGAGGAAGATGAAAAAAAACTAATACCTTTATACTCTATTCAAAAGGGATATATTTGTAAATATTCATGAATAAAATCTATATAAGTTGCAATGTTTAAAATTGAGGACTATGTTGAAAGTTCTATATTATTTCCTTGAAGCTAATAGGTTTATAAATAAAGGAACTTATCATTGGAATGTAGTACATACAATGAGAAAGGAATAATACTTTTTTTTAGTGTGTTAAAGCATGAGTTCATCATTTTTCGAAAGCCCTGTATTTGTTTGTAATAGGTAGACTTCCATTACAATATAGTGTTGAATATATATTATTTAATGTGATTAAGAGTCCTCCAAATAGATTTTTTAAGGTGTTCGTATATTTAAGTCATGAATTTAGTGTGTTAAGATCATGTTAAGGATGATGAAGACTGATGGAAAACCTTAGGAAAGGTACGTAAGTTTTCAAAACCTTATATTTTTAATGCACACACAGACTATGTATTCTATTTATGACAAATCAAAATTAAGAACCCTATTGAAACATTGGTTGGTAGATGATTTAAAGTATTATTTAGATTAAAGACAATTTCTAAAGTTATCAATGAGTAAAGAAAACTTGGAGGAGTCATTGATGACATATGGTGAGTGAATTCATATAGTAAACCATGTTTTAGTTATACACATATTAACTATGTGAGCAAAACCTTGAAATATTCAAGGAAGGAGTGTGTATAGAGGTTATTGGAATATTAGTGTAATGTTAGAAGATAAGAGATTAAATGAAAACATTATTAGAATGTATAAAGGAACCCTTGAGTGGGTAAACAAAATGTTAACCCTATATTTTCTTGTTAACACATTAACTGTGTGCTATGAACATTGTATAATTCATGTTGGGAAGGTGATAAGGAGTCTTTAATGAGAAGTTAAGACATTTTGAGGTTTGAGGGAGGTCACACAGACCTAAATATGGTATTTTAAAGTTTTTACATCTCGTAATATTCTTTCAAATTCAAATTGAGCCCTCTTGGGATATACAAAATATAGGGAAATCTTAGGTCTGGGTTAAAGACAAAAAGGAGAATATGAAAAGATTTAACTAATAAAATTTAACCAAAGTTGGTAGTTTTGTAGACAACAAAATTATGTCACACACATGTGCACAACTCCTTGTTTGGAAAACCCCCTAAACCCATTTTAATAATAACAATTAATCTCCCTAACCCATACTTTTACCCCTCACATATTTAGCTACTTTAAAATACTTAATTAAGTTAATTAAAAACTCTTATTGCCACCTTAACTAGCCACCTCAACCTATGACTAATTCTCCCCTAATGAGTCACCTCAACACTTGGTCCCCTCATCTTAACTACATAAGACTTATTCCTCCTTCGAAACTAAATTACTAAACAATTACTTCCTTCATAACCTTCTATTTTTATGATTTTATAAAGGGTGTCACATTTGACATGCACAACAACAAAAAATAGGCCAAGAATAGAAAGATTTACCTATTCTTGGGCCACCAACATCAGACAACCCATGACCACCATCAGTGGGATACCTACCAACATTGGTGGGATCATCAATGTCAATAATATAAGCCAAAATCCAACCTATGGTTCAGGTTAGTAGAAATTAATAAAATCAATTCTTACTCTCATTTAGGCTCTTAACATTCTATTTTTGACATCCAAGATTACAATCACTCTACATAAGCCAATCACCATCAACAACTGAGCTCTTGAGGACCAATAACATCTGCTTGTTCTCTCTATTCAGGCATTTAGGTTTAGACTCCTAGATAGAAACCATCAGCTTCATACTTATTGTTTAGAGACCACCACAACTAATTATATCACTGATACTATAGGTCATTTGAATATTTATTCTCCTATTTCTTTATATCTACCCTACATTACTTTATGTGCTTCATAACGTACCCCCCATGAGGGAGTTATAAAAGTTCCTTGATTTTTTCCCCTTACATGCATATCAAACCTCTGACCAAACTTAACCAAGCCATAATCTCCCGTTCCTAACTCTCTTAGCCTATTTGACCTGATCCAAACCATTTCCTAGACCTAAAAAATCCTTCTACAACCTCCCAGATAATTATTGCCCCTACTAAAATTGGCAACCTAACCAACATCAGTCAACTCCCTACCGACCTCGATAGCCTAATTTATATTGGTCACCTTCCTACTGACATCAGTGACTATCAATTTCCTAACCTCTTCAAAACCTACCTAGATAATTTCTAAAACACCAACAAAAAACCTCACTTGCACTCTATCACTCTCTGTTGTGAATAGGTTGTTTAAAATGGTAATTTTATCTCTCTTTTACTCTCTATTTATCTATATTTTAGTTATTTATTATTATTTTTCCTCTGAAAAGTGGACTGTCATCTCTAGGGAAGTTACACACTTCCTAGAACAAACACATAGCTTGACAACCCACTCATTTATCTGCTAACAAACATCTTGTGGTAGTGATTTCTTATTTGTAGGTAGTCTTCCCCAACCAAAGAGGAGTACTAAAAATGTTTGGATATGATGTTAAAACTAAATCTAGGTTCATTCTAATCACTTATCCCCATCCTTCTCTCTATTTTCCTTTAGATTTAGAATAGACAAAATTTAGTGAAACATCTCTGGCATGCCTGGTCGGACCCTAGAGTTTTCCATGGGTTCATTTCTTGTTTTAAAAATTCATATAGGTGCATTATAGTGAAATTTAATTTATTGTACTTCTTCCTCCTCTTTTCTCTTAAAAACAAAAAATCTAATATCTTATTTCTCTATTTAAAAGGCATTAAAACTAAAATCTTCTTTCTTTTCTCCTTGCCTCTAAAAACAAATTATCATTTTATTTTACAAAAAAGAAAGAAAATCCCTTCTTTAATTCCTATTGAATTCACATTAGGATATTGAAATTAATTTTCTATTCCTTTTTCCTCTTTGTTTTCATTTGAATCTCAACATCTAAAGATTTTGGTTTAAAATTTACTGCATTTTCATAGTTTGCTTGTTGCATATTAACTCACCTAGTGAATTATAAGCATTTTGAATAAATCATAGTACACATATGTTACACAACCAAATCACATTCACATAATTAAGTTTCAAAACTCACCTAAGAAAAGACCCATTAGGATTTCATCACCTGGTGGATCACCTTACCCTACCCAGTTATCCTACTTGGATTTCACCACCAAAGGGAGATCCCACTCCATTCTTTGGTGGAGTATAATCTATAGATAGAAGGTATATTTTGGATAAGTAGCTTGGATTAGCTCTAGGTTCATGAAGTACAGAGAGCAAGCTCCTATAACAGGCCATGTACCTAGTCTAACATAGATTCCCTCTTGAGCACCAAAACAAACCTGAAATCAACCCTAGATTGCTTTCTAGTACCTTTAATAACTAAATTCTCTTCTCACTATCTGATTAAGGTATAAAACAACATGAGACTAAAATTAATCTCTAGCACTTAATATTTTTGGTTGCATGTTCTTTTTTTCATTTTCAATTACCTTCTATATTTTTTGAGTTGGTAAGGACATTTTTCTATTGATTCATAAGATCAATAATATTTTTAAGGCTCAGTTTGTATAACCTATTATCTCAAGTTTTATGAGTGTCATTTCTCCCTACATAGACCTTTTACATCCAATATTTTACCTATTTTTAGCCTCTAATTTCTTAAAACATCAAAATTTCCATTTCCAATATTTCACAGTGGCTAGCATTGGTTAAACTACCAATATCGCTAGTCTTTACCTATTAATAACAATTGTTCCACCAATGTCGGTGAACTTTTCCTATCGATATCAGTCATACCTACCGACATCAGTGACTATGTAGTTTTGTTTTCTCAAAATAGCAAGCTAAAATAACCCATTTCACTACATTCAAACCTAACTTTTCTTTATTTTGTTTCAAATATAGAGTAGTATGAATATTTAAACTACCTCTTACATGGTATTGACATGATATCGAGCAAAAATTCTTGCCAATTATGCAAGCCAAAAAACACTTCCACCTTCCCCTCTTACTTTTGATTCTATCATGGAGCATACTTTAGATATAGAGCATACTCCCAACCCTAACCAAATTCCCATTATGCCTAAAGGAGATCAAGATTTTGCTAAATTTCTTGATCGCAATGTGGCAGCCCTTTAGCATTACCTTTCTATGAGCCGAAGCCATAATTCTACGGGTGACCTAATCTATCGTATGCCAACCTCTTTGATGGAGGAAACCTTAGTTTAAATTGCATCAACTATTTTTCCTATGGTTACCCCAACCATCACTTTGATAAATAACCCAACTATAAACAATGTCCATAATGTGGCATCTCCAGCCACCCAATCCCACTTAAACACTAGAGTAACTTCCCTACTTTCACAACCACAATTAATTTAGCTAAGTCACACCCCATTCTAGAATTTAGTGGTACCTATTCCATCCACCCTCATGCTAATAATTATTTGAGTTATGATTCACCTTCATCTAGTCTAACCATGTCAATAATTTAACCTATAGTAATAACAACCAACCAAGGCATAGTTTCCAACCCAATGGGACAAGTTCCTTTTCTTCCCGTACCTTAGCCTATGACTCAATATCATTATGTTGCCCTGACATAACCTCAATAAGCTATGTCATATGCTCCCTCTACTTCTTATCAACTCTCCTATAACTTAGGAAGAATTCCCCAAACTAATCCCCCTTTAGACCTCATTAATATGCTAATGGACAAGATGTCTAATCTAGAGACATCCATTATGAAATGAACTAAACCACCCTTTTGTGGCTATTCTCCCTTATCCAAATCAATGGAAACGCCCTAAATTTAATCATTTTTAGATTAAAGAGGACCCATAATAGTAGTTGTGAGCATTTAGACATGCTTGTTATTTAACAAGACATGATGATGCATTACTACTTCACACTTTCCCTATATCTCTTTTAGGTGCTGCCTTGGATTTATATAGCTCTTTTCCTCAACACTCTCTTTTCTCATTTACCCAACTTGAAAAAATATTTCTAGACCATTTCTCTATTAACATTTCTAATAAGGTTTCTATAATGGACCTATATTCTATTAGATAATTTGATGTTGAGTCAATTTTTTATTTTGTCACTTTCTAGAGAAGCTTAATCAATCAACTCTCCTTCTCCTTACCCCAATCAGAGCTTATTGATATTTTCTCAAGGGAATGTAATAAGCACATCTCATCCACACTCTAGGTGCAAACTTTATGCACATTTGATGAAGCTTTTACAATGGCACAAAAACTCAAGGTTCACACTATTAATGACGGCAAAGTCAAGTTGAGTAGTAAGAATCCAAATACTAAGAAAACTGACTCCTCCTTCTATAAACCTCTCCCTCTAACCAAAATGATAAAGGCTCTACTAACATGGTGGTCATTAAGTCAACCTCTTCTACAACCATAAACCAATAAAATAGTTTGATTTCTTAAAATTTGACCAAGCAATTCCAACAATGGTATGAACAAAGACAATACACTCCCATTGGGGAATCATATACATCTATTTTGGAGAAATTATTATAGTAACGTGTCATAACCCTTCCTCAAATTAAACCACCTATATATTTCAATCCTTCCCATCCTATCCTAACATGGTACAAGAAATATGAGTTTTATGGTACCATCAAGTTAAAGGTCAAAACTCTAATAATTACAATACACTCAAGAATATTGTTCAAGATATGCTTGATAGATGTGATCTTGTCTAGGACAATCCTAATGCACCTCCCAATCAAATTATGGATGTTTTCAAACACCCCTTTCCTAACTAATCACCAAACCAAAACATTATCCAGTCCATAACTAACTCAGGTGATCATAATTGCCATATGGTCAATATGGTCTTTCCTTGATCTTAATTTCAACCAACCCCTCAACAAGGGACACCTATTTCATTGACTCCTCCCCCACATTCAGTGGCACCTATTTTGTCCATTCTTCCTCCTTAAGTAGAAGATCCTATTTTTCCCATTCTTCTTCCTTAAGTATAAGATCCTATTTCACTCATTCCACCCCTTTGAGAGGAAGAGCCTCCTTTGCCACTCCTTTTGTCCCCTAAGGACCCTATAATCCTAATTATATTTGCACCAATTTTACCTATCCTCTTACTACTTAAAGACCATACCGTACTTATTCCTCAACCACATGTTGAAGGAAACATCATGCCTTCATTATACCCTCTTGAGGAACCTTATTCCCCTACTGCTCCTCTACCTATAGAGAGTGATACCCCACCCACTTCACCTTTGAACCTAGAATATTCCATGTCATTTACTTCCATATTAGATGAGAGACCTATTTTGCCTACTATAATTACATCACCCTTACCCCTTCTTTTACCTATGGAGGATCATACATTACCCATGCCTTGCCCACATTTTGAGGGAGTCATAATACCTATGATTTACCCTCTTGAGGATCCTACTTTGCCTACCTTTGCTCCACCTATGGTAGATCAAGTCTCTTCTCTCATCTCTATCGAAGAAGACCTTATTGTGGTTATTTCTTATCTTTGGCCCAAAGTAGTAGAAACTAATAGTTTACCTCTTTCCCAAACACCACATATTTATAAAAATACAATCGTAAGGCCTACATCAACTTCATCAAAACCCTTCTCACATTTGGTAAAAAGTTTAGAATTTCTTGACTCTATGAAACTTGACCATGCAACATTTTGGGACTGGCTTAAAACTCCATATCCAACACAACAAATGTCGACCTTTACCACCAATCCTCTTACTACACTTTACCCTAAGGTCTTTGACAAAGCTAGAGTTTTTTCACCAAAAGCATTAGAATTTCAACTATCTATATTAGAACCCTCATCCTCATAAGAATATATTACATTAAATCAGATCAAGCTTTCAGGTGTATGCCTCATTTCTAATTTAATTCATCCACAAGTAAAATTAGATTTGAATCCTCAACCACAAATTCAAGTTTATCACCCTAAAACATATAAGAATGTTAAGCCTTCTAAAATTTTCCAATCCCTTCTTCAACCCTCAACTTTACCATCCATTTTAGGGCCACATCCTTCTACTTTAGTTGGAAAATCATCTAACCAAGCCAAACAAAAGGTTAAGCTACCTCCACTCTTGCCTTTGTCATCTAGTAGACCTCTCACATTTGACACTAAGAAAGTGACAACAAAACATGTAACTCCACCATCTCTAAACAAGATACCACATAAAATTACCTTTATAACATCGAAATAGAAAACAATATCCACTCTTATTAGTATAACTAGTGTGAGCCCACTTGTAGGCTCCCAAAGCTTTTTCTTATGTCAGTTATTGCAATAATTTGTAATAACTCTTCCTTCCATTAATTATTATAGTCCTCTTGGATTGAAGCCATCTTGGTTTGATGATAAATAAGTTTGTTTATATCATCATTCACCTAGACATGATACTGAGAACTATGAACCCCTCACAATGGTTATTCAGTAACACTTCGATGTTGATACCCTTTTCAATGACACTATTATTAAACTTCTTATTATTCCACTTTTGGTATCTATAGTGCCTCCTAATATTCCACTTAAAATCAAACCCAAAGATGTTGTTATAACCCATTTACCACTTCCTTCACCAACTTTTCAAATCAACATAGTTAATTTGATCACGATGTCACAAAACCAAAAGGATAAAGCTAAGGAAAAGGTCACTACACCTTGGACCCATCCCTTCATCAAATACACTCCCCTTACTAACCCTAATATTTCCATCTTGGGTGTTCCTAAAACAACATATTTAGATGTTATTCAAAGCTTAATGGTGAAGTAGCTTCACCAAAATCTTATGAATATATCTTTGACTAGTGCTTTGAAAGTGATTGAGGTAGAATCAAATGATCTCTAACCTCTTACATCTTTGGTTGGCTCCCTTAATTTTGTCTCCTTGATTTCTTTCAATAATTCAAAAATTCCACTTCAACACCCTAAAGATCAAGATTCTACCCTTTTTATTACCACATATATTGATCAAACTTGTATCAAGATAATTATGATTGATGGGGGAGATAGTATTAATATTATTTCCACCCATGCCTACAAATAACTATCCCTTCCCTATAATTTCATGTCTTAAACTGATGCAACACTTCATTCCTTTAATGATACCACAGCTACTATGGTAGGCACTATTATCTTACATATTCATGTAGGTCCCCACACAATTCTTGAGCTTTTCTATGTTGTGTAAGGAGAGTTTTAATATAACATACTGCTTGGATGACCTTGGATACGTGCTATGGCATGTGTACCCTTGACTTTACACCACTGTGTCAAGTTTAAGCATGATGGATAACTACATGTTATCCCTATTGACCCACCTCCATTTAAAACATGTAATATGACCTATAGTCCCAATGATTTTCTCATCCCATTGAAAAATCATCTTCCTCACATGATCCTTTTGAAGCTTCCACAAGATCCACTCCTACGGTTACACATATTCTAATAACAAAAATTCTTGACAAAGATCCCATAGAGGAAACCTTTCAACATTTATCACTTGGTGAATATCATTTGTTGACACTTGACATGTTTTATTCTTTAAAATAATATGTAAGGCTTCACATGCACCCAAATTATGATCCCCGTATTGGGATGGTCATCCCTTATGCCCCCCTAATCTTCAAACCAATTTCACATATGAGGGAATTGATCAAGCTCCCACTATCAGCAACCCATCTTCTTCACCACAACCATTTACATGTGACTTCTCTTTCCTGAGTAACCCTAGATTTGCTCAAACCTACCTATATAGGTGTGCCTAGAAAGGATTTGGTTTGGGTCATTATGAATAAGGTGTCCACATGCCTATTGAATATCCTACTAGCAACATCATAGAAAATGCCAAAAAAAGGCATGGGGTGGGATATGATGAACCAAATAAACTCACTAGAACCTCCCATGAACCAATTGTCAAAGAACCAGTCTCTCCTTCTCCACCATCACCTATATAATTAGAGGTATATATACCTCTTAATTTTATTTTCAATAAAAACCATCCATTTAGGGCCTCTCACATATTTTTAGGGTAAGGAAACAAGGTCCCTTCCTGTTGTTCATCCTAAAATAATTGATGAAGATTATCCCACTGTTAACATTATCTAATGTCAGGATGATGATGCAATTCTCACCTACATGGTTGTGGATAATTATTATATCCAATGATCACTCCCATCCAAAACCCAATCTATGTTAAATGAATCAACCATTGACTTCAACCTACCCTCCCATGATAACCCTCACATCCTCAAGATTGGCCAATCTTTAGATTCCTCTTAGCAAGCTAATTATGTCACATTTATTAATGACCATAGAAAATCCTTCACTTGGTCCTATAATGACATGCCTGGTATTAAACCCTCTATCATCACCCATAACATTGTCACCAATCAAGATACTAAACCCATTAAATAGAAACTTCACAAAATTCATCCTTGTATCACTCTCCTTGTCAAAGAAAAACTCTAATGCCTTCTTTCTGTTAACTTAATCTAACCCATCAACTACCCATAATGGATTTCCAATATTGTTTCTATCAAAAAAGTGATTGGGCAAATCCATATCTGCAATGACTATCATGATTTAAACCTTGCTTATCTAAAAGATGATTTCTCATTGCCTAGTATCGACCAACTTATTGATCTCATGGCCAGCCATGAGATGCTATCACTTATGGATAGATTCTCTAGATATAATCAAATCCTAGTTGCTTATGAGGATCAACACAAGAACACCTTTATTACCCCATGGGGTACTTTCTATTATCGAGTCATGCCTTTTGGCCTAAAAAACATTGGTACAACTTACCAACGTGCCATGACCTACATTTTCCATGATCTCCTACACAAAATTAAGGAAGATTACATGGATGATTTACTCGATAAGTCTAAACTTTTTTAAGAATACTTGACAATTTTTAAAACCATATTCACTCATCTTCTCTAATATAACATTCAACTAAACTCAAAGAAATGTGTCTTTGATTTTCTTTTTGGTAAACTCTTAGGTTTTATCATTTCTCTCTATAGTATCAAGGTCAATCCTACTAAGGTTAGATAAATTTTTGAGATGCCTTCACCTACTAATATCAAACAATTCCACATCCTACAAGGCAAACTTTAGTCAATTTGACACTTCATCTCCTAGCTATCAGATCATTACCAACTCTTTCATCATCTCCTCAAAAAGGATGTCTCCTTCTAATGGAATACTAACTACCAGGAAGCCTTTGACACACTTAAACAATACCTCATTTCCCCACTAGTTCTTACTCCACCTAAGGAAAATCAGCCTTTTTATCTATACATCTCCACAATAGACCATTCTCTAGGTGATATGATTGCACTCAAGATGACCAACATAGAGAGCAGGTGGTTTATTACATAAGCCACACACTTATTGATTTTGAGACTTGATATACCCACACTAAAAAACATTGCCTTATGTTGGTCATTTCCACCTCTAAGCTTTGACATTATCTCCTAAATCACAAAACCTATGCGGTCACCCATATTGATCCTCTCAAATACATGTATTCTAAACCTTATCACAACCAACATGTAGCTCGATGGCTCATGCTTCTTGTTGAGTTTGACTTAGAGTTTATTGAACAAAAGTTAATTAAAGGGAAAACAATCATAGACCAGTTAGTTACTACCCCTTTACCTAATAACCAACCTTCAAACCTCAAATTCCCTAATGAATTTATTGCAACACTCTATATTGATGACATCTCCTATCAAATGATGATGTTCTTTGATGGATCTAAATGCCAACATGGTGGGGGGTATAGGGGTCATACTTATTCCTCTAGATGGTGAGCCTATACCTCATCCAATACTTAGAGCATATAACTCCTATTTTTGTCTTGTAACATGTTGATACAAATTACAAGACAAAAAGGGGAAAATGTAGATAACAAAATTACATCACACACACATGCATAAATCCTTGTGTCAAAACCCTCCTAAACCCATTTTAATAATAATAATTAATCTCCCTAACCCATACTTCTACCCCTCACACATTTAGTTAATTTAAAATACTTAATTAAGTTAATTAAAAAATCTTATTTCCACCTTACTCAACCACATCACTCTATGACTAATTCTCCCCTAATGAATCACCTCAAGACCTGGTCCCCTCATCCTAACTACCTAAGACTTATTCCTCCTAAACTAAATTACTAAATAAATACTTCCTTCCTAACCTTTTATTTTTACTATTTTATAATGGTTATCACATTTGGCATTCACAACAATAGAAAATAGGCTAAGAATAAAAAGATTTACCTATTCTTGGGCCATCAACATTGGTCAACCCATGGACAACATCGGTGGGATACCTATCAAAGTCAATTAACCCATGACTGACATTAGTCAATCCCATCAATTTCAATAAGTATCCCATTGACATCGATAGTGGGTTGACCAATGTTGATGGCCTAAGAATAGGTAAATATTTATATTCTTATCTTATTTTCTATTGTTGTGTATGCCAAATGCTACACCCATTATAAAATGGTAAAAATAGAAGGTTAAAAAGGAAGTAGTTGTTTAGGAATTTAGTTTAGAAGGAGGAATAAGTCTTTGGTAGTTAGGATGAGGGGATCAAGTCTTGAGGTGACTTATCAAGGGATAATTAGTCATAGGGTGAGGTGGCTAGGTAAGGTGACAATAGGAGTTTTTAATTAACTTAATTAAGTATTTTAAATTAACCAAATGTGTGAAGGGTAAAAATATGGGTTAGGGAGATTAATTGTTATTATTAAAATCGGTTTAGGGCATTTCAATATAAAGAGTTACGCACATGTGTGTGACATAATTTTTTTGTCTATATTTTCCACTTTTTATCTTATAATTTGTATCGACATATTGCAAGATAAAAATAGTAGTTAGATGCTCCAAGTATTGGATGAGGTATCCCCCCTCAAAATGGGAATCAATGGAGGAGAAATTATAATCAAGTACCGATTTGAGAGAAAGGGAATTGGGTGATTAGTGGAGAATTGAGCATCACTATGTAAAATGAGCTATAGTTTATAATGTTAAGAATAGGCAAGGTTAAGGAAGACTTAGATAGAAGTAACCAAAGCATAGCTTGTAAATGATAATTGATAGGTTAAATCAATCATATTTATAGCTCCAATGTTTAATGTGTCCCAGGTATCCAAGGTTGGAAGTGCCCATATGAAACACAAAAGAGGTTGAAGGTGATAGGATGGACTTGGTTGCCATCCACAACACCTAAAATACATGCGTGTGTATAATAACCAACTACAGTCAGGATAAAAAATGTAGGCCTAGTGTAAAAGGGTCAATGAGTGAGGAAATATTCATGATATCCAAGCATAGTTGTCAAGAGTGAACATTTGAGTGATCTTCAATGTCATTTTTTCATGTTTAAGGGAGAAATATGTGATCTCTAGTTGTCCCAATGTATAGGTAAAGTTATGCAAAGTTGGGTATTTTTGTGTTGGAAAACATGTTTTGAAAGGTGCCAAAGTCAGTAATATTTATCGATATTAGTAATATAAAGTGTCAATAATGGAATAATTAGGGAAACATTGTTGATGTCAATAAATGTAATCACTGACATTGGTAATTTAGGGCAAGATTGTTGACATCAGTAATCGACTAAACCTAAAAAAAGGGGGTTTGGTGGCCAACCAAACTCATTTTTAACTTGGTTATTAGAGAGAATAAATAGGGATTTGTGGGTGATTTGAGATGGCATTGCAAGGAGGAGACCCAACAAGAGGCACATGACCATAATTACTAGCAATGCCAACCAGGAGGAGACGATGAGATGAGGTAAGAGTTTAAACTACTTTGATTTTGTTTTTACAGGTTTTAGGCTAAATGAGAGGTGGATTTATAGAAAATAAGATTAAGGGGATAAAAAAATAGGTTAGGGTAGGTGTAAGAGAAATAAAGGGGATTTGGGGGTAGATTTATAGGGGAAATGGGTAGGTAGGGTTTGGGTTGTTCAACCCTAGGGCTAAACCAGTTGTCGACATCAGTGAGATTGATCAACATTGGCTGATGGTCAATCGATGTCAACCAACATGGCACTAAGCTTGACCAAAATTTGTTGACATGTCACCAAGGTTAGAAATGTGCTACCAATAGTATCCATGACATAGATCAATAAAGTGCAAACATCAACTACTATTGAAAAGAAATAGATAAGAGAAAGGATGAGTTTTGGATCTCTAGTGGGATTATTCAAGTAGCCTAATGACTGAGCTAGCCTCATAAGGACTTTTGTCATCTGAGTGCTACGTACATAGTTTGGTTTAGGGCCTCATGCATAATTTAGTTCTCCTAAAACTTAGGAAAAATATCTAAAAGGTTGGTTATAGGGAAAAAGGGTAAAATAAGATAGTTGAGAGGTATAGGTTTTAAAATTTAGGTTATAGTGTCAAGAGTCAAAAATATAGGTAGTGAGGTCTAGAGTTGGAATAGGTAGGTAGCATAAGGTAGAGAGAGAAAGAGGTAGTGAATCCTAGAGTTTGAATAGGTCAGTAAGCCTAGGGTAAAGAGAGAGAGAGGCAGTGAAGCCTAGGGTATTTAGTAAGGTGGTTTTATGGCCAAGCTAACCTTAGAAGACACCATGTTGACTGAGTGCTACCTACATAGCTCATTTTAGGGCCTTAGGCCAATGTAGCTATCCTAAAAATTAGGGAAAAAGGTGGTGAGGGAGTAAATTAAAAGGGATGTGACTTGATTTGTTTATGTATGATGCAAGTGAGGATGGAGCTTACACTATGAGACTATCTACTAAGGTCATTAACGTGCATGAGGAGAGATGCTACTCTAAATGAATGAGATCATATGGTGGCCATTATTTTGGGAGGAGTGTGATGATATTGTAATGTTATATGGGATGTGTTATTGATGATCATATTGATTGAGAGGTGGGATTATACCACTAACACCTTCCATCTATTGATTGAAGAGTTGACAGTGACATAGGAGGATGTTTACAGGATTCTACAACTACCATTCTAGGGTGAGGAGCTTTTCAAATACTTGAGAGAGGAGCATGATATACATATGGTCAATTTATATGGGGAGCATATCAATGAGGTGAGCTACCACTCTATGAGCTTTGCATATGATCCAATCTACATGGTTGATGAGGAACAACATCATCTGAGCATCTTAATGATGATCAAGATTATAGTTTATGCATTACCTAATGCAGATGGAGGGAGATTTTTGATTTCTTTGACTGGTGTGCTTATGCAGATGATATAGATGAGGACCATTTTTTCCTAGGGTCTAGTATTTTTGGCATAGTTATACAGAGAGCTACAGGGTTTGAGGTTACATCAGTGATATAGTTTGTGTGTTAGCCATCTTTTATACTATTGGGCATATGAGCACAACATGGTGACATGACCACTATGGCTACCTACCACTATTATATCCAACTTTAGGGTTGGATTTAGATGGTGGAGGGATGAGATGGCATAGACTCGAGACATCACCTACTATAGGTGCATGATCAAGGGCTTGATCCCTATAAATATCATGTAGAGATAATATCTGACGTATCCAATCTTTAGAGGGTAGGTAGAGTAGCTAATTGGGTTGTAAAGTGCATTATGAGTTAGGGGGAGATGGGTTAGTGAGCTAGAGATGGAACCTATGGCATAGGTCAAGAGATAATTTGGACTTTTTCAAAATATTTTACCTACCTTCCCTTGATATAGGAGGGATGACATAAAATCACCTTTACCATTAACCGAGGAGACTGAGGGGCTAGATTTTGAGGAGATACCAATAGAGATAGGTGTTGGGGACCTAGGGTGTATAACTACTTATACAACTTGGTGGGTAGGGTTACATTCAATGGTGAAGGTCAGGAGGCCACTAGTAGACTTATAGGGGTTAGTCAGGGAGAGATATGTAGCACTACAGGCATGAGATATAGTAGTATAAGCTTGTGATGTAGTAGTGTAGGCCTCAAAAATAGCCCAAGTAGAGGTTTTAGCCTTATAAGGGTAGGTGGTGATGTTTTAGGGTCATATTAGGGATTTTTAGGGTTAGATTACAATATTATAGGGCTAGATGACTATTTTATAGGGTCAAATGATTACAGTGATGGTAGATAGAGATAGTCTAAGAGAAACAATAGACTAGGCCACTCTTCCTCCTCCACCACCACCACAAGGACCAGTATAGGTTGGTCCATCATCAGGTGCCATGGGTCCTCCATAGACTATATCGATGGTGAGGTATTCAACTACCCTAGATGAGATTGCTTACTATGAGAGGGCGATTAGAGAGTTCCCATATATACAATGATATTCAGAGTTTAGAGAACAAGAAAGGTTGATGTCACATGTGATAGCTTCTATTTCACATCACTACAAATGGATAGAGAGTGGTGAGGATACCGTATCCTCACAACCTCAAGGACCATGAGTATCAACATTTTCTAGTTTTGTATTTATATATGTTGTATGTATATCAACCTATGAGCCAAATATGCGAGATGTACATTTTGAAAGAGATTTACGATATTTTGATGATGTAGATGATAAACATGTATTTCATCAAATATTTATATATGAGATGTTCATTTATTGCCATATATTTATTTGAGATGCATTGATTATGTTTATGATGTTGATATGGATGATGCTCATTTATTTCTATGTTAATTTGGAATCTAATGTTGATCATGTTATTTGATGTTAGACTAGCCTTCCCATTTATGTGATGGTATATGCATAGTTGATTGGTTAGATACATCTTAGCATTTGTCCATATTTGTGATGGTGTATGATTAAAATGAGTAGATTGAGTGGGTTAATTTATTTCAGCATTGTTCCATATTTGTGATGGTGTATGCATAAAATAAATGGGTTGATTAGGTTAATGTTGGTATGAAATTATTTCTATATCTCAAATAGAGATATTTGACATGTGATGTGGATGGAAAAAATAAAAAGGTAGAATGTTCATGCATTGGTAAAGACCATAATTTAGAACATAAATAGGCTCAGGAAAATGAGCCTCTTTCATGCCTTATATCTTTGAACCATTGTGTTTGTTAAAGAAGCATCATGTTTACCTCATGTTAAGTGAGATTCATAGTCCCTTGGAAGAGTATGAGGGGAAAAAAGAGGAGAATGAGAGAAAATCTTGAGATAGCATAACCTACCAAGTATAAATGATATGTCACTTTTGTGGGTGACCTGAGAGCTAGTATAGGCAAGTCCATGACTTAAAGCTTTTTTTTTGTGTGTAAGTTGATTAATGCGGGAAGCCTACAATGGGATTTTGTATAGGTTAAGGTCATGTAAAAAGATGAGGATACATTTGCATTTGTTTTTCCCTTTGAGAAAACCTCTTGGCTTATCCATCTTTCAAGGGAGTGGTCTAAGCATTTATTTTAATTTAAAATATCTATCCTTCAAGGGAGTAGTCTATTGATAATAGCAAAGGGAAGTTATGTATTTGTCCTTCAAGGGAGAAGTCTATGTTAAAAAATATGACCTAAGATTTTAGAAAATTTTCAAATATCCCATTTTTTTAGTCATGGACAAGGCTATAGAGTCTTATGAGTTTTCCACTATGAGGATAAAACCATACCACTATGTTAGTTATCTAATTGTATAAGAGTAAGGGTGAAGAGGAAGGGAAATGAATGTAATAGGGATGCTCAAGGGATGAGCTCAAGTGAAACATGAAGTAAAGTGACATTGGTTTAACAAAAGAATGGTCATAGGTGTAAGGCATTTAAAGGCTCAAATTATGGCCTTCCTTTGAGAGAAGATAAGTGATAAGTTCCTAAACTATACTTGTGAGTTATGATATAAGGTCCAAGCCAATTAGGAGAAAATTTACCCCATTTTATTTTCTCCATGTTTTTCACATGTTGATTTTATTTTAAGATGAGATCTCCTATATTGAAATCTCACTCTTTGAGGTTTTTGTTATAAGCACATTTGATATGCTCTTGATAGACTTGGAAGTGGTTGAGAGCTATGAGATGACGTTCATCAATAAATTCAAGTTGGACCAAACATTCTTGGTGAAATTCATCATTAGTAAGTATGTCATGTAGATAAATGTGAAGAGAAGGGATCTCAAACTCAAGAGGTAAAATAACCTCCATCCCATATACCAATGAAAATGGTGTAACACTCATCAAGGTTTGAATACTAGTGTGTGTCAATCATTGTCTATATCATTGGCTATCTTCATGAGAATCTTGGTCAAATTTTTGTTAGAAGCTTCCACCTATCCATTAGCTTGGGGATAGTATGGTGATGAGAAGCTTAATTTGATTCCAAATGCATCATAAAGAACT
This sequence comes from Torreya grandis, assembly GCA_037957365.1. Lineage (NCBI taxonomy): Eukaryota > Viridiplantae > Streptophyta > Pinopsida > Cupressales > Taxaceae > Torreya > Torreya grandis. The sequence goes on along the minus strand of JARHVA010004912.1, from coordinate 402,330 downwards.
TAAATAGTCTTGTTTTTGAAAGACTTGCCATTATCTATTATAATCTTGTAAGGTATACCAAAATGATAGATGATGTGGTGGTTAATGAAGTCATTAATTTTGTTAGCTTTATTGGAGATGAGAGGGACCACCTTGACCCACTTGGTGAAGTATTAAATGGCAGTAGTGATAGAGCAATTATGGAGTGATGAATGAGGGTTAATCTCTCCAATTAGATCTAGGCCCCATTGGGAGAAGGGCCAAAAGTGTTTCCTAACTTGAAATGCATGGTTAGCGTGTTGTTGACACTTGACATAATGCTGAATGTATTCAACATAGTCCTAATGAAGTGTGTGCCAATAATAGCTAGGTCAATGAATATGTTTATAAATCATGTGACCATTTAAATTCCCGCCACAAATCCCATCATGGACTTCCTTAATGGAAAGTATATAAAGAAGAACATAAAATCCCTTCTTTACTTCAAAAATGTTTCACTAAATTTTGTCTATATTAAATCTAAAGGAAAATAGAGAGAAGGATGGGGATAAGTGATTAGAATGAACTTGGATTTGGTTTTCACATCGTATCTAGACATAGTGAGCACTCCTCTTTGGTTGGGGAGGACTACTTAAAAATAAGAAAGCACTACCACAAGATTTTTGTTAGTAGATGAATGAGTGGTTTGTCAAGATACGTGCTTGTGCTAGGAAGTGTGTAACTTCCCTAGAGATGACAGTCCACTTTTGAGAGGTAAAATAATAATAAATAACTAAAATAGAGGTAAATAGAGAGTAAAAGAGAGATAAAATTACCATTTTAAACAACTTTTTCATAGCAGAAAGTGATAGGGTGTAGGTGAGGTATTTTGTTGGTGTTTTAGAAATTATTTGGGTAGGTTTTGAAGAGGTTAGGAAATTAACAATCACCAATGTCGATAGGAATGTGATCAATATTGATTAGGCTATTGAGGTTAGTAGGGAGGTGACCAATGTTGGTTAGGTTGTCAATGTTAGTAGGGGCAATAATTATCTGGGAGGTTGTAGAAGAATTTTTTTGGGTCTACGAAATGGTTCAGATTAGGTCAGAGAGGCTGAGAGAGTTAGGAAAGGGAACTTATGGCTTGGTTAAGTCTGGTCAGAGGTTTGGTATGCATGTAAGGGGAAACAAGCAAGGAAGCTTTGTAAATCCATCACAGGGGTACGGTTTGAATTACGTAAATAGTATAGGGTAGATATAAAGAAATGGGAGAATAAATATTTAAATGACCTACAATATCAGTGATATACTTAGCTATGGTGGTCTCTAAATGATAAGTGTTAGGTTGATGGTTTCTGTTTAGGGGTCTAAACCTGAATGTCTAAATAGAGAGAAAAATTGGATGTTATTGGTCCTCAAGATCTCAGTTGTTGATGGTAAATAACTTACACAGAGTGATTGTAATCTTGGATGTTGAAAATAGAGTGCTAAGATCCTGAATGAGAGTAAGAATTGATTTTATTAATTTTTGCTGACAAACATCTTATTGTAGTTCTTTCTTATTTGTAGGTAGTCCTCCCCAACCAAACAAGAGTAATCAAAACATTTGGATATAGTCAAAAAACCAAATCTAGATTCATTCTAATCACTTATCCCCAGACTTCTCTTTATTTTTCTTTAGATTTAGAATAGACAAAATTTAATGAAACATTTATGGCATGCCCGATGGGACCCTAGAGTTTTCCTTGGGTTCATTTCATGTTTTAAACATTCATATATGTGCATTATAGTGAAATTTCATTTCTTGTACTTTTTCCTCCTCTTTTATCTTAAAAATGAAAAATCCAATATCTTATTTCTCTATTTAAAAGGCATTAAAACTAAAATCTTCTTTATTTTCTCCTTGCCTCTAAAAATAATTTGTCATTTTATATAAAAATAAAATAAAATACCTTCTTTACTTCCTCTTTCAAGTAGTAACACATCATCATGGATTATAGTGGGGATAATCCAAACTCCAACCTATGGTTTAGGTCAGTAGAAATTAAGAAAATTAGTTCTTACTCTCATTCAGGCTCTCAACATTCTATTTTCAACATCTAGGATTATAATCACTCTATGTAAGTCAATCACCATCAGCAACTAATATCTTGAGGACCACTAACATCCACTTGTTCTTTCTATTTAGGCATTCAAGTTCAGACTCCCAGACTTAAACCATAAGCCTAGAACTTATCAATCAATGACCACCATAGCTAAGTATATCACTGATACTGAAGGTTGTTTAAATATTCATTCTCCCATTTATTTATATCTTACACTAATTTACACACTTTATACCATACCTCCATGAGGAAGTTATAAATATTCCTTTTTTGTTTCCCCTTACATGCATACCAAACCTCTGACTAGACTTAACCAAGACATAAGCTCCTTTCCTAACTCTCTCAGCCTCTCTAACCTAATCCAAACCATTTTATAAACCCAAAAAATCTTTCTAAAACCTTTGAGATAATTATTTCCCCTACCAACATTGATAGACTACTCGACATCAGTCACCTCCCTACCAACCTCAATAGCCTGACTAATATCGGTCACCTTCCTACCAATCTCAGTGACTGTCAATTTCTTAACCCCTTCAAAACTTACCCAAATAATTTATAAAACACCAAAAAAACACTTCACATACACCCTATCACTCTCTGTTATGAATAGGTTGTTTAAAATCATAATTTTATCTCTCTTTTACTCTCTATTTATCTTTATTTCAATTATTTATTATTGTTTTGCCTCTCAAAAGTGGACTATCATCTCTAGGGAAGTTACACACTTCCTTGAACAAACACGTAGCCTGACACCCTACTCATTTATCTACTAAAAAAAATCTTGTGGTAGTGCTTTCTTATTTGTAGGTAGTCCTCCCCAACCAAAGAGGAGTGCTCACAACATCTGGATATGATGTGTAAACCAAATATGGATTTATTCTAATCACTTATCCCCATCCTTCTCTTTGTTTTCCTTTAGATTTAGAATAAACAAAATATAGTGAAACAAGTTTAACATATGTTAGCATTAGTAATAATATTTTTATATTTTTAGAGTGGTATAGATGTTATCCATACATATACTATGGATTGTTTGCTAAGGAGGAGAGAAACCTAATTAGGCCTATTGAGGTATTGGAAAAGTCATCCAGAGGGTAAATTGAGTGATGAAACTTCTTAAGGAGATATAAGAGGATCAAGGGTGATAGAAAATGGGTTTAGTTTTCCACTAACCATATATATAATTCCATACAATAGGAAAAATAGAAAATAAAGGCTAGTATCCATGGAGTGAGATTGAAGGCAATCAATTTATGGCATGTGTCAAAACTTGGGAATAGGTAGAGTATAGATGCTCAAAGCTCTACATCAATAAAACTTGTTTTGACTCTAATGTTAACTTTGATATAAATTATGTAATGCTATGAATAAAAGAGTGATCATCCTCTCAATGTGGGGTTTTTGGTATGATGGGTGAGAGGAAGATAATGGAAGGATAATGGATTGAACAAAGATAGGTCCATGAAAGGAATAATGGGATATGGGAGGACTAAGATTATGGGGAATAGAATTATTTTGAATGGATGGGTGGTTGAAGATAGGGGGATCATGGAGGATATATAGGATTTCTTGACATTAATTGAAATGGGAAGGGCTTGATCATGGTCAGGAATGGAACATTGGCATTCCTCTTCTTGTTCACCTAGGGAGAGAAATTCATCTCGTTCCTCGTCAATTACTTTTTCATCATGGTTGATTAGGTCTTGGACATAATGGAATGCCCCCAAGTTTGATGATATAGATAATATTGGTTTACTTTATACCAAGAGGGCTTAGGCTTAGTTGGATCAAGATGTCAAATGGGTGGATATACCATCACGTTTATGGTGACTAGTTATTGGAAAATGGATTCAAAGGATATAAGAATGGGAGTATAAAGACCAACTTCACTATGTGATTTGGATGTGGAAGCATTGGAATTTATATTAGATGGTTGGTGATGCGACTAGGTGGATGGATTGGTAGTAGATGAGGTGGATAGGATTGGATTCCCTTTACTAGTAAAGGAAGGGGTAGATGATGGGTTATGACTAGTGGATGGAGGAATTTCATGGGACTCATATGAAGGGGTTTGTGTGGGAGGTACAATGAGTTGAAGGGGATTAACACATTCAAGAAGTAGGACACCCATCACAAGTAACTTTAAGAAGATCTCATCCTTAATGGCAGCTATGTATTAGTCTATGAAGTTAGGGTATAGCTTCATGGTAGTGGGTGATAAAGGATGAGGAAGTGGTGATGGATTATGACTAGTAGATGGAGTATTTGGTTGTGGACAAGTATGAATTTGGACCAATGGGTTTTGAATTGGGATAGTGGATGGTGGAGTTGGATGGGATAAGGATTGATGTTGGACTTGTTTGGGAGGTGATTTAAGGCTCATGGGGTCAAAATCATTGGGAAAATGAGCACCCATTTTTCATATTCATAAAATGAATTCATATTTATTTTCCATGATGTATTGATTGATTAGGGTGATCACATCAAGGAATGCAGGGATGGATTTTTGTGGGCTACGGGATTGTGGATGGGATGTTGGTTTAGGACAAATGGGATCAAGGCTAAATGGTAGGTGGGAACCCATCTCTAGTTCTCACAAAAGGACTTCATCCTTATTGGCTAAGATGTATTGGTCTATGAGAATCAAGTTATAATCTATCAAAATGGGTGATAAAGGATGGATTATGAGAGATGGCTTATTAAATCAAAGGAGGTCTAAAGGATTAAGCTAGTATGATGGGTGGGGATGAGAATGAAATAGATAAATGGATTAAAATTTGATTGAGATGATTTGTGACTATGATTAGATGTCATACTAATATTATAATAAGTACTAATGACCTATCAACAATTCTTAGTATTCAAGCTAGCAAAAAGACTAGGGATTTGATGGGTGCCTAGATTCAAACTAGAAAGATGAAAATATGATGGGTGTTAGTTATGAGTAGGCAAGGATGATAGAGACTAGATTGATGATGATGGGTTTGCTAAATTAAGATAGACAAAGTGATAAGATACTAAAATTATATTTACTAAGGTATGAGATTTGACTAAATGATGAACAACCATGGACTACAATGATAAGGTGATGTGGATGATAAGACTAGCTCAAGACCTTAGACCAATTTGCTCAAGATGGGATAAGATTATGTGATGAATGTGATAGGATGATGTGATAAGGGAAAGTATATAGATATGTTATGATAAAAAGGGGAATGTGAATGAGATGGGGATGGTTTGGACCTATATGTGATTTAAAGAGCCAACTAGGATAAGATGAGGATGAGCTTAGATTGGATGGGTGGTGAAGGCAAGTTCAAGACAAAGGATTGATGATGGATGGGGTGGACTTAAGATAGGATATGGATGACTAGACAAGATGTGATTAGGGTATTAGATAGATCTAATGATAGGGTGTGAATAGAGGGATATATAAAAATATATACATAAGAGGGAAAGGCAAGGATATACAAGATGATGATTGGGATATGAGAATGATAGGGTGGATATGGTTAGATTTGGAATGTATTAGAACAAGGTGGTGATGGGAGATGGTATGAGATGTGTTAAAGGATAATATGTAAGGATGATAGTGAGGTAAGGATGTATAGGATGATATGTACAAAAGGAAAATGGGATAAGGATGTATAAACTATGATTAGAATTTATAGGTAGATGGGGGTATTACTAATGATAGATGGGTATGGTTAGACTATGATGAAAGTAAGTCAAGGATAATATGTACAATATTATTTTAATGACGTACAATATAAGATGTTGGTGATGGAAGTATTATTAATGATGAGAGAGGATAAGATGGGATGACTATATTAAAATGGGGTGAAGATAAAATGGGTATACAAGGATAATATAAAAAAGAGGATGATGATGATGGGCATAGATGTTTTGACTATGAGGGAGTTAAGACAAGATGGGATTTGGGATAGGCTAAAAAATGATATAATGGGATGATGACAAGAAAAATACAAGATGAAAGGATATACAAGAGGGTAAGGATATACAAAATAAGATGTTGGTGATGTGGGTGTGACTAATGATGGGTGAATCTAGAATAGGATGTGATTTTAAAAGGATATACAAAGAACAATATGTATAATGGGATGATGAGATAAGGATGTATAAGAATAAAAATTATCTACAATGGGATAATGACAAGGATGTACAATATGTTATTGGGATATAGTCAATGATGAATGGCTATAACTAGACTAGGACATGATTAAGACAAGGTGGGAGATGGGATAAAAATATACAAAAGCAATGATGGGAAAAGGACGAGATGATGGGGTATGAACAAAGATGAGACATAATAATATTGGTGTGACTAGATTAGGATGAGATAAATACAAGATGAGAATAGGGACAAGGATGTATAAAGACAATATTTAAAAGAGGATGATGACTAGTATATACAAGGTGATAGTAAGACAAAGGTATAATATGTACAAGATAATGTCAAGGATATAAAATATGAGATGTTGGTGATGGGCATGTGACTAAGGATGTATAATAGAATAATGATATGTGTAAGAGGGGTGAGGATGACTAGACTAAGATAGAATGAAGATGAGATGAAATGGGATAGGACAAAGACAATATATATAGATGGATGATGATAAAGATGTACAAAGTAAAATGGGGTATGACTTATGATGAGTGGGTATGAGTAGACAAGATGGGAGATAGGATAGGCTAAAGATAATATATACAAATAGATGATGACAAGGATGTACTAGGTAAAAAGGATATAAAAGATAACGTATATAAGATGTTGATGGGGTAAGAATATTCAAGATAAGATATAGATGATGGGAATGTGGTTAATGATGAGTGAGTATGACTAGCCTAGGATGGAATCAAGACATAATAGGGGATAGGATAGGGATATAAGAGGATAATATGTACAAGGGTGTGTATGATGATAGTGATGGGATAAGATGATATATTTATGAGAAGATAATATACAAGATATATATATACAAAATGATGGTAGGATGTACAAGATGGGTTATGAAAAGGACCTAGATAGGTGTATAGGTTTTTGGATGAAGGTTATCTCAGCTCATAAACAACACTCATTTAGCACAACACACATCAAATCAAACAAGCCACAAATCCTATGATTAGTAAAATATTATGGGTGTGTAACCTAATTCTTTCACCATCGAATGGATTCATGGGTGAGGGTATAATTTAATGACCTATTATAGTATCAATTGAACCCTCTCAACCCTGCTCACACTTGATAGCTACTTTAGAGTTGATACTAACTCCTATAGTAGTACACTTATTATGGCTAAAGGATCCTATGCTAGGTTTTCATAAGGCTTTCTAGGTGTGTCCCCTATATACATGAAGGTATAGTAGGGCCCAAGTCTATATAGGAAGTTGTTTGACCACCTTGTGTATTAGAGCTTGATCGCCCCTCACTCTATGGAACCCTCTATGGGGAATTCTACTTAGGCACGTAATGATAACTCTTCTAATTTTTATACTCTACTAGAACATGGAGTTTGGAGTAGTGTGTGGTGCTGAAATCCATGGTCACTAGTCCTATATAAAAAGAAAAAGGAAGAGGTTTTATAGGTAGTTTTTGATCCCCAAAAATCATCATAAGGATGTAATGGGAGAGAATACACCAACCATAGCCCTCGGGATATAAATAGGTAATCAAAATGATTAATTTTCTAATTAAGATTAAGATGTGATTACATTTACAATATGAAAGATAAGAATATATAAGATGAGGAGATATATACAAGATAATGATATATACAAGGGAAAATGATTTTAAAAAATGATTTTTAAAGTGACAAAATATTCTTTGATAGGTGGCCTACAAGCATACAGGTTAGTAATTTACCTTTGGAATTGAAAATAGGTAAAATGAAAGACAATGATTATTAGTTTCAATAATTTTTCATTTAATATTCATATTTACATCAATTATGTCAATAAGAAAAATTAGACAAATGATGTAAAAATAATATTTTCATCCATTTTTTAAAAACCAATCAACTTGAAAAATAGACGATTAAGAATTTTGATGGATTTTAATTTTCAGCCAATTATTTCATAGAGTGATACAAGGCCACATTCTATGATAAAATACTAGTATTTTCCACCAAGTTTTTTTTTTGATGTGAATACCCAAATTTTACCTGTGCTATGTAATTATTTTTTTGATGTTACTAGATAACTACAACAACTCAGTATCATCTAATTATACGTAACATGGAAAGGATTTAGTTTATAAATGTAAAAGTTAATAATATTGGATAATAATCTAAGGCATTTGACCATACAACAATCAACTTGCATGATCATCAAATCATCATTAAAAAAAGGAAATTTGTTCAAGACAGTCAAAATATTGAAAAGCATTATAATTTTCTCCAACGCATATAGGTGGTGTTTATCCCTATGGCCTAATAAGACCTTTAAAACATATTTTTAAAATTAGGATTCTATTGCGTCACTCAAAGAAATTAAAATTAGAACCTACATGTAAGTATATCAATAGGCTTGTGGTTTTGACAACATTAATTATAAAATGCTTAGTGTAATGATGTTATCATTTATGTCAAAGTGCATGGTTAAATGGGTATAGTTTGAAATATTTTTGAACACTGATCTGGAAGATTACAAGGGTGGGATACTATTTATACCTAATGCATCAATTCCTTTGTTTAGTGTACTTATTCTAGCATCTCCCCAAAACATGGTGCCTAACCTATGGGTACAAGCAGAATCCAAAACATACACAACTAGCATGTAATAAATAATTAAATATCTTTGTCTTTATGTAATTTTTTATTTACTATAGATGGCAATGGTAGAAATAATGGATCCTTGGGATTTGAGGGACTTAAAGCACATAAATAATTGTTATATCCACAGTCTATAAGAGATGAAGACTAAAAAGCCTAAATTCTTGAATAATAACTCAATTACATGTTAAGCAAGAAATTGGGGGATTTGAGAAAATGGGGGATTTGAGCAAGTGGGGACATAGTAATTGAGGATGAATCCAATAAGTTTATCTCCCTAGGTGAAAAAGAAGAGGAATGCCAAAATTCTATTGCCAATCATGATCAAGCCCTTCCCCTTCCAAGCAAAGGTTAATAAATCCTACCTATCCTCCATGATCCCCCCATCTTTGACCACCCATCTATTCAAAATAAGTCTATTCCCCATAATCTTACTCCTCCAATATCCCCTCATTCCTTTCATGGACCTATCTTTACTCAATCCATTATCCCTCTATGATCTTCCTCTCACACATCATACCAAAAAACCCATGTTGAGAGGAAAATCACTCCTTTACTTGTAGCATTGCATCATGTAGATCAAAGTCAACATAAGAGTCAGAACAAGTTTTATCTTCCTTAGGATCATGTGCAGCACTAATATCTGAATCAGATTCTTCATCAAAAATATCATCCTTCATTGACATTGATAATGCCTATCCTTTTAAGGGTACTTCCAATCTAGATACCTTCAATCCATCACGAGGAATATACTTTTATCCCAATCAAGATGATGAAGTCATCACTAAGTTATCAAGTTCTTTATCCATCAAGGATTACCAAAGAAAATATGATCCTCATTTGGATACACATAGTATAGCTAATCTTTGTGATTCTTTAGAGATTCTTAATGAAACCTTCTCCAATGTAGAGGTTAGGGCTCCTAGTAACCTGTATAATAACTATGCTTCCCATTATCCCCATACTCCATCACACAACATTCATCATCCACCTCAACTCCATAATCCTTATGTCACACTCCATAAGGGGAATAAATAAGAGCATGCATTGTTGGATTCCCCTCTACATTCAACATCATGTGAAACACATCCAAATATCCAACACCATATAAATCAAGATTAAATCATCTTTGAACCCATCATTCCAATTCAAGAAAATTCAAATCATTGGCCTAATAAAAAATTTCTTCTCCTAGTAAAGCCCAAAATTGGGCATATCAAAGTTAAAGTAATCATATATCAAGACAAAAATAATAATCACAGGGCAAATCATCCTCTTAATACTTGGGTTAAAGAATCAATAAATCAAAATGTCTTAGATCTCTTAATCTCATGTAACCAATGTAAATAATCCCCTCCACCATATCCAATAGTGCATGCAATTATTAAATCCCATTTTTAATCCCCATCCCATCATATTATTCATTCTAATCATATTCCTCATTCCCATCTTATATCCCATCATCAAAATCATGACATCATCCTATCCATACCATATCTCAAATCCTTGGGTGAAATTATCCCTCATAGGGGTTGCAAAGACACCTAGTCAAAATGTCCAAAGGACATTAAATCAAGAATTAATAAAGTCCGCCAAGAAATGATTCTAGAATCAAATATCTACAAAATAGGTGTTGGCTAAGAATCTAGGACATATAAAAAATCTTGCATCTCACCCTTCTTCAATAAAATAATATGCCCAATAAAAGTTAAAAAATTTAAAAAATTCAAAAAAAATTCATTCATCCAATGGTGAAAAATAGTCTTTTGGCACCTTGGGAAAGTAGTATGATGAAAAATAGTTTCCAACATCATCATAAAATAATCTATTATCTGCATTGTCTCTCCACACTTGGGGACAAATCCATCCATTTCATATCCTTTGTCAATTCCATCCATTTCATCCATACCTCATCAACCATGTCCATATCACCCATCCATCTTTTCAATTTTTCTAACCCATTGTCTACTATCATGTCATTCACCTTATCTCTCATTCATTCCATTCTTGACCTTTGTAAGGAATTGGAAATTATCTTGAGACATTTTCTAAAATCATCTTGGCATAACCTCTAATGGACACTCAAGCAACTATAAAACATTAGGGTCCTCCATGATGTGGTCATTGGCACTCCCTAGTCCCTTCTTCCTTGGTTTTCCTCCTCTTTTCCACACCCCCTCATCCTTTTGTTATCCCATTCATCATTACATCCATCCTCATCTTAATTTATAGGCTTGGTATTCTCTTTGATAGTGATCCCATTCGTATAGTGTACATACATATTCCAAAAAATCCCTAAAAAATCAAATATGTTAAAAACCCTAAAAATCATAAAATTTAAAAAAGACAAAAATCCTAGTCCATGATGTCTTGTCTTATGCCTAATCCCCTAATTGCATCCATATCCATCTATTTCAAAATTACTCATTTTTTAATACCACATTCAGTCGTGAAACCAAATTGGAATGGTCACCCATCTCCCCATATCTTCCTCATCCTTCTAAGTGTTATTAACATGCTTCACCTTGTCAAAGATTTTAATTTGGCACCCATCACTTCTTATTAGTTTCCTTTTTCATAGTTATCACCCATCAACTCACTTATTTATTAGTATGAAAGGTAATTGATCCCATCACATTCCTTATCATTGTCTCTTCATAAATAGGACCCATAAAATCACTTCTTTTCTATCTCTTAATCTCCTTGCTAGATTGGAATCTTGAAAGGCCTTGTCTTTTGGTATTTTTTGGTCATCAATTTTCTAAATCACTTTCCTTGGCCACTTTTCAATTCAATTTCAAGACCTAATCAGTATTACAAGACCTTCTCCCATCCTCCATAATTATATCTTCAACTAAAGGAAACATCTTAGCCTAATCCTAATCGTGATAACCCCACCCAAATCAAAGTCTATCATAAGTCTAAAATCACATCATGATCATCAAACCCATTACCACATCACTCATCCCATTATTAGATAAGACATTGGGACACTACATGTAGATACTTGTGTGTGTTACTTATTTGTTCTATTTGTCTTGTTTGAATGTCTTTTATCATGTATATATCTTGTTTGTATTATGTTTTTTTTACATCATGTCTTTTTTTCTATTGGGAAATGAACAGAGATGTTATGATGACACCAAAAGTGCCCTCAAGGATGAAATGTTTGATACTTGCCCATACACTTTGGCACAATGTTCTCTTGGTCATGTTTATGTCATGGGGCATACTATCAAGTTCTATATTTAATGGAGTACTTGTACTATGATGAGTTTTATGGAATTGTGATGGCTTAATAATCTACATGCACTCTCATCATTTATCTAATCATCTAATCATCATTATCCCCATCACTAATCTAATCCTCATGATCCATTTGACTAATATCAAATATTTTATCCTCATCTCATCACTAAAATAATCCTCTAATTATTAATCATTATCATCATATTCATCCTATAATCACTAATCATTGCCATCATCTTCATCCTCTAATTAGTAATCATAGTCATCATATTTATCTTCTAATTAAACATCATCATCTATCCTCTAGTTAGAAATACATTAGCCTAAGGTATTTTTAGACTATTTAGGAAACACTTAGTCATGTTTCAATTCCAAAGGATAGGTCATCCATTATCTATATCATCCATCCACATCCCCTAATATTTTGGTGACTCGATCACATCATTTATTCTCTCTTATCCTGTTCATCATATTGATCAACTTTACCTTTCAACTACACCCATCATTAATATTATCAAATCAACATCTTATCTTTTCCAATAAATATCCATTACATTCATCCTTTCTTGAGATATGTCTAATGCTTGTGACCTTTTAATATAATCATCATCATGATATGGTTGATTCCCCCATGGGATGTGTCAGCAACTATGACACTCCTACCTATGCATGTGTCTTTGCAAGGGGCATCATTAATCTATAGCTCATTACTCAAGTTGAATTTATCTTCTTCATCTTCTATCTTACATTTATAAATCTCATCCCCTCATCTACCCATCACATCCCACCATCATTTTTTATTTTGAGTGGCCATCTATTTCATTCTTCCTCACATGTCCCCTCAAGAGAGAATCATATTCACTAACACCATATAATAACATCCATCCATGACATGGTTTTTTTTCTGAAAGACCATTGATATATTTTTTTCACTTCACTCATGATACCCTTTCAAAGAGGGGGAAAATGTATGCATCTAAATTTTCTCACCTATTCCATCTTGCTAATTATGTCACTAGTTCTACTTAATAATCCCTTTCATCATTATTTTATCTAATATTGCCTACTTTATATATCTATATTAACAATCGTATTTACCATCTAATAGTAATTCCCTTATTTATTATTAACATATCATTTATCACCTAAAACCATCTTATGCCCACTTGTGAATTTTAAATTCTCAAAATCACATCTATTCCTAGGCTTCTCTACAAACCTAGCCACTAGCCATGACATCATCACCTCATTAACCTAGTCTAATAATCTCATAATAACCATTAGATTCCATGATGGAACATATAAATCTCTACCACACTTCTCCTTCTCTAGAGAGTTCTCTCTCTAGAGAATTCTAAGGAATTTTAAAATCCTTAAAATTCCCTCCTTTCTCTATATTCTTCTTATCTAGAAGTCTCCAATGAATTTTTAATTCATTGGATTATCCTTCTTCTTCCTCTATTTAAACTACTCGATCCTCCATTAGATACAATCAAGGATCTTGAAAAATCATAAAGCCTCCATATCAAATCAACTAGAATCTTCATAGCAAATCCATGTCCAATTAATCCTTGAATCAAGCATCCAACATCCTCCATCAAGCATCATCATGTCATAAATATAAGTCAAAGGTAATACCAATCCTCATATTTTAATCTATTTAATCTTGATTTAGATCATTTAGCTTTAGGATTTAGTTATAAGATTGAATTATGCATTTATACAATTGGATTTAGGTTTTAATGGCTCTAGATCTTAACTAGGTAATTAGAAAATTTGGTTTTTGATTTAATTGTGTAATGAAATCCTTTTGTGCTCAATTTTCCATCTACAAATACCACTAAGGCTATTTATATTTAGGGGATTCTGACTAATTTTAGTATCCAATTTCAATAACCAATATTTATCTTCTATGACAATTAAAAAACCATCCATATTTGTACGAATCAATTCCTCAATGGAATAAACATATCAAATTCACATGCATTTCATTCTAGATCTTATTCTTGAGTAAGTCATTGATCTCCACTACTACTAGACTATAGATCAAATTAATGATATATTAAAAAAACCTTTCATTGATAGAATATATCTTTATTTGTGGGCTCTTCTTGAGGTTCGAGCAACTCCAACATCATTTTATAGTGGGATTTTTAGTTCCTTCCTTATCTCTATACTTGGGGGGGAGATTATCTATATTCTAATAAAGTTATTTTCTACGTATTTGGGAAACTAATCAAGATTTGTTTCTAGTACCCAATTATTCTACCCACCTAAGCTACACTCAAGGTTGGTGTGTGAGTGTAAGTTTTTTATAATATTATATGGATTTTACTACACATGTTGTTTAGCTTTCTTAGGTGTCATAATCAAATCATTTATGAAAATATGGCTTAGCCTATTTTATAAATTTGACTTTATATTTGATCCTCTATAAATATAGCTTTGATAAAATTACTTGGATAATGAAGAATGAATGATGATAATACAATATTTGGTTGTTAAAGATAAGCTTCTCATTTCTCATGTTTGATTTCACTTCTGTAACAAGCTATCTCTTCTGAATATTTTTTTGCATCTTACATAGATGGTTTGATGCACAAAGTTGGGGAAAAAAAGTATGACATTCCCCCAACTTTTAATTTTTTTACAAAATGTATATGCCCTTTTTCTTAAATTTTCAAGGCTCAAGCTTATGTTCAAGACTCAAAGGCATATGACCTTTACAAAGGGTGTATCCCCTTTCTTATTTTTAAAGGGATCACACTCTTTATAAAGGGTTTATGCCATTTTTTTTTCAAAGGGTGTACACCCTTTACACACTTTGTGTTTTGCAAAGGATGTATTCCCTTTCTAAAGGGAGTACGCCCTTTACGAAGCATAAAAGGTGTACGCCCTTCCATGTTTTCATTTTATTTTTCTTTTAGTTAAAATCCATGACTTTGGCCTTCTAGGTTTCTTTCCTCTCTTCCATTTGTCAATTTTATATTCATTTACACACTTTTGAGTTACATCTCACCAATGGGATTTGACATTTGGGTTACTACAAGTCAAGTATGTTGATTTTTAGATTTTTTTGCTTTGTTTTTATTTATATTTATTTATTCAAGTAGGGTTTTTAATTTAGGTTTGCATTAGATTTTTTTGCATTGCCTAATAAAACCTATATTTATATTTAAATATAGATACATAAGTTTGATGGATCCATTGTATGAAGAAACTGTTAGACAAAACCTCAAACAATTTAATTTTACACAAGAATAAGTTTAATTATATGAATAATATAATTCAAAACATCAATAATTATAAATAATAATCAATTGTTTGAATCATTCTTTAGCTAGAAATGCACTTATTTCACTTGCCAATACATTAGATTCTATTTTTAGTGAAGTGAGAAATATAACTCCATAACTTGATGCAATGTTGCATCAAAGAGAGGCCATGAAATAATTGTTTTCTGACAAATTGTCATATGAAGATGTTAAAAATAACAAAATAAGTTATGTGAATTTTGTTTATTAATCCTACCAACCAAATTTTAGGTTGACAGTTAGATGTTAAGTTGTGGAGCTAAAAGCTTCACTGTTATGCAAATAGTGGAGGTTGTTGAGTGTCACAGTAACTGACGTCAGTTAGATCAACCGACATCAACAATGTTTAGCTACATAGCAACCAACATTGGTTAGGCATTGGCTGGCATCGATTAGATAGGAACTAATGTCAGTCATCTCCAGATAGATAGAGACTGACGTCGGTCGTCTGTGCATTCCAGAACTATTCTAATTTTAGACAAACAGTTAGTTTGCATGTAAAGACTAATGTTAGTCTTAAGTCTGCATTTCTAATTATTGTTTGTATTGGGATCTATTTAAGAGACCCATGGGGCTGTATTGTAATCAAGGATGAAGGAATAAGAAGGATTAGATCCTCAAGTGTAAGATCAATTGATCTACAAGGTGTGCAAGATCAGGAAGATCTACATGGTAAGCAAGACTAGTTAGATCTGCAAGTGTGCAAGATCAAGAAGGTCTACTTGGTAAGCAAGGGAATAACAACTCGTTTATTGAGTTGATTGTAATTTATTGAGAGAGATAACTCTTGAGAGAAATACTATACACCTAAGAGGTGTGGGAAGAGTGAGATTTCTTCATTGTATTCTGGAAGAGTTTAATACAAGATTGGTTGTTTCTTGTATCTCCTATTATTTGTTATTTCTAATTTCTAGTTACTTATTACTTCTGGTTCAATTCTATGTTTAGTTTCTTATACAAAAGTAATCAATTGTACTCCAAGTTCCTAACAACTGGTATCAGAGCTAGGATTACTAACAAGTGGTAGAGCGGGTTAGTGTTTGTTGATTACAGGTTCACTCATAGGGGTTTCTATTTGAGTGGGAGCAAAGCAATGACAGAATAAAGTAAACTAAGAATGGAGAAATTCAATGGAAAGAATTATCAATTATGGAGGATGCAGATAGAAGATTATCTATATCAGAAAGATCTGTACTTATCGTTGGGTGGGATTTCAAGTAAGCCCATAGATATGCAAGATGAAGAATGGAATGTTCTTAACAAAAAGGCTCTGGGAACTATAAGGTTGAGCCTGGCATCATCTATGATTTCTAACTTATTATAGGCAAAGACAACGATAGAGTTAATAAAATCTTTGGAAAACTTATATGAAAAACCTTCAGTGTCGAATAAGGAATATCTTATGAAGCAATTATTTAGTTTGCAAATGCAGGAAGGTGGATCTGTATATAGTCATCTTAATAATTTTCATGAAATTGTAAATCAGTTAAATTTAGTCAAAATAGTTTTTAATGATGAAATTAAGGCTCTCTTAATCTTATGCTCTTTACTTGAAAGCTGGCATAGCTTGGTAAAGGCAGTTAGCAATACTACATCTGCTTCAAATATCTTGAAAGTTGATGATGTTGTTAGTGTAATATTGAATGAAGAAATTCATAGGAAAAGCATAGGGGAAACATTAGGTAATGCTTTAAGTATTGAAAATAGGGGAAGGCAAAGAGAGAAGGGCAAGCAAAGGAAATCAAGGTCAAAGATGGGAAGGAGATCCAAATCTAGAAATTTAGTATAATCTACTAGAATTGTGGAAAGAAAGGGCATGAAAATAAAGATTGTTGGTTGAAGGATAACAAAGAAAATCAGCAAGAAGGTAATAAGGAAGCAAATGTTGTAGGTATTGTTGCACAGGATGCTCTTATATTTTCTTTAGATAGTCAAGTAGAATCATGGGTTTTAGATTCTGGTGCTTCTTTCCATGCAACCCCAAATAGATAATTTTTCAATGATTATGTCCATGGAGATTTTGGAAAAGTTTATTTAGGGGATGGTGAGCCTTGTCAAATTGTTGGCAAAGAAAAAGTGCAGCTGAAATTGTAGAATGGCAACACATGGGTGTTGAAAGATGTCATGCATGTACCCATCTTGAAGAGGAATCTGATTTCTACAAAAAATTTGGGTGATGAGGGTTGCATAGTAACTCTCATAGTGGAATCTTGGAAAGTTTTCAAGGGTGCACTTGTATTAGCAAGAGGTAAGAAAGTAGGTACACTTTATCTATCTACTTGTGTTACTGATTATTCTCTTTTTATTTTATCTACTTCAGATGTAGATGCAAAGATGTGGCTCTGTAGACTTGGTCACATGAGTGAGAAGGGAATGCATGTTCTTAAGTCAAATGGTAAGCTTTCATATTTGAAAAGCATAGATCAAGATTTCTATAAGCAACAGAAGAAAGTGAGGTTTCTGGAAACTAGGTCAACAAAGAAGAAGCACAAGTTGGAGCTTGTTCACACAGATGTGTGGGGATCAACTCAGGGAGTTTCTATTGGAGGATCACAGGATGATGCTACAAGAAAGGATTGGGTCTATTGCACAAAGAGGAAATCTAATGTTTTTAACATATTTAAGAACTGGAAAGCCTTGGTTTTCAAGGAGAAGATGATAGATAGAGATCAACTCAAGAGGCTAAATAATTCTGAGCAAGGCAATGTTGATTTGGATAAGGTTATGATCCAAAATGAGCTTGTAGGTAAAAATCATCACTCACAAGAAAAAACAAAGACTGACGTCAGTCAAGTAACTGACATCAACAGTCAATCAGGAACTGACATCGATCAGATAGTAACTGACGTCAGTCAGGTCGGTCACTAATAGAAAATTTGGGTAGACAGCAAGCTGTAAATGAGTCTCAAATGCCCATAAAGAGGATTGAAAGGGTAAGTAAAGCTCCAATTCATTATTCCCCTTATTTATACTATGTGTTGCTCATTGATGGTGGAGAACTAAGAAGTTTTGAAGAGGCAATGCAGGTAGAATCTAAGAAACAGTGGGAGCATGGCATGAATGAGGAAATTGATTCCTTGGAAGAGAACCAAATGTGGGATTTGGTAGAGTTGCCAACCAAAAAGAAAGCACTGAAAGATGAATGGATTCACAGGTTAAAGAAAGGAGAGAATGGATAGGTGAGACAAAAGGCCAGGTTATATGGTCTTGAGCAAGCTCCAAGATAGTGGTATTTAAGGTTTGATAGGTTTATGACAGAGCATGGCTTTAGTAAATGTCAATCTAACCATTGTGTTTATTTTACCAGATTGGATAATGGTAGTTATATTATCCTATTGTTGTATGTAGATGATATGCTTGTTGCAAGTTCACACATGCAGGAAATTACTGAGCTAAAGGTGAAATTAGCTCACACATTTGCCATGAAGGATTTAGGAGCAGAAAAGAAAATCCTTGGCATGAGTATTAAGAGAGACAAGAAAAATCACAGGCTGATTTTGTCTCAAGAGGATTATGTGAATAAGGTGTTGGAGAGGTTCTATATGCAGGATGCAAAACTAGTAAGCACACCTATGGCTGGACACTTCAAGTTGAACAAAGAACAATGTCCTAAATCACATGATGAGGTTGAGTACATGAGCAAAGTTCCATATGCTTTAGCAGTTAGGAGCTTAATGCATGCAATGGTATGTACTAGACTTGATATTGTCCAAGTAGTGGGAGTTGTCAGCAAGTTTGTAGCCAATCTAGGAAAGGAACACTAGAAAGTAATTCAGTGGATTCTCAGATATATGAGAGGGACTAGTAGTAGGTATTTATGCTATGCAAGGTCAAACACTTCTCTACATGGGTATGTAGATTCAGATATGGTAGGTGAATTAGATGGCAGGAGAAGCACCACAAGATATGTGTTCACTATTGGTGGAATGGTGGTTAGCTAGATTTCAAAGTTGCAAAAGGTTGTTTTCCTATCTACTACAGAGGTAGAATACATTGCAGT
The DNA here is from genome assembly GCA_037957365.1 of Torreya grandis. Taxonomy (NCBI): domain Eukaryota; kingdom Viridiplantae; phylum Streptophyta; class Pinopsida; order Cupressales; family Taxaceae; genus Torreya; species Torreya grandis. Next base: position 382,913 of record JARHVA010004912.1, on the reverse strand, counting down.
CACAAAGGCTAGCAAGGAAATGATATGGATGACACGGTTCATGGAAGAGTTTGGAAAGGAGCAAGAGAGTTGCAGATTGTATAATGATAGTCAAAGTGTAATTCATTTGGCAAAGAATTTAGCCTTTCATTCAACAACCAAACATATACAGCTTAAGTACCACTTCATTAGACAGGTAATGGAGGATGGACAGTTGAAGTTGGAAAAGATCCATACAGATAAGAACCCTGCAGATATGTTAACAAAGCCAGGAATAAAGGAGAAGTTAAACCTTCATTCAAATTTTGTTGGTCTTCAAGATTGAACTTGAAGATGGGGATACAAGCCAGAAACAAATTAGAAGATTTTATTGTATAGGTATAGGTATAGGTGTAGCTATTTATCTCCAAGTGGGAGATTATTAAGTTGTGGAGCTAAAAGCTTCACTGTTATGTAAATGGTGGAGGTTGCTGAGTGTCATAATAACCAACATCAGTCAGATCAACTAACATCGATCATCTCTAGACAAATAGAGACTGACATCGGTCATCTATGCATTCCATAACTATTCTAATTTTAGATGAACAATTAGTTTGCATGTAAAGACTAATTTTAGTCTTGAGTCTGTGTTTCTAATTATTTTTTGTATTGGGATCTATTTAAGAGACCCATGGGGCTGTATTGTAATCAAGGATGAAGGACTAAGAAGGATTATACCCTCAAGTGTAAGATCACTTGATCTGCAGGGTGTGCAAAATCAGGGAAGATCTACATGGTAAGCAAGACCAGTTAGATCTGCAAGTGTGCAAGATCACGAAGGTCTACTTGGTAAGCAAGGGAATAATAACTCAGTTATTGAGTTGATTGTAATTGATTGAGAGAGATAACTCTTGAGAGAAATACTTTACACCAAAGAGGTGTGGGAAGAGTGAGATTTCTTCATTGTATTCTGGAAGAGTTTAATACAAGATTGGTTGTTTCTTGTATCTCCTATTATTTGTTGTTTCTAATTTCTAGTTACTTATTACTTCTAGTTCAATTTTGTGTTTAATTTCTTATAAAAAAGTAATCAATTGTACTCCAAGTTCCTAACATTAGATTGGTAGTGCACACATTTAAGGTTGACATTTACTTTGGTAGTGCACACATTTCACTTACCAATACACTAGAGTCTATTTTTAATGAAGTGGGAAATATAACTTCTCAACTTGATGTAACGTTACAATGAAGAGAGTCCATGAAACAATTTTATTCTAAAAAATTATCATATGAAGATGTTAAGAAAAAATAACAAAATAATTTGTGTGTGATTTACTTATTGATTCTAGAAATGAGGTTTCTCTCGCTCCCAAATCTCTAAGAACAGGCTAAAAGTTAGACAATGGGGGTCATATATTTTGATTCATTAGACCAATTAATTAATCATATATGTATACACATTTGTATAGTCATTATAAGGTTATAATGTCCATTATCCAGTCTTAGTTATGCCTTAAGAGTGAAGGTTGTAGTTGGTTAGAGGCATCCTTTAACATAATTCACTCATTTTTGAGTATGTAAAATGAGCATACTTTCATCGTGTGTTGAAAGATAATTATGAGGGATAGATACAAACCATAAATTATTAAATATGTATAGATGAGTCATATAATATAGCCTAGTATGATTTTATCTAATGCAAGATGGATGAGATGTGACATTGACATTTCTATGTCAACCAAATTACTCAAAATGGGAAAGAAGTTGATCAATGAGGGATGTATATTCTGACTCATTATCCTAATAAATGAACCATATACGCAAACACATACAAATAGGTATTTTAAGGCTAGAGAATTTATTATGAAATCTTAGTTGGTCACTGGGAGTGAAGGTTATAGTTATTTAGAGGCATCCCTTAAGAAAAGCTGCCTATCCCTAAGTGTGCAAAATGTGTGGAATTTCATCACACAATGTAGGAGAACCATGAGGGATAGATATTACCCATTAGATCCTAAACATGAATAGATGTGTCTTATAAAAAAATTTAGGATGATTTTATCTAACTTGATATGGATAAGATCTAGCAATGAGGTTTCTCTCATGATCAAATATCTTAGAATGAGCCAAATGTTGGTCAAAGGGGGTAATATATTCTAACTCATTATCCCAATTGATGAACCATCTATGTGGATACATCCTAATAGGTATTTTAAGTTTATAAATACCATTGCATATTCTCATTTGGGCCATGGGAGTGAAGGTTGTAGTTGGTTGGAGGCATCCCTTAAGAGAATCCACTCATTCCTAAGTGTGCAAAATGAACAAACTTCTATTATGTATTACAAGAAAAATTTGAGGGATAGAGATGAACCATCAGATCCTACATGTGTATGGATGAGTCCTCTAAGAAAGACCAAGAGTATTATATCTAAATTGAGATGGATAAGATGTGGCAATGAGGTTTATCTTGTGGACAAATCTCTCAAAATGGGCCAAAAGTTATTCAATGATGGCCACATATTCTGACTCATTAGCCTAAACAACAAACCATATAGATAAGAATTTTAAGGATAGAATAGTTGTTATCTAGTCTTAGTCAGGCCTTGAGAGTGAAGGATACAGTTGATTGGAGGTACCCCTTAAGATAATTCCCTCATCCCTATGTGTGCAAAAATGTATTACAACATAACCATAAGGGATAAAGATGATGTCTCAACTCTTACACATAAATGAACAAGTAATCTAAGAAATACCAGGAGGATTTTATCTAACTCAAGATGGATGAGATGTGGTAATGAGGTTTCTCTCACAAATAAATCTCTTAGAATGGGCCAAAAATTTATCAGTAGGTAATGTATATTTTGACTTGTTAGCACAATCAATAATCCATCTACATGAACATATTTGGATAGTATTTTTAAAGATAAAATGGATGTTTTTAGGTCTCAATTAGTCCCCAAGAATGAGGGTTGTAGTTTGAAATAGGCATCCCTTAAGAGAATTCACTCATCCCTGAGTGTGCAAAATGAGCAAACTTCTATCACACATTGTAGGAGAACCATGTTGGCTAGGGACAAACCATTAGCTCTTCAACATGCACATAAGAGTCTTATAAAAAATCCTATGAGTATTTTATCTAAATAAAGATGAAAAAGATGTAGTAAAGAGGTTTCTCTTGTAGCCAAATATCTCAAAACAAGCTAAAAATTGGTTAGTAAGGGCCATATATTCTGACTCATTAGCCTAATTGATAAACTGTCTATATGGACACATCTAGATAAGCATTATAAGGCTAGAAAATCCATTATTTGATCTTGGTCAAGCCCTAAATTTGAAGGTTACAGTTGGTTATAGACTTCTCTTAAGAGAATCCACTCATCATTGAGTGTGCAAATTGAGTGAACTTTCGTCGCACATTGCAGGGGAATCATGAGGGTTAGAGATAAACCATTAGATCCTACACATACATGGATGAGTCTTTTAATAAAGCCTAGGATTATTTTATCTAAATCAAGATGGATGAGATGCAGCAATAAGGTTTCTCTCATGACCAAATCTCTCAAACTTGGCCAAAAGTTAGTTAGTGGGGGTCATATATTCTAACTCATTATCCCAATCGATGAACCATCTATGTGAAGACATCCACATAGGCATTTTAAGGCTAGAACTACCATTATCCAATCTCGATCAAGCCCTAGGAGTAAAGGTTATAGTTGGTTAGAGGCATCCCTTAAGATAATCCACTAATCCCCAAGTATAATAAAGGAGAAAACTTTTGTTGTGCATTATAAGAGAACTGTGAGGGATAAAGATGAACCATCAGCTCCTACACATGCATGAATGGGTCCTCTAAGAAATACTATAATGATTTTATCTAAATTAAGATAAATGAGATGTAGAAATGAGGTTTCTCTCATGACTAAATTTTTTATAATGATTCAAACATCTGTTAATGGGGACCATATATTTTAACTCATTAGCCCAATCAATGAATAGTCTATGTAGACACATATAAATTAGAATTTTAAGGCTAGAATGGCCATTTTATAGTATTTATCAGGCCTTGGAAGTGATGGTTACATTTGATTGAGGCATCCCTTAAGAGAATCCACTCATCCTTGAGTGAGCAAAATGAATGAACTTCATTCACACATTTTAGGAGAAATGTGATGGCTAAAGACAAACCATCATCTCTTACATGTGCATGAACAAGTCCTCTAATAAATATGAGGAGGATTTTATCTAACTCAAGATGGAAAAGATGTGGAAATTAGGTTTCTCTCATGAATAAATCTCTCATAATGGGTTAAAAGTTGGTTAGAAGGGGTTGTGTATTCTAACTTGTTAGCCCAATTAATAAACTATCTACTCAAACACATCTGAATAGGCATTTTAAGGTTAGAATAGTCATTGTCTAGTCTTAGTCAGGACTTAGGAGTGAAGGTTATAGTTGGTCATAGGTATCCCTTAAGAGAATCCACTCATCCCTGAGTGTATAAAATGCACAAACTTCCATCATGCATTGTAGGAGAATCATGATGGCTAGAGATGAACTGTCAGCTCCTACACATATATGGATGAGTATTATAAATAAACCTAAGAGGATTTTATCTAACATGAGATGGATAAAATTAAAAAATAAGGTTTATCTCACCAATAAATCTCTTAAAATAGGTGAAAATTTAGTTAGTAGGGGTCATATATTCTAACTCATTAGCCTAATTGATGAATAATTTGCACAAACACATCTAGATAGGCATTTTAAGGATATAAAGGTTAGTGTATGATCTTGATTGTGTCCTCGGAGTAAATGTTACAGTTGGTCAAAGGCATCCCTTAAGAGAATCTACTCATCCATGAGTGTGAAAAATGAGCAAACTTCTATCGTGCATTGTAGGAAAACCATGATGGATAGAATGTGCATGGACGAGTCTTCTAAGAGAGCCCAAAGGAGGATTATCTCTAACTTAATTTGTGTGAGATGTATAAATGAGGTTTTTTTTTGAAGCCAAATCTCTTAAAATGTGCCAAAATTTGGTTAGGGGGATATATATTATGACTTGTGACCCTAATCAATGAATTTTCTATATAGACACATCTAAATAGGCATTTTAAGGATAGAACAACCATTATCCAGTCTCAATCAAGTCCCAACAGCAAAGGTTGTAGTTGATTAGAGACATACCTTAAGATAATATACTCATCCTTAAGTGTGAAAAATGAGAAATTTTTTATTATGCATTACAAAAAAACTATGAAGGCTACGTATAAACCATCAGCTCTTACACGTGCATAGATGAGTCCTATAAGAGAGCATAGATACACATATTTTTTTTTTTTGAAGGAAAAAATAGAGATAAGGTAAAAACTAGTTTTCTTAAGGTAGATAACATTAATATGAATTATTTTTTGTCTTCTCTTCATTTCAAGATGACAATCTTCTCTACTCATGGAACCAACCACATGAAGGCGGAAGCTCATCTGGTGATACTAATCTACATTAAAATTGTTAGTAAAAAAATAACACAAAAATAAGCACAATGATAAAATAATTGAAAATTAAAATACATTAAATAAAATAATTTTACTATATTGATTTGAAACACTAGATAAACTTACCAATTCAATCTAACATACCTTCAGGATTAGCTCTATTTGTAAGTGTTTTAGGAATCACATCATGGTTAGATTCATGCACTTTCCACAAAGTTTTATTTTGAGGCTTTCCTTGATATTTGATCATTTGAATATTTATAGCAATAACCAAATTTGAATATTTAAGCACCACCCCTTGTGTTTCAAAGTTCTCAAATAATATTTTTTTATTTTTTTATGATAATACATATGAAGCTAGGAACCAGTAACCACTATGGATTCAGTGGGATAAATTACCTCTTCTCCATCCATAACTTTTGTGGTTAATTTTTTTTACCTCTACACAATGACACAAGTATTATTTTGTTCCCTAATCATTTTCCTCAGGTGCAATGACTACAAAACATATCTTGAATTTAAATTATAATCAAATTGTAAGCGCATCTAGGAAAAAATAATCATATCACTAATATCTAACTAAGGTTGTGTATTTATTTAAATAATAAATTATACATAGATACATAAGATCTAAGATGTGGTCAAAGTCAATTGATGATGCCATTTCATGATCCATAAATTTTTAGAGTGAATGGCTACTCTATACAAGTGATATGGGTCTAAAGTACCATTCATCAACCCATTATTTTGACTCACATTAATTCCAATTAAGTTTCATACATGGGGAACAAAAACATGTCATATCCCTAGTATATATAGTCCATGAACTTGAATTTAAGCTTTGAATGGAGTGAAAAACACTCAATCTAGGTATTATACTGCAATCTTCATACATTTCCTTGTGTTGTTTCACTATTAACCAAAATAATCTTTGCACATGAGAATCTTTATCCAATTCATGACAAATTTTTTCATTACACCAACTCATAATACTTGCAACATCAATCAAAGTAACACCATCCTTACGATTTTCTTGATTTCTTTTAAGGGCTCTTTTTACACGTGCACCTCCACCATCATGTTCCCCTTTTCCAAGCTCAGCCTCAAAGAAGCTCCAAAAATGTTGAATGTCATTCTTCTTATGCATTCTACTTAACTAGTAAAATATTTGAGAATTCTTAAATTGTCTTGCATAATTGTCTAACTAAATGTAGTATGTATCAAACATGACTTCTCTTCCATTCATATTTATATAAAATATATCAAAATAACCCTAGATAAACTCTATAAAATGTGATATATCATTTCTCATATAAAAGTGTTACTCCCTCAAAATCTTTTTGTTGTCACCTATGCTATCAAGTGCATATATTAATGTAAGATGAATACAAATTTAAATTTAAATTGAATTATAGTATTGGGATTAAATCTCATTTTTTAGTTGTAGTGTGTAGTTCTCAGCAAAGTCCACAACCAAAATAATGGTGCTAACTAGAAAGTTGTCCTTGCATACCTGATTATTTAACCATTTTGATTTATGTGTGTCTTGCATATTAGTAGATAATATTCTTTAATTCAAACATGAAATTATATAAAAAAAACTTTGGTCATAACCAATTCACATCTTGATGACTCTTTTCCACTTTTTAACACATACTTTATAGATTTATACTTCTTATAATCAACTAGTTGCTTTCCAAATTCATGTGAAATTTATTCATGTATACAACTCATCAAATTTTACAAACCACCACAACTATTACATGTTCCATCTAAACATTATTTGGAAAAAAACAAACTATCCATAGATTCTTGGATATAAAATACCTTGGATTAATTATCTTGATGTCTTAGGTGGGGAAGACACCATACATTCCTTAAAAATCTCATCAATATGTAAAGTACAATGTATATGATGAAAAACATTAAAATGCATATCAAATTCAACATGTACCCTAAAACATGTGGTGCATATTTGTCTAATTTTAATGTAGAAAGGTTTGTACATGTCATATTACATTTGGCTAATTATCAATCGGCCATTAATTTTTTCAATAATTTTTTTATAAAATTCTATTTGGGTCAAGTATAAGAAATGCTTTGCATGTGGCTCACAATTTTTTAAACAGTTTATTATTTTAACAACATATTTTACATTAGATAAAACCCTTGTGTTTTCATGCTTAAAAAATTCAACCAAGTGTATTTTTAATTCAATTAATACCTTATCTTTTTTTGGGAGTCTACCACTAAATGCCTAACAATCTGTGAGTGAAAGGTCATCAAGCATTATTATTCTTTTTATGACATTTATTAAAGTTTTTATATTTAAGTTTAAGAACATACTTGTTTCAATAATAATTCAAGATTTAGATGTTGATTTAATCACTATAAATTCCATTATTACACACATTATCACATTTCTATAATTTTTCTAAATTTTATTGCATATTTCCTTATGTAGTCATATAAAATGAAAAAATTGGTAACTTGAGTAGGGATAATGACACCCAACCCTTAGGTCCCTTTTTATTTCTCTCATGACCCTCATAGGTATCTTTTCATTGATTCCAAATCATACATAGCCTTTTAGACTTGTGGGATCCAAACTCCTCTTTCCATGACAGATCCATCCCCCCAAGTCCCATTTACTTAGGAAAACAACACCACACTAGTATTAGAACATTGGTGCCACTCCTATTCACTTTTAATTCTCTTATCCAAGTCCATTTCTAGCCCTAATGATAAATATATTCTAGTTCCCCATCCTTTTCCTTATCATCCTAACATGAGTACATTCAACCCATGACCAATATATGCCTATAAAATCCCACTCAAAGATCATTTGGAAGGGGTTGGCAATTATCACTAAGCAAGCAAGAATACAAGCAAGACTACTCAAGCAAGCTTCCCTATTCTCTGCATACATATAGCCAACACACTTACGAACTTATTTGAAACCTTACACTAGTCCCTAGCCACTTCAATTACATCAATTTAGAATTCTATATCTTCATATACATAATTACCCAAAGCATATCAAGTGGGAGAACTACATATGGCTTGATCCTTCTTTGGAGTATTAGTATGTAGACAACATGCCAATACAAGGGGTGTGGATCAATGTCTACTAAATATTACACACACTAACCCCCCCGCCCCCCCCCCCCCCCCCCCCACTCTAGTTTATAGAAATTGGTCAAAGCACAATGGAACTTTGAAGAGAAAATTTGATCTATAAAGAGCTCTATAAACTTTCAGTTTTCAAAAATTCATGAACAGAGTCACACAAACCTAGAGAACAAAACCCAAAAAGCTTAGATCCTTGTGACAATAATGGCATAGATGGAATACAATATAAATTTAACTCATGTCTAATTCTAATGCTCCTATCTAATCATAAACTAAAGTTTAGATCTCAATTTGTGATAGTGTCCCAATCCTAAACAATGAATTCTAGCCTCTATCTCAGTTAGATCAGTTAGTTTCTAGCTAAGTCTTATTTTCTCTCACTTATTACTATTTTTTTAAAAGTTTAAATTATAATCTAATTTACACAAATCAATAGCTTAATTATTGCATATTTATTTACTAATTTTAATACTCATATCCTTTAACTAAATTAGGATTAATACACCAATATTTCTAAAATTGTTAAATGATTTGGTGATTCTGACTTACTTCATTTGCACACAAAAATCTTAGAAACCCTAGGGTAAATTTCTTATTGATTTTTCCTATATTTTTCTAATTTTTTACCTACATAATAAAATCATAAATTAGTATTAAATTTTAAAATTTTGTAATAATTTTAAAATAATTTTCTTTCATACCCTAGTTGCCCATACTAGGTCCCAATGTTTTTCCAATCATTTTCTAAATATTTACTAGCATATTTAAATTAAAAAATCCATTCAAATTTCAAAATTCAATAGTAATTTTCAAAAACATTTATTTTTCCAAACCTTAGGTTGCATCTACTAAGTCCCATTAAATCACTAATTTTCTAACAAATTTTTGATTTTTTACTTGCATACATAACTAAAAAATTCACTTTTAATTTCAAAATTTCATAGTAAATTGTTCAAATAATTATCTTTCAAACCCTATTTGCATGTATTAATTCCTATTTTCTTCTTGAGGTATCACCTTACATGTATGTGAACTTCATATCAATTTTATGCATATTCCAGTTCCTTGTTTAGATTATATCCATTTAATATTTTCTATTATTATCCAAGTTAGTTTCCTTATGCCACCTAAGTTTCTTGCATCTCTTCCTTCAAGACTAAGTGCAAGACTTAGTGGCAATCCTCTTGAATTTACCTAGATTCTAGCAACTTGACCATTTACCATGGATAGACAAACAATTCAAGTTCTTTTTATAGATTCTACACATCTAGATTACACTAATTTCAATAAAGATAACTTTGATAATGAGAAATTTGAAAATAACAATGATGATGTACACATTGATGCTCATGCTCCACCACATTGGACTATTGATCCACTTCCACTAATTGTTGATAATGAAGTTATTCTCAACAAATATTTGATCCTACAAAGTTTTTGAGAAAGACTCCAAGACAAGCCCTGAGATCATGCTCTTATCTTACAATCTATCATGGATATTGAAAAGGGTAAGCAAGTTGAATCTTTTATGCCTTCAGAGCAACCAGTTAAAAATGACACTACAAAGGTAATTATGTCTTAACAACCCCTATAGTAGTCTAACCTACCTCTATGAGACCAGTTATAGCTTGTACATCTTTGTCTCTTAATGTGGAAGCCATTGTGCAAGAGATAAAATCTCTTCAATCCAAGGTGCTACATCTTGAGCAAGGTGATATAGACCTATGCAGGATTTATATTCTTTTATTCTACTACATATACCATTGACATATCACATTAGTTATACACCCTTACCTTAAGGTTTTGTTCAAACCAAGCTTACTCTATATGATAGCAAGGGTGATCCAAAGACACATTTGAGATGTTTTAATGTAGCATGCTTAGACTATGTACAAAATGACTAGCTACTTATCAAGATATTTCCATAGAGCCTAAAGCATGATGCTTTACAATAGTCTATAGTCTACCAAATCAGTTGGTTAATGCATTCAATCTTTTCGCCAACATGTTCCTAGCTCATTTCAACATTAACAATGGTGATAAGGTTTTATATGCTCAAGTTTCACAATAAAAATAGAGGTCAAATGAGAATCTCATAGATTATGTTCTTTGATAAAAGACTATTTTGGCTAAGATGACTAGCCCCATGGTTGATCAAGAATTATAAGATCTCTTGAAATAGAATCTTCTACCAACTTTACATGAATCAATTATTTTCAAAAGATTCTCTTCCTCCACTAAATTATGTTAAACACTAAAGGAAAGATAAGTCAAACTAATTTCAAAGGGAAAATTGAAGTACACAAGTATCTCAGAAATAAAAAGCTAAAGTAACATCAAAGTCCCATACAAAGTCAAGGTTAATGATAGTAAGAGTTAGAATCAATGTATAGTTAATGCGACTTTCAAGCCACCTCGACGAGTGGTTTTATCACCACCTCTTCAGAAAACCTTTACCAATCTACCAATTTTTTTAGCCAAAGTTTTACAATAACTATTAGAATGTAACATCATATCTCTCCCTCATATTCAAGAAGTTGACTCAACAAAGCCTCTTCTATGGGGATATGATCAGCATGCATTTTGTGAGTTTCATAGGGCACCAGGCCATACAACAAATAGATGTATCAATTTGAGACACAAGATAAAATATTTGATAGATGGAAATCATATTGATCTTAAAACTTCAATTGAGCCTCCTCAAGAAAAGAAAACACAAGATAAAGCATTGAAAATCTTCTTCAATCCTTTTCTACAACACTCCAGATAAGAGACAAGAGACACATCAGGGGTTCACCATACACATCCACCACTAGATACATATAGGGCACCTTCAATTGAGACACATACTTTGAGAAACATGATTGGTGTATACAATTTTAGAGTCCCAACTAGAACTTCCATCTCCTTTTCAAAGCAAGAGATAGTTGAAGATGATTTAGATTATCATGCACTCTTTATCAGAGCTTACATTCATAATTATCCTATTCATAGTGTTCTCATAGATAATGGATCTAGTTTAAACATGTGCACTATGACATTATTTTAGCATTTATGATATTTATATAAATATATTACCTTGATGGACATAGTTATCAGTGGATTCAATAGGCACATATAGAGTTCATTGGGTGAGATTATATTTCCCCTATAGGTTGGTCCAACATATGTGGCCACACCATTCACTATAATTCCTAGTGTAAGAGTTTTTAATATGTTATTTGGTTGACCATGGATATATAAACTTTAAGTAGTACCTTCTACAATTCATAGAAATGTGAAATTCATTCACACTAATCAAGTTGTTATAGTTGGTGGAGTTCCATATGAGTTACCACTCCCCACTTTAGAGCTATCTACTATTTTGCAGTCACCAATTTTAGTTTTGCCATAGTTAGCATTCCTCCTCTAGTTTTGATTTACACATAATTGAGGCATCCATCACCATCAAAAAGAGTTCATACACATCCACAACTTTAGGATTCTAGACATCTTCCAACTACAATTTTCACACCTAGGGAAGTATCATTGAGATCTCATGCATCTAATCATAGAGCACACGTTTCTCCTACTACCAGATGGGTGCCTAATATCCCCACAATTGCATTCACTTCTTAGATTTAAAGGGGGAGCCCACACTTGGTTTCTACTTCAGAGATTTCAAAGCATTTATAGCATATACAACATTCAAATCCATAGTCTCAGTATTTTCATCATGCTTCATGATCATGCATGGTTCCTCTCCTTGATATAGGACATCATGATAAGGAGTCTCCCATGAGATGCATCGATTAGTATCATCCCTTTCCATCTTACTTGTACATAATCCTTTTCAATTTCTTGTACATAGTTCATAACATTTTTTAAAAATACCAAAAATAATACAACATTCAAAAATACAAAAACATTCAAGTATTTAAAAATACAAAAACATGCAAATAATTAAAAACTATTTCAATTGTATGTATTGTCCATGATTTACATTTATAATACAATGCTAGACTTACATTTTTTTATTTTATGTTATTGTTTATTGATTTATCTACATTACCATGCTTCACTTGATCTTATTTGAGTGTGTGTAGTGACAATTTAAATATTTGATTGCTTCACTCTACCCATTGAGGGGGCATCCTATTTCTATATCGAGACACATCCTATTTCTATATCAAGACACACATTGATATTATACCCACTGGGGGCATCTTCTACATGACTACACCATCCAAGTTATGTCATTCCTACACCACACATTCTATTAATCATGTTGATGTATATTATTTACTAGCTTACACAAATTACTATATTGACACTCATATATAACACTTGTGTATTTATTAGCATATACCTAGTCTTGTAATACATGTCATGCATATTTTCCTTCTTTCTTTGATTAGTTAGATATGATTGGATTTCTAATTATTACATTCTTTTCATTCTTACTTTACATATCTAGATATGATTACATTTCTTAGTTCTTGATTGTCTCTTATATGTATCTTAGGACATTTACTAATGTACTTTGATTTTATGTCTTGTGTGTGCCTTCTAAAACTAGGCAAAAAGGTAGGTTCAACTATAATTTTACACATTCAAACTAGTTTAGAATTAATAGTTTTTAATACAGTTTTGTTCAGAGAATCTAGATATAGGGGGAATCATGCACGACATGATGGCTCTCATTTATAATTTTAGATATGGTAGTTGGTATAACTTTCATATCAAAATCCATGTTCTAGACACCAGTGATTGGGGGCAATGTGGATGGCATATTTGTTTTCTTTTCTTTTTGAGTTTAGCATTAACCAAGCATTCTTAATAGTTGTATGCCTTATTCCATCTATAGGTGGTTGGAATCATTTTGTAATGGATTTAATACAATCATAACTTCCACATCCCCAAGTTCATAAGTTATTGAGTGGCTTTCATATAAGCCTAGTACACTAGTTTTAGAGTGGCTTTCATACAAGCCTAATCTCCATATTTCAAAGTGGTCAAGAGTGGCCTAGTTTCTATCATAATTTTGGCTATCCATGCCAACATTTTTAGGTTACAGAGCATTCATGGGATTCAGCAGCCACCTCATATGATGCACATTTCATACTAGTATTAGTTCATAGCTTCACTTCATGAGGCAATGATGGAGCCAAAGGACTAGCTAGCCTTTGTATTCTTGAGCCACCTATTTAGAGGGATTGGAAACATAATCCAGACATTGATCAACACATGTATGACCACCTAGATTTAATTAATGGGTGATGATGGAGCCAAAGGGCTAGCCTTTGCATTCTTGAGCCATTCTTAAGGAATTGAGCACCCATCTCCATTCATGATATTACTCTTGGTACAACATCATCTAGCATTACTCAACATTACTTAGCATCACAATAGGTTTTGTATTAGTTTGTGTACCCAATGAGGTGTACTCTTTCCTTTCTCATCCTCTCTCTTACCTAGCTTTGCACATTCTTATTTTAGATATAGTGTATCTAGTAAGAATTGATTTAGTCTTTATTTTCTTGCATATTTGCACTTTACAACACACTCTTTCTATGCACATCTAATAGCACACAAATCTATGAGATTTACTCTTTATAGGTAAGTTTAGGTACACTTTCTATTTTTCTTTATCCTAGTGTTTTGATTTATTGCATCACTATAATAAAGGGGGGGGAAATGTAGTCATATAAAATGTTAAAAATGGTAACTTGAGTAGGGCTAATGACACCCAAACCTTAGGTTCATTTTGATTTCTCTCATGACCCTCATAGGCATCTTTTCACTAATTTTTAGTCATCTATAGCCTTTCATACTTAATCCCAGCTAAGCTAGACCCCTCTTTCCATGATAGATCCATCCCCCTAGGTCTCATCTAGTCCTGACAATAGCAACACACTAGGACGATAGTGTTGGTGCCACTCCTATCCACTTGTTATGATCCTAGTGGGAGGATTCACTAACAGTCTAGGCTTTTGGTGTAGTGATTTCTTACATTTGGTATTAGAACAACCACCCGTGTTTGAGTCACAGAGCAGGTGGGTTACGCCGATATTATAGTGTTTCTCTGGGGCTTGTACACGTAGTGGATCTCATGTACATGCGCAAAGACAACCCAGAGTCTGGGCTTCGGAAGTGTGGTGGGATGTTATGATCCTAGTGGGTGGATTCACTAACAGTCCAGGCTTTTGGTGTAGTGGTTCATTACACCGCTTTTGGTACTCTTTTCCAAGTCTATTTCTATCCCTAATGGTCAATTTATTCTTATTCCCCATCCTTTTCTTTGTCAACCTAATGTGAGTACATTCAACATATGACCAATAGATTACTATAAAATCCCATTCAAAGATCATTTATAAGGGGTTAGCAATTATCACTAAGCAAGAATACAAGCAAGACTGCTCAATAAATCATCCCTATTTTCTGCATACAACTAGCCAACATAATTACAAGATTATTCAAATCCTTACACCACTCCATAGACACCTTAATCACATCAAGTTTGAAATTTTGCATCTTTATATACATAATTTCACAAAGCACATCAAGTGGGAGAACTACATATGGTTTGATACCTCTTCAAAGTATAGTTATGTATGCAGCGCAACCATATAAGGGATGTGGATCCATGTCTAGTGAATATTACACACACTAACCCCTATCTTTCTTGAAATTGGTCAAATCATAATAGAACATAGGGTTTAAAGATAAAATCTACTCTATAATGATCTCTATACACTTTTATCTACCCAAACTTCATGAACAAGGTCACATAGACTTGGAGAACAAAACCTAGAAAGCTCAGATCCTAAGGATAATAGTGGTAAAGGTAGACTACAGCATTGGTGCCACTCATATCCAATCACACAATGAAGTTTATATCTTATTTTGGAATAATATCCTATTCTTGAATAACAAATTCTAACCTCTGTCTCAGTCGGGTCAATTAGTTTCCTGCTATGTCTTATTTTCTCTCCCTTATTACTAATTTTAGAAAAGTTCAAATTGAAATATAATTTACACAAATCAATAGATTAATTATTTCATATTTATTTACTAATTTTACTAATCATACCATTTAACTAAATTAATAACAATACACCAATATTCCTAAAATTGTTAAATCACCTTAAATGCATTAAATAGATTCTTTACTATTGTATTATTTCTTACCTCCATGTTGAATGTTCTTAACCCCAAATAATGCATCACAAGGCAAATTTATTGCATTTTCATTAATTAAACATATAATTGACATCATTTTATATGGGTTTTATTCTCAAATTCATAGTCCCATACACGTTGAGCATGACATTGAACTGATCTTTTTGACTTTTTACCTTTCACAGGTTCTATTATTTTCTCATCTATTTCAAATAAATACCTTGGTGTTCATCTTATTATCCTTAGAAATATGGGTGTAGGAGATATTATTTTTTATTAAAATGGGTGGTGTTACCACTTCAACCATAATATGGATAATAGAGGGTTGACTATCTACATTAGACTTTATAGACAAATTAAATTCCTCTTCATTAGAAGACACATGATTTGGGGTCATTACTTGATGTTGATTATCATTATAATCAAAAAAATTATTATGAATGGATGTTTCTATCAGTGTAGGTTTTTATTTTTCCCTATTTATTAATTAGAAAAATTATATTTCTTGTGCATACATGGAGTTTTCCTACATTTGTGGGATAGGCTAGCTTAAGTGGAGGTGTGTGTCATAGGTGTCATAAGAATGTCGTAAGTAACTCCCTTGGTGAGAGTTACTTCTCTATTCTTAGCACCTTGTCACCACCTTTCATGGAGGAGTTAAATTCTATTCTTGGGGTGCCTTGTCCACCTTTTGTGGATGAGTTGCTTACGTACTCTACTATTTGTATTCCTCACTTTGACCATCTCATGCTAATCAGATTTTGGTTTTCTCCATTTTGTCTTGTGCAATTTCTCTTATTGTGTTATTTTTAAATTTCTTTAGCATCTATGTGGTGTGCACTTGCTTCAACTTGTGTGATCACGTCTCCATTACACTTGCATTATCCAGATTCTGGCAACAACTCTGATATGGTATCAGAGCTAACCTGGTAATCTTCTGTGTGATTATGCTTTTAGCTTATTTTGAAATCAAGAGGAGTGGAGTTATCTTTATTTTTTTATTCTAGATTTGGTCTAAAATTAAAAAAAAAATTATGTCTATATCATTTCTGGTTAGTTTCCTTGGGATCCTTGCATTTGGGTGTCTTAGCAGAATACCACTAGCAAAAAAGCTATTTGTAGATAAAAATCTATAGGTTGTTGCACTCAGGCATCATTATTGAGCAAAAAGCAAGGAGGTAGGTGCCAAACTTCTGATCTACACCAAACTTCTACTATTATCCTTCAGCTGTATGGCGTCCAAAACAATAATCTATGCCCTCCTTTCCAGCAAGGTGCAGTAGTAGTGTCCTTCCAGCTAGGTGCCTTTAGCCGTACGAAACCTAGGTCTGTAGGTTGGTTTTGTTTTTTGCAAAATTTTTAGAACTGTGCCTTTCTTTTGGGATACTATTTGCTATTTGTTGTCTAGAAACAAGCTTCTGCGCCAACTTCAGCCATGCCACAGTCAGCTCCAGCATTGTGCCCTTGTTTTTTGGTCATCTTTGCCACTTTTGCCATGCCTCAGATAGGCTGTATGGTCTAGCACAGGTCTGCTACTTCCATTTTGTCTTTTTTGCAAATTTGGCCTGTGTTTTGTTTTTTGGCGCCCCCTCCTACTTGGCATCCCATGTGGCACCCCTTGGACATTTGGCGTTCATCAAAACTGTCTTTACTTTATTGTTTTTAGTTTAAAATTGATTTGTCAAAACAAAAATCAGTCAATTTGACTGAGTATTTAATTTTTTAGATAGTTTTGTATTTTTGGGGGTTTGAATTAAAACTTGTATCTTCGACCTACGAAGATGAAGGGTGAGGCCCGGGTTGGCAAGAGGCCAATTCCCCCTCATACAACCCTCTTTTAGATTCATCATTTTGTGTTGAATCCAACGAGTGGTTGGAAGGCCACTTTCTCTCCCTTAACCGGCATTTTTTTAATGTTTTAGTGTTTTTTAATTAGCAAAAACACTAGTTTACGAGAAAATTGTACCTTTAATATCTTGCAAACGGTAGCTTGGATTTGGGTGCCATTTTTTTCAAAAGTACTTGTAATTTAATTCTCCATAGTGTAGACTTGTTATTTTTCAAAAATGCACTAGTTTATAAATTGCCAAAAATTTGGGTCTCCTGAGATGCATTTTTGGCTGAGTCTGACGTCCTATTTGCTTTAGTCTTGCACTGATTGCTCTAAGATGCATTCTCGGATGAGTCTGACATATTTTGAGAGTGCACTTGTATATTTGGGGGGGCTCAATATTTTTGAGGGGATGTGATTTCTTTTCACAACTTGCTTTCATTTTCCTTTCTGCATAATTTCACAACTTGCAATCAACACAACTTCACCTAAATTCAACTAAAAAAGATGGATTCTTTTCAACTTAAAACCCTAACACCCTTCAACTATCATGAATGATAAGTTAAAATGCCAATCATTCTTAGAAGCAAAGGTTTGTATAGGATCACCATGGGAACTAAAGTAGAACCCAACACTGATGTTGAAAAGGTCAAGTGGTACAACCGTAGTGATGAAGCCTATGGATTACTGAGCTTGTCTGTGTCTCCCAAACTTCTCTTCCATCTAGAATCCTTCCAGACTTCTAATGACATATGGGAAACCTTAGAAAAGTTATTTGGGAAGCTTGATGAGATGAGAGGTCATGAACTCGAAAACAAACTCATAAGTCTAAGTCCTAACAACTTTGACACCCTATAGGGCTTTTTCACTAAGTTTAAGGCCCTTAGATTGCAATTGAAAGAATGCGGGATAGAGAAGAAAGATGATCAACTTATACTTTCTATTCTCACAAATTTAGGTCCAAGCTATTCAGTCTTTGTCTCCACCTTCCATGCCACAAAAAGTGCCCTTGGCATTACATGGAAAATGCCTTCTTTGGATTCATTCATTGCCGACTTGACTAGGGAGAAGGATAAGATAATTCAAATGGGCACAGTGAAGTCTACTCAACCCCAAGCTTTGATAGCTAGAATGGTAAGGATAAGACTTCAAAAAAAGAGAAGAAGAAAAAGAACAAGGACCAGAAGAAGAAGAAAGAAAACAACAATCCTACCAAAAACAACACTGAGTCTTCCTCCTCCAATGCTAAACTTAAGAAGGAGAAGGTTAAGTGTGACTATTATAAAAATATAGGGCATGATGAACACAAATTCATGAAGAAACAAATAGATCACCTAACTCATCTTCTAGAGAAGAACAACATAGGTGTTCTTGAGTCCATCAAACAAAATTCATCTACCCAAGATTTTGCTAAGGCAAAAGGCAAGGGTAAGGAGAAAGAAAAGGGCAAGGCCCTTGTAGCAACTACAACTTCTACATCTTCATGGGTCATAGTCTCAGGTGCTTCTCACCACATGGGATCTTTACTAGTTGAGTTTTCATCTTTAGAGCCTTGTAGCATGACTTTAATTAGTTTGGGTGATGACACATCAGTTTCTGATGCAAGGAGAGGGTTAGTTGAAATGGAATGAGGAACATTCAATAATGTTCTAAGTGTTCCTTTTCTTTCAACCAATCTCCTATCAGTGTATGAAATCACTCGCATTAGTCAAGGCATGAGAGTTGAGTTTTTACCAGATTCAATGGCTATCAGGGAGTTACATAGTGATACTACAGTGGCAATGGGTAGGGCAGATCACCAAGCTAGGTTATACACCTCACATTTTGCATCAAATTCTTCTCCAACAGCATTGCTGACTCATTCAAATGGAGTTAGCAAATTATGGCATGACTGGTTTGGCCACCTTAACTACCACTACCTTGAGTAACTTTGCAAACATGACATGGTCATTGGTTTGCCTCGTGTCCAATTCTCAAAAGGACTTTGTGAGGGATGCTCCCTTGGGAAGCATCCTGTAGCAGAATTTGATAAAGGCAAAGCTTGGAGGGCTTCACAACCTTTAGATTTAGTCCACAGTGATGTATCGGGACCCTTTCCCAAACCATCTTTCACAAGGGCCAAGTACATCCTCACTTTCATTGATGATTTCTCTACGTACACATGGATATATTTTCTCAAATAAAAGTCTGAAGTGTTTGAAAAATTTCTAGACTTCAAGGCTCTTATTGAGAAACAGAGTGAGAAATGCATCAAGGTTTTTCAAACTAATAATGGAGGGGAGTATGTCAGTATCAAGTTTGAGTAGTTTTGCACCATAGAGGGGATTGATTTGTAGTGCACAGTCACTTACAGTCCCTCACAAAATGGGGTTATAGAATCCAAGAATAGGTTCTTGAAAGAGATGGGTAGTTGTATGATTCACTCCAAATCCTTAGCACCGTAGTACTGGGCCAAAGCCATCAATTATGCTTGCTACATTCAAAACAGGGTTCTTCATAAAGCTTTGAAAGGGATAACACCCTTTAAAGCTTGGCATAAAGGGAAACCTGATGTTGAGCACCTTAGAGTTTTTGGATCCCTAGCCATGGCCTGCATTCCAAAAAAATGCAAAGCTATGGAACATCAGTCCAAGCCTTTCATCTTTGTAGGATATTTGGATGGTATTAAGGGATATCACCTTCTAGATCCTGTCACTCATGAGTTGTTCATCGAGAAAAGTGTCCATTTTTAGGAGAGTCTTAGAGACTCAACACTTGACACTTCTTCTCCCTCATCGGATCTAATTCTTCATGATGATTCCTCATCAGATTTAGATCAGCCATAGCAAGTTCTCAAGACAAAGACTTCTTCTTCTTCTTCTTTGAGTTCAGACAGTGAGGACAGTGATGCAGAGTCATCCACTTATAGTCAGTTAGAGGATGAGGAGTTAGCACCTAACTCACCCACTTTCGGGCCACTTTGGGCCAGACAGACACTTAAGAGTGTTGGCACTTGGGTAGGAGATCTCACAGATGACAGACATACTAGGGGGGATTTTCAGAGAGATCCACATGCCTTCTTTGCTTTAGTTTTGGATCCATAGACATTTTGAGAGGCATCAGGGGTACTTGAGTGGGATACTGCTATGGAGGAAGAATATTCTTCCTTAATCAAAAATCACACTTGGGATTTGACTTCACTTCCTAAGAGAAAAAAGATGGTTCGATGTAGGTGGATATATCAGACCAAATTTGTAGCAGATGGGTTGGTTGATAAGTACAAGGTATGATTGGTCACCAAGGGTTTCTCACAGGTGGTAGGCATTGACTACTCAGAGACCTTTGCACCTGTTGCAAAGATGACTTCTATTTGACTCACCTTGGCTATTGCCGTAGCACATGGTTGGGATGTGCATCAGATGGATGTGAATAGTGCCTTTCTTCATGAAGACCTAGAGGAGGAGATCTATATGGAGTAGCTACTAGGATTTATTCAAGATTCTTCCTTAGTATGTAGACTTAGGAAATCTATCTATGGCCTTAAATAGGCCCCTCAGGCTTGGTATGCCAAGATGGATTCCTTCCTTCTCACAGTAGGTTTCACTAGGTACCATTCTGATCCCAATGTCTACTTCTTGCGATAGGATGATTCGCTCTTGATTTTGGTTCTATATGTTGATGACCTTTTGATCACTGGGAGTTCTTCATCGGCTATTGCAGCCATGAAGGCATCTCTTTAGGATAGATTTGACATGATAGACTTGGGTTTGTTGCACTACTTCCTTGGCATCAAGATCTCACAGTCAGATTCAGGGATTTCTCTTACACAACCTAAGTATGCTCTTGACTTATTGGCTCAGTTTCACATGGCTGATTGCAATCCATCTCTAACTCCCTTTCTATCAAGAGTCAAGCTTGAGGCTGATTGTTCTTTACCTTTGGTTGATGCCACTCGGTATCGACAACTTTTTGGTAGTCTCATCTACTTGACTCACACTAGGCCTGGCATATCATATATAGTGGGACTTGTCTCTAGATCCATGCAAGAACCTCATGAGCTGCATTGGAAAGTAGCAAAGAGGATCTTGCAATACATACAGGGTTCACATAGATATAAGATTCATTACAGATTTGGCATAGAGGTTGACTTGGTTGGATATATAGATTAAGACTGGGCTGGTGATTCACAGACTCACAAGTCCACTTTTAGTTACAACTTCTCTCTAGGTTCTAGTCCTATCAGTTGGTCTAACAAAAAGTAGAATGTTATTGCTATATCATCCACAAAGGCAGAGTACAGGGGAGCTATTAATGCAGCTACTGAGGCTATTTGGCTTCATGGGATTCTTTCTGAGTTTGGCATTTCTATTAGGCAGCCCACCATCATTTATTGTGAAAACCAGAGTACCATTCAAATTTGTAGGAATCCAATTCAACACCAGCAGACCAAGCACATAGAGATTCACATACATTTCATTCAGGAGCTTATGCATAGTCAGGTCATTAACTTGATATTTTGCCAGTCTTTGGAGCAAGTTGTAGACATCTTCACCAAACCTTTCATTGAGAGCAAGTTCATTCATCTACGAGTTCTTCTTGGGGTGTGGTCCACATCTACAGTAGCATCATCTTCTGGGGGGCTTTCTAGCCTCTTTGCTTCTTTTATGTCTCTATTTTGGGGGGGAGTTTTTTCCTACAAGTTTTCTCCTTTTCTCTATCTTATGGGAGATTGCATTTGTACATGGGTACCTCATCAAGCCTAGTTTTGAGACCCATTTTATATTTCCACACTGCCCAGCTAAGCTACGCTTATGGGGGGGTATTAGTGTAGGTTTTTATTTTTCCCTATTTATTAATTAGGGAAATTATATTTCTTATGCATACATGGAGTTTTCCTATATTTGTGGGATAGGCTAGCTTATGTGGAGGTGTGTGTCATAGATGTGTCATAGGTGTCATACGAATGTCATAAGTAACTCCCTTGATGGGAGTTACTTCTCTATTCTTAGCACCTTGTCACCACCTTTCATGGATGAGTTACATTCTATTCTTGGGATGCCTTGTCCACTTTTTGTGGAGGATTTACTTACGTACTCTTCTATTTGTATTCCTCACTTTGGCCATCTCATGCTAATCAAATTTTGGTTTTCTCTATTTTGTCTTATGTAATTTCTCTTATTGTGCTATTTTCAAATTGCTTTAGCATCTATGTGGTGTGCACTTGCTTCAACTTGTGTGATCACGTCTCCATTGCACTTGCATTATCCAGATTCTGGCAACAATTCTGATAATTTCATTATATTGTGTATGCTTATATATTTCATCACTCATTACAAATTCCTTACTTTCATGATCTAAATTTTGAACTCCATCATGTAACAAAGATTGATTGAGTTCTCTTATCTCATTTGAAGACATATCTAAACTAAATTCCATAAAATTGGGCATGTTATTTTCATTTGAAATATTTCCTTGTGTGGAGGAAGCACCTTCACCTTGCCTCGAATCCCTTATGGATGCTCTCCTATCTGCATGTCTTTTTCTTTATTTTTATCTTTTCTCTTTAATATCCTCATTTGTTAGCTCTTTTATTGGTATTTTGTGATGACTTCCTAACCCCATTATTTATATTTACCAAAATAAAACAATTGTAGATTTAAACTTGAAAAAAGTGTAGCGATTCAAATAAATTAAATGGAGAATTTACTAAATTTGCATAGTTATAGTATAAAAACCAGTTTATAATTCATAAAGAACAAAAAAATGAGAAAGTTTCTTGGGAAAGCTAAGATAAATTCATGAATCACAAAGGGTGTGCATGTTTTTGAAAGCATACATACCCTTTGTGATACATGAAAAAATGGGCAAAAATAATTAATGTGCAAAAATTTGGTTTACATAAGGTGTATGCCCTTTGGAAGTTTTAAAAATAAATGGCACTTTACCTCCAAAATTACCTTAGTTTTAGGCCTGGGGGTCCCGAGCCTAATCCAAACTTTATCATGGACCAACCAAGGAGATTTTTAAGAAATTTAAGCAGTTTTACATCTTTATCGACACAACTAATCAAGAATATTTTATTAATTTATTTTAAAATTATATGAGTTTTTAGATGGCAAAGCTTAGTTTTGTAATATATATATATATATATATATATATATATATATATATATATATATATATATATATATATTTAATATTAGAATATTATTTATAATTATTACTAAATTTTTACATAACATACCTCATTATGGAATATATACATATCATCATAAATTTCATTATAAATTTTTTAATACTAATCAAATGTTTATACAACTTATATCTCAACAATCTACACATTGTTAATTATGATTTTAAAAACATTATTTTCATGAAGTTAAGGTCAAAAAGTTATGTTCATACACTCACAATTTCATTTTTTCAGCTATCTTAGCTTGTAAAATTATTTAACAATTATATATAATAAAAAATTAATAAAAAATATTCTCAATAATACTCAAAATTTCACCTACCTATATATGAAGTTTCATACAAAAATTCATTCATTTAATAAAAAATGTGTGTTTGTACACATGAAATCTCCTTATCTTTTCACAAAAAAGACTAACCTATTGTCATAAATGTATTTATTTTTCACACTTTTATCATCTAGGTAAATTATATATTTATTAACTAAATTAAAAATTCCACAATTCATGTTCTTATGTCATTGTCAAATTACTTTTTTAAGTGTCTCCAAGTTTAATTATTATTATATATATATATATATATATATATATATATATATATATATATATATATATATATATATAACTATCATTTTATACCCCCTTTTGTCCCTCATTATCCTGCATCTACGCAGATTTGTGAATTCATGTCTATTTAGTCTTAATATTTGATTATGGCCCACTCTAATAAAATTACCATGAAAATTTAGAATGCTAAAAATATGCAATAAATGGAATGAAACAATTTGAAATGTACTAAATATGGAAATTACAAAGGAAAACATAAAATTAGCTAGAAATTGAAATGCAAATTATTTATGAAACTAAAATTCATAAGGATATTATGTTGCTTGATTGATATTATGTTTCCTAAGTGTAGTCCCAAAATAGGAGCTAATAAATCTTCTATACAAGAGTGATATAATTGGATAATACAGTAGTATGTTGTTATCTTTAGGGAGCATCAATATTAGGTAGGTAGCAAAGATCTAAAGTTTTTGGGGTAGCTTCACCTTTGCATGTGTGTTCTATGGGTTGTACGAGATCTTATGATCCAATGTAAATACCATTGTGTAACTTATTTCCACTTGAAACTCTAGCTTAATGAAACAAAAAATGAATTCAATCACTAAATAAATGGGTTTAGTGGTTGAAGTTATGCTTTGCCTTGATACTGCTTATGTTAAGTGTTGCCTACATACCAATAATTCAGAGAGGGATCAAACTCTATTTAGTTATCCCATGGTATGGCAGTGTGTGGGAAATAATGTTACAAAATTATAGATGATGGTGTAATCCTAGTGTGATTAATTACTTCAACTATGACTTTTGACCTTAAAAGTGTATTCAAACTTTAGCTCAGGGCTACTAGGGTTGTATTTAATCAGAATTGGGAGAAAAATGAAATTTAATCTCAATGTACAATTATAATTATTAGGATTTTTAGTGTAGAATCTTATTGTGTACAAAATGATTTTAATTTTTTATTTATAGTGGCATTTTTTGAATTTATTCAAATGAGGATTACTAAAATTATGGGATGACCCTTTCATGAATTTTAAATTTATAAATTAGCCATTATTTTGTAGGAGGACAAGAGTGGTGGATATGGATAATATAGTGGTGTGTTGTTATCCAATTAACGTGTTATTATCTAAGGAGCAAAAATAAATGATTTAAGGTACAAAGAACAATTTTTGGGTGAGCCTAAACTACTTTGCATGAGGAAAAGGAATATTCTAGGTCATTGGTTTGCTTATAAGAATGGGTCATCCATGTGAAAAGTGAAGGATGTTGTCTAAAGTCCCTAAAATAAGTCATGATCTAAGTTTGTAAAAATGATGGTAACAAGTGCAATTTTTTATACATTTTCTACCCTTTTTTTCTATTAATTCAACAAAATAAAAGTATTAGTGTAAAAAGACAAAGTGTGTACCCAAACTTACCTATGAAGTGCAGTCTTGAATGTAGGTAACAACACTAAATTATGGCTCACATGAGCCTATAATGAAAAATGTATAAAATTAGTCCTTACTTAAGATCAGTATCAACAATTAATGATAATAAAATCATATATTTAATTACAAGAATTAAATACTATGTATGTGAATCATTGTGTTTTTATGGTGCAAAAAATAGTGATTGTAGAGTGTAGGACCCTTGGACATTTCATTTAGGTTGAAAATATTGACTTGGACTATGCATTCCGTAATATTCATTGATAGGAGTATTTTATTAATAAATTATGGCATATTTTACTCCATCATTGTATACCTAAAGTAGTGAAGTAGTTTAGAATACCTATATGGATTCCAATATATTGTTTTAGTATAAAACTAGTGTAAAAGATTGAACGAACTACTATAGATGGAATGAGGCTCATTTGTGGTGAAACATTGGTGTAAATCTGGTGAAAAAAGTTAGTATAATATATATTTTGTTTATACATCATTGATAATGACAATAATTTCTTTTCCATATGCAAAAATAGTGAAAAATTGAGCAAGGAGGAAGTCATATGTCATGCACATGCCCCCAACCTGATATTTGGTGTATATGGATTCTGATATCGAGTAATAGAAACTAGAATTATCACAAAAAACATGTGTTCTAACATGGAATACATGCCACACATGATTATTCAAAATTGAGTAAATTTGAGACAAATCTAAATATTTTTATAAAAAATTGTGGTTGTAAACTTGTTGCTAGATGTTCTATACTACCTAAGATTTGAGAAATTTGGAAAGTTACTATTTTATGGGTATTAGGAAAAAATAACTTATTGGGAAAATAATGAGGTGTACACCTATATTTATGGATAGCTCTTATCCAAAATGATTCTCTAAGTGATTTATGGGTGTGCTTTATTATTCATTCTGTGAAATCTATAAAATCTTGTCTATACATTATATTATAGGGGCTTCGTCTCTAATATAAGACACTATGTATGTCCTCTTTTTAGAGATGGTTTTCGGAGCCTACGCAATAAGTTAACTCAAAATAAAAATTAATGAGATAGATGTTATGAAAAGTAAGATGGAGGAGCATGCCATCATCATCGACAAACTATGCATAATAGTAATGTGAAATGCAGGTAGAAACAAACATAGTGAGATTATAAATACAAGTGTTAGCAACTAGGCACATAAATAAGTGATAAAAAATAAGTATTGAAAGTTGAATAGAACTAATAAGGTAAATTTGCATGATATCTGTATACACATAATATTTTCACGCTTTTATCAATTACTGATGCTTTACATCTTACAAGAACCCATCAAGACTCAATCTCTTTTAGTGCATGCCCTAAGGGGTGCACTAGGAAAGGGGTGGGTACACATTTGGTGATTTTTAGGATTGTTGTCCCTTTTTTCCATATTATTACCAATCTAACTAGTTCCTAGAACCTTTCCCTAAGTTATTTTTCCTCCCTTGCATAGTCTTCTAGTCTTTTTCATCTTTCTATCCTTTATTTCCTTGATTGGCACCCTTTTGACCTATTTAGCATCTTAGGTCAACCTAGCCAATCTATTATAGTGTCAAGACATTTTAGATATTTTGGTTTGTTAGCCTTCCAATCGACCTAGCATAGACTTAGTGAGTTAGCCCAAAAATATTCTAGGTCAACCAAGTAGACCTAGAATAACCGACATTCCTAAATAATTTTAGGGTCAGATACTCCTATAATACAAGGTCATTTTAGTCATTATTAGAGTATGAAATCAAGATTTATTATTCACTCATGCTTCTTCACAATTTACTCTTCCACCATTCTACTTGAGGAGACTTAGCTTAGGTTTCTTATTTTGGAGAATATAGTCTTATGGATAGGTCTTCGATGATTTTGCCTAACAAAGTGATCCATATAAACCAAAACAACCTCTTGAAAATCCCCATTGGCTAAGGTAGAGATTGAGTCTCGATGAGTTCAAATTTAGGTAAGTATATTCGAACTTTGTTCTCCTCTCTTTTAGTAGATAGAGGTAGCATAATTGTTGGCTCAAATAATATTACTCTCCATATTATATGTATTAGGGTGTTACTCATAATTAATTTATTTAAAGTTCTCTATACATGTTTTGATTGATTTTCTTTACTAGCCCTCACTTTGTGCCATAAGATTTGGTGCACACTAGATTAGATTTAATTTTCCTATTATTAGATTAGTGAAATATTAAATCATAGGACTCTTTTAGGGTTATTATGTGATTGTGCTAGACTATAGGATTTGAAACCCTATCTCACATGGTGTGTTTTGACAAGTGATCCCATAGTTGGTTCTAGTATATCCTCACATTGGTCATGCCCCTGCTTAACAATTGTATGCTCCCCAATCAAAAGTGTAGGTGTGTTCTATCCCATCCGATCTAGGATTGATTTATCGACATGGTGCATCTCTAATTTCATACATTCTAGTGAACTTGACGTGAATAAAACCCTTACATGATTTATTTCATTTCTATTTGTCATTGTTTTATCATATCTTTATTATGTTTGATCGACCTTATCGATCCATTTATTTATCTCTATGCATAGGTTTGTAAGAACAGGTAACTAGCTTGACTAGCTTAACCTAGTATAGGTTTCAGAACTTGCAAATTTTTTTCCAAATAATTAGATCAACCAGCTTAACCCAATTCAAGTTTTTTAGATTTTCAAACTTCTTTTTCAACCTACTAGATCGACTAGGTTGACTTAGTGCATTTTAACACTTTTTTAGCAAGTTCTTGTATTACTTGATCAACCAACTTGACCCAATTTACAAGTTTTTTATAGTTTTATCCAAGGTCTAAGATTATAAATATTTTATTGTTCATATCTAAACCATTTAGGTTAGTTTCTATTTCTATGTATGATTTTGTTTCTATACTTTCCTTTCATAGTTTACATTCTTTAAAACTTAATCTACATAGTGAACTAGGTTGACCTTGTGGACCTAGTTTTATGTTTTGTATTTCCTAAAATAATTAGGTCAACTTGACTGACCTAGTTCATTTTCAAACTTTGCTTCCATAGTACAAGTTTTAAAACTATCATCCCTATTATGTATGATTGTATATATAATTTCTCAACTATACCTTATTTTAAAGTTGGAATAAACCATATATGTTAATCACATCTTTCTTTTAAGTTGTTTGCATGCTTAGAATAAATCACATAGTCTAATTAGGGGATTTTAAATTAATCATTTAGTTTCATTATTTATATTCTTTTTTCACACATGGAAAAACCAAATAAACATCAATAAGCATTTAAACATTTGACTATCTAGGCCAACCTACTTGGATTTCATTACCAAGGGGGAAGCTGACTTGATGCTCTAGTCAAGTATAAAGCATGGTTAATGGTATATTTTGGCTAAACACACATTAACATTATTACTATAGTATGTGAAGTGAGGGGGTGGGCCCCAATACCAAGCCTATATTATTGCCACTATAGTCCCTTTCATCTTAAACTTACCTCAATCTATCCATAGATTGATATCTATTACCTTACTTATAGCCAATCTCATTTTACACTTAAAATAATTTTTAATAATATAATAAACATTCTAGGTTGACCAAGTATTTATATTTACTTTTCAATTTTTTTGCTTGCTCTTTGATCAATTGTGTGTGAAAAATCTTGCATTGGCTAGTGTTAGTGCAAGATTTTGCTTTATATGCATCAATTGGATTAACTAGTGTCAATTCAATTGACTGTGTGTTTCCTTTCTACACTTATTTTCTTAGATTAGCTTTAAATTATCTTGTTTCATTTCTAAACTTGTTATAAATCTTTTCTTCTTCCCTATTTATTGTACTAGGTCGACATAGTCAACCCTATCCTTTTTCTAGCTTCTGTGCACTACACTAGATTAACCTAGTCGACCTAGTATAGTCTATAAGCCTTGTTTCTTGTACTAGGTCGATCTAGTTGACATATTTTGGTTTGCTAATTTTCTTATTTTTCAATAAAATTTCCCATTTCTCTAGTTTTTCATCTTTCTCATCTCTCTTCAATTATAATTAAGTCTCCTCTCAGAATATTCTTGGACATCCTAAATCCATTTAGATACTATATGCGATGTTCATTACTCCCTCTCTTTTCCTCCTAAGAGAACCATCACTCTTGGGGAACCTCTTCTCCTACTTCATGTATGAACTATAACATGGTGCAAATAATACCTCAAGATAAATTTGATGGATCCAATCCTTTCCATACTTATCAAGATATTTCTCAAAATATTCAAACCAATGTGGGAGTGATTGATAAAAATATTTTTAACAATCCCACTAATAATGTTTCTTCTAATAGTCCTCCCCCTAACACTAATTTGGGGAGTGATCCAACCAACACTAACTCACCTCTTGATACAACCCACTCTTAGCTCAAGTCCTTCAACAAATGAACATCATGCAAAACTCTAATACCAACCAAATGATGCAACATCCAACTATTCATCCTCAGGCTAATCCTAATTATATTCCTCCACCTCTAGGGATGCCTCAATTAATTTTATTCTCTAACCCATAGTGAATAACCAAATGATTCAAACCATTCAAAATGATCCTTTATCTCCCTTCATTATATCCATTGTTATTGGTAACATAACTCCAACTATCATATATGATGGGACTAAAGACCTTACTTCATTCCTCAAAGCCTTTGTCAACCTTTACAAAGAGTGGATCTAAAATAATATATTTTCCACAACTAAAATATTAGTCAAAACATTCATTGATGATGGATTAGAATGGTATAATCAACTTCCTCAACATTCTATTTGGTAACTTGAAGATTTGGTTAGTCCTTTGGTTAAAGAGTTTCAAAATAATGATCTTCCTAAAAAATTTCTTAGTCACTTCATAAATTCTAAACAATCTCCTAATGAATCAGCTCATGAATTTATTCAAATATGGAAATATTTATCTCATAAAGTTGATCATAATATGAATGATGATAATTTATTCAAACTCTTTATTACTGCTCTTAATCCCACTTGTCAATACAAGGTTTGAACTTTTGCTCCTCAAACTCTTAATTAAGCTCTTGACTGAGCTAAGCATCAAGACTTTCTTATGAAGCAATTTGACCTAATCATAAACTTATTAAAGGATATTTTCAAACATGTAATGCTATCACTAGCAATACTTCTCAAACCAAACCTTGAGTTTCCAAATGTGATGTTCCTTTACCATCTTATACACCTCTTTTGGTTCAGAAAATGAAACATTTTTTACCACCCTTGAAACCTTTCAGTTATCCCAATCTGTTCTGATGGTTCCATGCTGAGATTGGGCATTCTCAGGAATCTTGTAGAGGGATCACTAAGTGTGTCATTTATTATATGCTTGGTGACTCATTCAACCAAGAGGTTATGATCAAACTTCATCATAAAGAGTATGCTGTCACATCTCAAAAATGACAAAATTTTAAAACCTCTACTTCCAATAATCCAAAATGTTCTTCAAATAATAATCAATCAAATATCAAGGGTGCTTATTTCATCAATGATGATTATGACCTATATTATAACAACTCTCAATATGTCAACACTAATAAGGTTAAATATCTTCATAAAATAGCTCACAAAGATCCTATTAACAAGCCTAAGAAATCATATTTATAAGAAAAATTTCTTAAAGATACCAATACCATTCCTGATGATTCAAAAGCACCTGAGGAACAACTTCCTCTTTCTGATCCTCCCACCACATCTATACCTCCTAAATCCAATTTTAATTCCAAACCTCAAGTTAGTTCTTCTAAATCACATTGGAATTTTCTTAAAGAACTCAACTCTATGCCTTATAAAATTTCTCTTATGGAGTTGGTTTTCACTTCACCTTATCATCATAAATTTATTATGCAAAAGCTTCAATAAATTGATGATCCATATTCCATAAATGAAGAACCACCTTCTATCGATTCTCAACCAACTAATGTGAATACGATTGAGACTATGTGTCCTTCCTCCAAGCCTTCCATTAAATTTATTGAAGAGGACATGATCAATGATACAATTATTTTTCTCAACCAACTGATGTGAATACCATTGAGACTATGTTTCCTTCCTCCAAGACTTCCATTAAATTTATTGAAGAGGACATGATCAATGATGAAATTATTTTTTACTTTGATGATTCACCTTTTTTTTATCGAAATAGCCATTAATACCAACCTTATCCAAAAAGTTCTAGTTGATGAAGGTTCCAGTATTAATGTCACATCCTTATGGTTCATTCAACAACTTGGTTATAACAAATATCATCTTAAACAAACCCATATTACTTGTCATGTCTTTGATAAGACTAATCAAAATCCACTTGGCTACATTTGGCTTCTATTGACTATTGGACTTAAGACTATTAGAACCAAGCTTATAGTCCTTGATGTTCCTTTATCCTATAACATTCTTCTTGGTCATCCATGCACTCATCAGATGAGGGCCATAACCTTTTCTAGTATTCATTGTATTAAATTATTACATAATGGAAAATTCTACAAAAATGAAGTTGATCCTAACCCTTGGAGTAACCATCTTCCCAATCCTAGGCCTCAATATCAAATTCTTACAATTTATAAAATCAATAATGCTCCTTTACCTAAGTTCATCAACATGACTCCTAATATTCAAGTTACTCTTGTGGATTCCAATGATGATGAGTCAAATGAGTTGCACCACACTTGCACTACTAAGAAGATAACCCCATATATTATGGATTAGCTTCCTCCTTCTCTCTTACCCAAAGATCATACTATTCCTATCATGGATGAGATTACCGATTTTACCCTCCATGCAATGATCAAGAGCCATATTTAATTGATGATGCCTTTACTTGTAATGAATTTGGAGTGGATAAATTATTCCATGATCTTCTCACCATGTCCCCTCATACATATATAACCATTGGGATTTCATCTTCTGAAACTCCCCCTGATTCTCAAGCATGTACAATTTCTCCAACATATGATGACAACTATATCATGACCCAAGATCACTCTAGAGACTTGGATGCCCACCACTATCAAAATATTTTAGCCCAAATTCATGACTTTAATCAGGATGTACCTACCATATCTACACATCATGACTTAGATCCTAAAGGTCATGTACCTCCTACCAATTTTCCACTTATCAATGCTCCTTGGGTGGTAGAATAGCTTATATATTCTAAACCTATAGAAAATCCTACATCTTCTCTACCTCCTATGGATCCTATAATTTCTTTAGATTCTTCTCCCATCATTGAATCTATCCATACTCCCATCTCTTTGAATCAATCCTCTTCATCTACTTTCAAAATTACAATAGATGCCAAAGCAATCAATGTCCATCAAATTCATTCTGAATATAATCACCATGTCAATCAAATTATAGACCTTGAAGTAGATGTTAAATATTATGGTCCTCTTCCTACCTTACCTAGTGATGAATCTATTCTTGAGTTACTTCATGCTCGATAACCTCAACTTCCTCGACATCATCATAAACTTGGAAATTTCAAGAATACTAATCCTTACTTTAACGACTTTGTCACTAGAATACTAACCATTTTCAAGATGGAAATGCCATGCTTATCAAATAAATAACTCATATCAAAAATGGTACCCCATCTTCTCCTCAACCAATCATGATTTCTTGAGAACTATCACCATTTGAGCATGACAACTTTAGCCTATTATTTGATAAATATCAAGAGGAATTCACTTGGTCCTACCAATACATGCCTAGCATTGACCATAGTATTATGGTTCATAACATCACCACTTATCTTGATGTGAAGCCAATGCATCAAAAGTAATCCAAATTCTCACTTGAAGTTATTAATATATGTCATAAGGAAATCATTAAACTACTAGATGATAAATTCATTAAACTAGTAGATTATTTTGAATGGGTTTCTAACATTATTCCCATTTGGAAGAGGGTCACTATGGTCATCCTTATTTATATTGATTTATAAAACCTTAATCTTGCTTGTCCTAAGGACAACTTCCCCTTACCTTTAATATATTCCATCATCGATTCCATAGTTGGTTACGAGATGTTATCTCTTATAGATGGTTTCTTGGGATATAATAAGATTCATATCACTCATAAGGACCAACATAAGACTACTTATATGGAAAATCTTGGGCCAAAAATATGATTTTTTCTTTAAATGGATTATCAAATTCACTCCATTAATTTCCTTCTAAAGAAAGGTACAACTTTATAATGGATGCATCCATGTAAAAAAGCTTTCAACAATATTAAAGAGTCATTACTTCATCTACCTACACTTTGTCCACCTTCCAATGATAAACCATTCCAGTTTAGGAAATGATTTCCTAACAATATGATACGAGAAGAGAGTATGTTATTTACTACATTAGCTTAGGCCTCCTTGATTATGAGATATGGTATACCAAAGTTGAGCATGAATACCTCGCTATCTATTTTATGGCTAAAAATCTTCATCATTATATGTTATGCCAAACTACTTATGTCATCATTCATTCTGACCCCATTCATTATTTATTCTCTAAATCCCTTCTTCTTGGAGATCAAATTGACAAATGGATTCTCTTACTTATAGAATTCGATCTATGTATCGTCACACAAAAAATTGTTAAATGGCAAGTCATAGTTGACCAAATCACTATAGTTCCCATTTCAAACACTTTTTTATCTTCAAGATAATCTTTCTAATGACAATATGCTTTTCATTAAAGGTCTTAATCAAGCTATATCCCTTAAATACTATTTTCATAGCTTTATTTCTAATCTTGAAGCCAATAATCTTGAAGAATCCTCCCCTCCCTCTGGTACTACTTAACCAAATTTAATTATAGAGGAGCTCCTTAAAATTAATGCTGACTTGTATGAGGATACTTGGACCCCCCACTTTGATGGTGCTAAATCCCTTCAAGGAGCTCAGGTAGGTTGCATTCTAACTAGTCTTATTAGTAAGATCATTCTTTTATCTTTCCATTTTACCTTTGATGTCACCAACAATATGGATGAATACAAAGCTCTTATCTTAGGCATGAGAGTTGCTCTTGATCTTGATATCCAATATCTTCATGTTTTAGGAGATTCTTATCTCATTTGTCTTCAGGTAAATGGTGATTATCAATGTAAAAGTGAGGACCTCATTACCTATCATCAAATCATAACCACTCTTGCTATGTACTTTATCTCTTTCACTATCGAGCCTATTCCTTGAAAATGAAATTCCATTTCTAATTCTCTTGCCTCTTTAACTTCTCTCTTTCATCCTCATCAAGTTCTTTTTTATCCTTCCTTTATTATACAAATCCAAAAATCTCCATCATCTATCCAACCACTTGATTCACTTATCTATCACAACGAGGCTATGACTATTAGACAAATCCCTTGGTATCAATATATCATTCAATACTTAAAACATCAAACTTATCCTCCAAATCTAGATTCTCATGAAAATACATGCATTTGTAAACAATATTTCAATTATGTATTTTGACATGGCATCCTTTACTATCACAACACTGAAGGTACATGGATCTGTTGTGTTATGCAAGATGAGGTCCCTCCTTTTCTCGAGCAAACACATGGGGGCATTTATGTTGGTCACTATAGTAGATATGTTATACCACGTAAATGCCTAAGTATGGGTTAATTTTGACCTACTCTTGAAAAAGATGTAATTAAATATGCTAAAAATTACAATCCTTGTTAGATTCATAATGAAATTATCCATTAACCTTCTTTTGAGCTTCAGACTATTAAAACTCCTTGGCCATTTTCTACATAGGGATTCAGTCTCATTGGTAAACTTGCTCATTCCCAAGATGGGCATGTACATCTTTATCATCACCGCTACCGAGTACTTTACCATGTGGGTAGAAGCTATGCCCCTTGTCAATGTTGATGATCCTATCATATCCAAGTTCATTCTTAACCAAATTATTTTCCACTTTAGCATTCCCCATACCACCATTTTAGACAATGGTGGTAATTTCAAAAATAAACATGTTAAATAACTTTATACCAAATTTAAAATCAATAATAGGTTTTCCACACCTTATCATCCATAATACAATGGTAAAGCTAAGGCCACCAATAAAATTATTAACAAAATTCTCTAAAAGATAATTCTTGAAACCCACATAGATTGGCATATTCATCTTTACCCAAAACTCTGGCCTATTAGACTAGCATTCACACTGCCACTAGGGAAACTCTTTTTTTATTAGTCTATAGTTCTAAGTCAGTCCTTCCATTAGAATTTGAGATTACTTCTCTTTTCACATCTCTTCATGGTATTATTCATGATGAATAATTATGTGAAGCTCACCTTCATGCCCTTTATCTTCTTGATGAATGTTGTCTTTCTACATTACAACATAACTATCAATACAAGGCTCGCATCACCTGACAACATAACAAATGTGTTAAAGTCTGCAATTTGAATGTTAGTTATCTTGTCTTTAAATTAGATTATACCCATGATAAATAAGGAAAATATTCCCCAAAATGGAGGGGCCCATATTTATTTAAATACATTCTTGGTCTAAGCACTTACTATCTTTAAACTAATGAAGGCCACATTTTCAAAGAGCCCACCAACACTCAATTCCTCAAAAATTACTTTTCCTAAACATTTCCTTCTTATCATGTTTTCTATCTATATATTTATAATATTTTTTTCAAGTTACTTAAGCATGGGTCTCTCCCTTTAAAACTATTTCCTTCCTTTGATAAACCTTTAGTTCTTTCTTTTGGTCTTTTGGTTTCTTGATGTACCATAGTCTTCCTTATCTTCATATTTTTTCTATTATTTTTCACACCCATTGGGTTTTTATTTTTTGAGTTACTTTTTAAGATAGTGGATATGACCAAACATTCCTCAAACATACACCATCTTTTACTTATTTTCCTTCTCTTGTTACTGCTGCCAATGTTGTTTTGACATCCTTTGGGTTTTTCTTTATGAGGTACTTTGTAAGAAGGCTCCCTCACTTTTGCCTTTCTCTTGCTTATCATCACCCTCATGGGTCTCTCTTTTATGATTTAATTTGTAATATCATGGATAGGACCTGACCCTCCTCATAAAATCACCATTCTTTTCATGTTCTTGATCCTTGTTCTCAAACTTTATCTTTTGCTTCTTTTGATAGATGAAATCTACACAACAATCTATGTTATCATGTATTCCTCCATTTCCCTCTTTATTATGATAAGGAATCACTTTTTACTATTATTTTATCCCTCTTTTTTCCTTTCATCACATTTTTCTCAATTTAAATCAATTCAAATTATTTTATGTGTCATTCCTCTTGATTTCCCCTTTCTCACATCTCTTCATTGGATAAAACAAGGTCAAAGTTAAGATAGCACTTTTATTTCACCTTGATTTATGAGACTCTTAGACCCAATGATTTTTTAAGTTCTCTCTTTTAGCTACCTTGTCCCAAGTTTTCAAATACAGCTTTAGCACCCATGTTTGATTTTCCAAATCCGTATGGAGTAGGAATAGAAAAAGCCATCAAAATAAAGTTAAAAGATAAATCATTTGAAACAAAAGGCAATGATATATAAAAGGCAACATACAAATCTTAAAATTCAAATTCACACCAAAAGATGTGAATATAAGAACATACCCTATCTCGAATCAAAGATCAAACTCCTCAGTCAGCTTCACATAGAGCCAAAGTCCTTTGGGGTGTGGTAGGCTAGTAGATTGGAATAGGGGAATTAAAAAAACTCTATGGTGTTACCTACTTACTCATGAAAGTACCTAATCTTTGCAGTACATTGATGACTCTATAATGGGTCAAGAAGTGTGTGGAACACATTGAAGGGAAGTAGGTCCAATTTAATTTTCATGTATTAGCCTTCATTGGATTATCTATATACTCTATTTGTTTACCTAAGAATTTTTCATTAAGATAAGTTATTCATTTTTCTTAAGGTCAAAATTTCTCTTGTTTTGACAAACCTAAATTTGAGTGTCTTGACTTTGATAAAAAGTTCTCTCTATCTTGGTTTTTCCTTCATTCTCCCCTCCACCCATTTCATTTAACCCCCTTGATATAAAAATTATGATTCCAAATCTATTTTCCCTTCTTCTTTACTTCCTTCTTCTTCATCTCTTAAAAACATGTTAGCACTATTTTGTTTCAGTTTTATCTATCCTTATATCAAAGTAACATATTTGAGAAACTATGGATTATTTTATTTTACACCATGATTTAAATTTACTAAACTTACTTTACCTTCCTTTTCCAATTTATCATGATTTTTTTGTCTTATTGTTACAAACACTTAAGTTTGTACCCTTTTTCCATTGTTCAGTGAGATGTGGTTTGTTACTGCTCACTTGACAATGTTGTTTTCCCTTTTATGCATCCTTTTTCCATTGATGATTGAGATGTGGAATGTTACTACTAACTAATTAATTCTATCTTACTATTTATTTATTTTTTTTACCATCCTATTTGACATGTATCTTTGGTTTGATTCGGTGAGTGTGCCTTTCTTAATTTATGATAACTCATTTGAGTTTTTTTACCTTTAATAGCCTTAGGTTTTTGGTTACCTGAATTAATATTATTTATTTGAATTGGTCATTTGGTCTAACATATCACCTATCACCCCAACTTGCCAAATTTCCCAAGTACATCCCATCCTCATACCACCAGTTATCTTAGATTTTCTTGCATTTGTTTTTTTTCCTATTTAGTTTTACATTCTTGGGTTTTTCAAAAGTAGTCTCTACACCCTACACAATCAAAACTAATAACACAATAGACAACCATCCCATGATAAATTTAATTCAAGGTACAAATTGAATTTACTTTTTAGCTATTTAATTTTTAGTTTAGTTTCCCTTTCAATCATTTACTTTTACTTATTTTTACTTTAAAATATTGTAGTTTTTTTTTAGCATCAATGTTATGCATGTCCTTATGTTCTTTATCAAATAACCACCCTTGTTACACCTTAGTGACACACGATGAGCTTTAAGTGGGTCATATGTATAAACATAATATTTTCACACTTGTATCAATTATTGACACTTTACATCTTGCAGGAACCCGTCATGACTCAATCTCTCTGAATGCATGCCTTAAGGTGTGCACTGAGAAAGAGGTGGGCAGACCTTTGGTTCTTCTTAGGATTGTTGTCCATTTATTCCATATTGTTACCAATCTAACTAGTTCCTAAAACCTTTCCCTAAGTTGTTTCTCCTCCCTTGCATAATCTTCTAGTATTTTTATTTTTTCTATCCTTCATTTCCTTGCTAGGCACCATTTTGACCTGTTCAACATACTAGGTCAACTTGGTCTACCTTGTACAATTTGTGGACATTTTAGCTCCTTTGCTTTGTTATCCTCCTAGCTAACCTAGCACAAACCTAGTGAGTTAGCTCAAAAATATGCTAGGTCAACTGGGTCAACCTGGCAGAAATGGTTTTTTTTAAATAATTTTAGGGTAAGATACTCTTATAAATACAAGGTCATTTTGGTCATTATTATAATATGAAATCAAGAGTTATTATTCACTCATGCTTATTCACAATCTACTATTTTAACATTCTACTTGAGGAGACTTAGCTTAGGTTTCTTATTTTGGATAATCTAGTCTTTTGGATAGGTCTTGGATGTTTTGGCCTAACAAAGTGATCCTTCCAAACCAAAACAACCTCTTTCAAATCCCCATTGATAAAGGGAGAGATTGAGTCTCGACAGGTTCACATTTAGGTAAGTATATTCTAACTTTATTCTCCTCTCTTTTAGTAGATAGAAGTAACATACATGTTGGCTCAAATAATATTACTCTTCATATTCTATGTATTAGGGTGTTTCTCATACTTACGTTATTTGAAATTATCTATATATGTTTTGATTGCTTTCCTTTATTGAACCTCACTTTTTGCCATAAGATTTGGTGTGCATTATATTAGACTTACTTTTATTGTTATTAGATTAGTGAAATATTAAATCATATGACTCTTTTAGGGTTGTTATGTGATTTTGATAGACTATAAGCTTTGTAATCCTATCTCACACGATGTGTTGTGACAAGTGATACCCTAATTAGGTCTAGTAGATCCTAATATTGGTCATGCTCCCACTTAATAATTATATGTTCCCTAATAAAAAGTGTAGGTGTACTCTATCCCATCTGATCTAGCATTTATTTATGGAATGATGCATTTAAAATTTCATACAATATTCATCATGTCATTGAAGGGATATTAATATGAATGATATCTATAATGGAATCTCAAACTGAAAAAACAAGTGTCATGGCCATGGTGCACATAAAAAATGAGTATACACAAAGCACACAATATAAAGCTAAGGGTTCACATGCAAGGGACATGTTCAAATGTCACTCACATGCATAGAAACATATAATGAAGGCTTATAACCACATATAAAGACAAGTTAAATGTACACAATCCAAATATAGAATACACACAAGACATGAAAAAAGAAATAAATCATGACAAAGCATGCATAAAGGCATGTATTTTATCAACATAATCAAACTTGTAACACTAGTATATTGAGTAACTTAGGAAACCATTAAGCTATTAGTGTGTTAGTAAGTGATCAATATCAATAAATGTTATGTTACATAAATAAATGAGTATGAATATTAGAAGATAGCCAAATAAGGAGTAAACCTATGTGTAAGATGCCCTTGGTGAGTTTTTTGAAGTAAAAACAAGCTATAAGAGGCTTGTGTTTCATTTGGATCTAAGATATCATATCTTATGCTCACTAGGACAAGATTAGGGTAGGAGGAGATCAACAAAGTGCATTTTTGTCTAAATAGGGCACT
This sequence comes from Torreya grandis, assembly GCA_037957365.1. Lineage (NCBI taxonomy): Eukaryota > Viridiplantae > Streptophyta > Pinopsida > Cupressales > Taxaceae > Torreya > Torreya grandis. Next base: position 342,313 of record JARHVA010004912.1, on the reverse strand, counting down.
CTTATCTAAATGCAATTTTTGGGTCTAAGATAGTAAAATAACCTAAAAGTGTGTCTAGGAATGGCATCATGTATGCTCTACACTCACTCATGTATAATTGTGAAGCATATATGATATGATAACTGAATATAAATAAGAATTTAATATTGTGCACAAATTATCTAATGTAAATTAAATAAACATAAACATGCATAGGTCCTAATTCTGAATATATATATATATATATATATAAAATAAAATAGAGTGAAGTATATTAACTAATTAGTCCTACAAGGGACTCAAAATCAATGGGCCCTATTTATAGGATAGGAAAGGTAATACTTTGTGAATGAAAAGATATATATTGATACATATAGAACTAAGATAAATGGGTAATATAAATATTTATTAACTTATATACCATTATGATAATTATCATATTAAGGATTTTTAGCATACTGTGCGTATTGTTGAGTAAGATGAACTCTACGTATTTTTGGAACCCATCATAGAGTGTATAAATCATGTGTTGGTGCCTTATGTGGAATACCCTTAGTTCCTTATAATATCAATCTAGGACATGTAGGATTAGAGAGAGGATCTATAGAATATATGACCAATGTCTAATAAAGTGGCCTTTTAAAAATAGGTCTCTATGGAAGGGTAGAAACCTATTGTGGAAATATAGGAGTAAGTTGCTAATTTTTAGGTGGCTCAAATGAAATATTCTATATAAGACCATATGGGTATTCATATGGTATACTAAAAAAATTGATGACCTCATTAGCATAAATATACCCTAAACACCAATGAATTTTAGAATAAACTTACATGAATATGCTAAATCTAAGGGCATCCCAATATTATATTGAAGAACCCTACCCTAGGTATTACTATAAATCTAAAAGCCACTTGTATTGGAATAACCTGTAATGATAGTGTAATCTCACATATGGAACCTTTAATGTGACCATTGAATCATTTTATTATCATTGAATCTTGATCTATGTATCCAAGATGATAAAGAAGTGTGTTTATGTTATATTCATGCTCAACCCATTATCAACCATGACATTGTGAATAGGCTACTGATTAACATGAAATAAAATAGACAAAGAATGAAAATTAGATTCATCATCTACTATCTCTTTCTATGTAAATGTGATGAGTGGCCTATCTAGATTTGAAGTATGGTAGGTACAAATTATTCCATTAAAAGGATGCATTACCTATGTATGAGAGTGATAATAAATTAGAGGAGGATGTGCATTGTATGCATAATACATGCTTGATGTATTTTTTGTCTCATTAGGTGTATGATTAAGAAAAAGATCACTAAATATTTTTATTGACTTGTTTTCACTTGGTTATGATTTTAAACTATCTATAGGTTTGCTCACATCAATGATGTTTTAATCTATCAAATCCTAAATCTTGTGGCTCAAAGTAATAAATCTATTAGTAGTGTGCCTTGGTGCCCTATGATAATCAGAAAAAATTATGTTGATTAAAACATTTTAAAAGAGGAGATATAGAGGATGATGAAGGAAATATAACAATAATAGAGGGAAAATTTTGTGTGAAGGTTGGAGATTTTAGGGCTATGACTGTAGCAAATTTTGGAGTGCAAAGACAAACAAGTAAAGAAGAGATTTCAGGGCTTTGATCCTCTAATATGGGATAGGAAAAATGGCCTTAATGGTGATTCAGATTAGGAGGAGGTTGGAAGTGGTAATTACCTAGGTCATTGAATTCTTGGTCTTTGAGCCAAGCATAGTTATAACAAACCCTAATATTTATATGAGTGGTGAAATTAAGGATGTGGATGGAAGTAAAGCTTCTTTTCTTCTTATTTCACTTATGCCTACTTTTTCTAGTAAATATTTAGTTCTCCATTATGGTTCTATGGGTAAAGGTAGCTTGAATCATGGGGTGTAGAGGGATTTAGTGGAAGCAAACATTAATTGATGAGTAAATTTTAAGTTGAGTTGTCTGGCTTATTTTAAGCATTTAGGGGAGGCATCTTGGGTTGAGGTAGCATTTTAGGTCTTTGAGGGCTAGGTCTTCCCTATATGACTTTATCATTAGATAATTTGGTCTATCCACCCATAGATCTTTGTCATTATGATTTTTATCTAGTTTAGGAATGAGTGGTTGCATGTTTTGAGTGACAATTTCTATGGCCCTTTATCCCAAACAATGGGGGGAATTGGTCTTGAGCTAATTTCTCTAGGATTTATCTCCAAGGCTCCACCACCATCTTTTCTCCCATCCCCTCCCCCATCTCATCCTCTATCCTTGTCAATCCTTATGGATACACTCCCCATTATCATTGACCCTATATGAGTGTATCTAAAAGACCTACCTTGTGTAGCTAGATGGGAAGGATAACATGAAATATCTAGATGTAGATCAAGTACAATTTGGTCATAGTAGTGTATCTCTACCACCAAGTCCCTATATCTATCAATTCTCATTGAGCTTACCTATCTTATTCTAGGCCAATAACCTCTCCAACTATTTATATTGATGGATCTCCCTCCCCCTCCTTAGACTATTTCTCTCTGTTTGATATCAATCTTGAGCCTCCACCACCAAGTCATGACTCAACTACAATGAGTCAAAATATTCTTTTAAGGTATCCAATATAATATAAAGGGATTCCAACTCAATCTATAATGTGGAGATATCCCATTATGCTATAGCCACCTATCTAAGTAAGGTGATACACTGAGCCCATAGTGTATCCCTATCTATGATAATCTCTACAACATCAATCTCCTCTTCTCCCCCATCCTCACTCCTCTCCCCCTCCATCCCCATCATCATCCTAGATCTCCTCATCCCCTCCCTCTTGGTATAGACACACCACCCTATCATACCTTGCTACCCACTACCCTACCCACCATGTTATAAATTCTAGAGTGTACCCCACATCCTCCACATCATCTCCTATTTGATTTTCCTCCTCTATAAGGACATATGTAGTGACTGGCCATAGGATCTCCCACTCTGTATCATTCTTCCTATATACTTATGGGGCCCATGGAATGTCTTATATCAATTTGAACTATCACCACACTCACCTAAAATAGAGGTACTCTATGTACTCTATCCTCCTCCCATCACCCACCTCTCCTTATAAATACCTATCAGCCTTACCTCCACCCTAAGACACACAATAAATCTTAGATATGATCTAAAAATGATGTCTCCCTCTCTCAACCCCTCTAAGATCCCTCAATATTAATCAAGGTCCTAGATAATACCATCTATAAAATCTTGTGCTAGATTAGCCTTTCATCATAAGAAGGCTACATTGTACTTAGTCATGAACTATCATATTGATGAGGTACAAATGGGCTATACTAACTTGATGTGCTCATATTCCCAAAACTATAAAATAATGTTAACATTAATATCATATCATCTTTGGGTCCTCTAACTCAATAGTTCCTTGAAAACCTATGCTAGTAAGGTGGATGCCCATGCAAAACTTATCCTATGCTATAACATATATGTGACCACTAATGAGACCATAAATGACTCATTATATCCATGAAATAACATATTTTTTCCTTGCATAAGAATTGAATCTAAGTGTAATTTCTGAATTTATGATTTATTTAGAATGAAATAGAGAACTATATCTTGATTATTTCTTTATAAATAATTATCTTCTTGTTTGTTGATTCTTGTTACTAAATCTCTGGAAAAATTTGTTAATGTGTATTTATGAATCCCATAATAATCTATATTAGACATGAGGATGAGGTAAAAACCAATTACAACTTTGAGGTGAGCTAAAGGTACTCTATACAAAGCTATGACTCACCTAGTCTATCTATGAACTCACCCAGATTTACTATGGACTCACTCAGTTCATATCTACAAACTCAGCCAGTAGCTCTACATACATGTAGTCTATTGATTGAAAACTAGTTCAAAGCATAAAATGTCAAAGGATACATCATAATCATCAACAATTTGAAGAATGCAACTTGAAAGTTTTTTACAGATTCTACAGGTTCTAAAATCTATGGACTCTATAGGTTTGAAATCTATGGACTCTACAGGATTTGAAATCTATGGACTCTGTAGGTTATAAAATCTATAGATTCTATAGGTTTGAAATATAAAAAATCTATAGGTTCTAAAATCTAAAGACTCTATAGGTTTTTAAATCTATGGACTTTGCAGGTTTTAAAATTTATAGACTTTGTAAGTATATCTATAGATTATGTAGGCATATCTATGGATTGTGCAAGTCTATCTATAGACTAACTCAAGATTGTATCTAAATTTAGATTTATATAATTTTATTCCATAAATAATTATCTTCATATTTCATGGATATTGAGCTTATTTTGTAAATAGATAATAACGTCTCTCTCCATATTTTGTGGAAGATCAAGATAAGCTAGAATATCTAAGTTATTATGTTATTCTTCATATTAGGTGGAGAGAATCTAAGATTTTTATTCCTTAATAAGGAGTTGGTTGGAAGCATGAGATTATAAATGCAACCTCCCAGACCATTTTAATCAATATTGGTTATCAATAATACATTTTGAAGCCTTGTGACATAAATTCAATGTTCTGATTAAAACCTTCTTCTAAGGAATAAGTTGGCCACTTATTCCAAAGAAGATAGATATATGTATTTTTATTTATTTATTTATCATTTAATTATGTTTTTGAATTGTTATTATTTATTTTTTATGTAAAAATTTATTTTTTGTAAAGTTTGTTGTGAATATGTAGGTGTTTTTTGTGTTTATCATTTATTTTCACTTCAGCAATTTACTTTTCAACAAGTGTGATTTACTTTCTTACAAGTGTGATTTAATTTATACAAGTGTGTTTTTCTATTTATGAAAATGTGATTAATGTTTTTGCAAAGTGTGGTGTGATTTACTTTCCTAAAAGTGTGCTTTTCAATTCCTACAACTGTGGAGTGTGGTAAAAGAGATTGGTTGCTAAAGATCTCTTTTTCCTATTGCATACAACCTTGGACACTGACCCTAGATTTACATTATTAAATGATGAATTGACCACTCATAATTTTTGGCACTATTACTAGGGACACAATGTTATTAGGAGATTCAAAATTTGTTAAGATAATTCTCTAGTGGCAGTAGATAAACAAGTTCCTAGTGAGAGGGAATATCTCTTTACAAATTTTGTAATAGGAGATACTTATTTAATGGTTTATTTAAAATTTATTTTCCTAAAAAATATATTAGAATTTATTTTCTTAAAACATAAATTAGAGTTTATTTTTCTGTAAATAGCTATAGAATTTTAATTTATGTATTTTAGATTTATAAATTTTAATTTCATGCAAAACCCCCCCACACCATAGTAACACTATTGTGTAAAAAATAACAACTTATAACACCATACAAAAGGATTTAAATGTTTATGAATAATGGAGGAAGAAAATTATGATCTAAAATACCATAGAAGATGGAGAAACCTAGGCTAAATTTCTACAACTATTCACAAAGAGGAATCTAGAATTTATGCCCTGTGCCTAATATGCCTATTGAAGCATTAATCTACCTGTTTGAAGAAAATAATTGAGATAAACTATATGAAAGATAAAATATAGTTTCACTTTTTTTGAAGCCATCAACAAAGGATCACAAAAAGTTTAGTTCAGTTGACTTTAAAAATATTGCATGTGATTTTATTTTTATAATAGAATAAGGGAAAATACTCAATTAAGTCGATCTCATTTTATTCTAAGAAGGTGGAAATATAACATGCATGAAGTTAGTTGCATAAATTTAGATTACATGCATAAATATACGGGGTAAATTAACATGCATGAAGTTAGTTTCATAAATTTAGATTGCATGCATAAATCTAGATGGAAAAATAGAATGCATGAAGTTAGTTGCATAAATTTAGATTACATGCCTAAATTTAGGTGGAAAGATAGCATACATGAAGTTAGTTACATAAATTTAGATTACATATAAACAAATATCCATGCATGTAGTATTGCATGCAAATAATTTTCCATGCATGTAGGTCAACACATAAATCATTTCATTCAAATAAATCAGCATGCATGAAGCTAGAATGGATTCCATGAGGGTCAATAGATTTGACAAGAATAGTAAAAGTGAATTATTGATATTTTATACTACTAACTCCTTGACTAGATTTTAAGAATGCTAAATGAAGATAAATACAAAGAATTTTTCATTGCAAGGAGAATATTGAAGGTTTTATTTGAGCTCAAAAAAGTAATGGTCAATGAATATGAATGTACTGCAAATATTGGATGGGTTAATGTTGATATGAATGAAAAAGTTAATATCAATCACAAGGCTAAGGCTAAGGTATTGACATTAGCATTATAATATAAACCTTGATCTGGTCCTTGATTATTAAGAATAAAATAAATCTTTATCTAATATACTAGTAGTAGCAAGGATATCCTATAGTAAAATCTTATTTATGAAGAATATTTAGGTATTGTTTCTTGTACTCTGTTATATTTTTAGTTTGATATTTTCATACTATTTTTCCATTAGCTACTATGCATACAAACCATACATCATTGTATATTCACTCCATCCATTCATTACAGTTTAAGGGATGATACATTTCTATAAGTTAATAACTATTTTTAGCAAAAGCTTTTTAAAAGATCTATCATTATCCCTGTGCATATCACAATTAGACTTTCCTATTTAGCCTATAAATAAAAAGATTTGATGACTTTTATCTTCATTCCATTCCATCCTTTAGTCAAACCCATATCCACCAATTATATTAATAGAACTTATCTAAGGGAGTACTTGTTTCCATCATAAAAATCTATTATAATTTCTAAACCACCAATCATTCTTACATAGGTTGAACTACATTCTTCCATGTATATTTAAATGATTCATTTTAATGGTTTATTATTGACATGATTGATATTATTCTTTATTGGAAAGGTCTTGTTTATTTATTATTTTTTTATAGGATACTTTCATTACAAGGAGTCATTCTTAAGATGAAAATTTATATTCATGACTTCAACAAGTAGTTGGGACATTATCTTGAATTACCTTTGAAAACATGCCAAAAAATTAGCAAGTATCTATCATTAGTTATTGGTCATCACTCCATAGACCAACGTTGGAGAATGTCAACATAAAAAAAAATTCATGATAAATTTGCAAGCAATATGAAGATGCATAAATTATATGGCTAAAATTTTTCATGTCATCAATTTTTAGAGAAAAAAATAAACCAACAATGAAAACCCTTGAGTGTTGTTGGCAGTCTTGGTTTGAAAACCAGCTTGTTGGTGGGCCAAGTACTAGAAAAATGAGCCTTGATTATAAAACTAGTTTTACTAGCTAGTCAAGTGTAGAAAACCCCAAAAAAATATAATTAAATAAAAAATTGGAAAAAGTTGAAAACCAACAATGGCTACTTTCCCCACCTAAAATAAATACTTGGTTGCTAACTTTTTATGCTCTCATTTTCAGCATTGCTTGGGCTTCCATTCTTTAAACATCTTTTCCAATATGCTCCATGGGGTTAACATCAAGAAAGACAAAGTGAAATAAAGTTATGCCAAAGTATCTAGTTTCTTTTATTTCACTTTTAAATTTATTTGTAAGTTTTATTATTACGTAAAGATCTATTTTTTTTAAAAAATAAGGAAAAATAATGAAATATCTCCACACTTCATACATATTTACATTGGCATGCATGAGGACATGCATGGGATTAAGTGTGGGATGTTGGAAATATTGTCATTGATGTCAAAGGTCTAGCATTATTAGTGATATAGGCCCCATTGCATTTAATGTTGTTTATCTTGGCTAATGTGAGTTAATATTTATTTAATATTAATGAATATATTTTTGGTTGCATATGAGACAAAAGAAGGGCCCATGGAGAAGTCAAAGAGCCACGGGGTAAAGACAAAAGAAGGATGGGATGCATTTTCCCATGAAGAGTCATCTTGGGGAATTTCAAGAGTCACCAAGTGAAGACAAAAGAGTAAGGGTGCAATTTCTCATAAAGGGACACTTTGAGGAATACGAAAAGTCACCAAGATGAGGACACAAGAGGGAAGGACGTTTTTGGTCATGAAGGGTCACCACATGACTTTTAAAAGGCTTGAATATGAAGGGTCATACAAGTTTGGTGCCATTTTCAATGAGGATTGAAGGGTCACAAAGGGGGAAGGCCAAAGGTCATTTACAAAACTATAAATAAAGGCTTGAGAAGCCATTTGTAAATATGGAAGAGAGAGGTTGATTTGATATTGTAATATCTAGCTTAGAAGAGCAATTGTGAGAGATGAATATGATTTGTATTTGTTATATCTAGCTTAGAAGAGCAAAGGAGAGAGAGAAGAAAGAGATGTTGTACTAAACTATCATTTGTTGAGATAGCAACATTGAGAGATGGTGTGTGGTATACACAAAGGGGTTGGTGCTCCTGTGGGTTGGTGCTTGACAAAGGGGTTGGTACTCCTGTGGGTTGGTGTTCAAGAATTATTGTTGGGTTAATGCTCCTGTGGGTTGATGCTCATGAATAGTAGCTGGGTTGGTGCTCGACAAAGGGGTGTGGTGCTCCTATGGGTTGGTGCTCATGAATAGTTGCTAGGTTGGTGCTCAGCAAAGGGGTTGGTGCTCCTGTAAATTGATTCTTGTGAATATTGTTTGGGTCGATACTCATTCATATACTTGAGATTGTTCTCCATGGTTTTTCCCACATTGGGTTTCAACGTTATATCTGGTGTCTCTCTATCTTATGTGGCATTTATTTTTTGAGTTTTATTGCATATCTTGAATGCTTGATTAAGTGGATTTTGGTTAAAGAAATTTTTTATAAGATATATGATATACTGATTCACCCCCACTCTCAGTATATCTCGTGCTTAACAATTGGTATCAGAGCAGGTTCCTTTAGAAAGGGTTTAACAATTTGAAGGTAGATCAAAGAAAATCGTAAGATGGCCATGCAACTAAAGAAGGAGAATCAAGAGTTAAAATTTGTGGTTGAGGCTCTTAAGGAAAAGGTGTGTATCTTGGATTCTAAGTTGGCTATAGAAGTAAAAGAAAATAAGATATTTATTCAGGATCTTAAGAATCAGTTAGAGGTTGCAAATTCAATTTTAACATAAAAAGAAGAGTGTAATTAGTTAAAGTTTGAGTTAGGTTCTTTAAAGGATAATCATGAGAAGTTTATAATCAAAGTTGAGACAGATCATGAAATATTAGTCCAAGGAAAGAAGGATCCAAGTTTTGAAGGCAAATCAAAGAATCCGATCAGATAGCCCAATGCTTTTAAGTTTTCAAATTATTTTCATGGTTATTGTTTTGTTTGTCATCTTATTGGTCATAGGGAAAGAGACTATATGAGGAGAAGTAATCAGTCAAAGGGAGATATCAGTCACATTCAATAAAAAGGTATGAGAAATATTGTTTGCTTTTGTTGTCATGAGGTTGGCCATGTTGCTAAAGTATGTCAAAATAAAGTAAAAAGATATTCAAGGTATGTCAAAGGATATAGAGCCAATAGAAAATATGAGAAAAGACAAATTTAGGTTTGGAGACCTAAAATAGTAAAGGTTGACCAGGTTGAGTTTAAGAGTGAAAATGAATTACTTGCTATAGTAGATAAAGAATTAGATAAGAAGGATTGTGCAGAATCTCTTGTTACATTTGAGCATGAGCTTTGTCAAGATAAGATAGCTGCAAAAGTTGAGAAGATGAAAAACATCATAAATGATAAGGTTAGTAAGTCAAAAAGGTTAGACATGCTTAAACGGATTCTAAAGAAAAACACAATAAAATCAAGGAAGAAATAGGGGAGATGTGGGAATCTCTTGAGATTTGTTTCTAGGACCCTTTTGTGTGGGGTCTCTCTTCTAGGCTTCAAGGAGACACTTTTAAGAAAAATTGAAGCATGGTGGATGCTATTGGGTCTTGGCTATGTTGCATGACAATAAGGTGAGTTGGTAGATTAATTTGTATATCTTTTGAGTGAATAGATTTTTGAAGAAAATTTTGCATTAGTATTATGGTTTGAGGCTATGCAGTATTTAAAAGTTTTAAAGTGTTTCAAATGATTATGGTCATAATAAATTAGAATGTTGAAAAAGAGCTAACAATTTCAAAAATAAGGAGAAGGAAAGGCAAGTAGAGTCAAGCAGAAGCCACAACTCTATTACTCCTCTATCAAGCTTTGATGAAGAGACCATAGTATGCTACCAGTGCAACAACTTCAGACACATAGCTTGGTATTGTAGAAGTGTGTTCAAGTCAGTCAAGAAGGATCAGAGTTTCAAAGCTCCATTCATCAAGAAGAAGGTTCAGACATGTTCATGGTAGAAGAAAAAACATGAAGATTCTATGATGGTGCAGATAGCTCTACATGTGAGAAATAAAGATCAACCATGGTTAATTAATATCAGATGTTCAAGGCATATGATAGGAGATAAAATTAAGTTCATAACTCTAAAAAAGATCAATGGTGGCATAGTGAGATTCAGAGATAAAACCACTACCAGGATAGCCAAAAAAGGTACTTTGAGTTTGGATTATGGTAGAACTAAGACTAAGAATGTTTTATATGTAAAAGGTCTTAAGCATAATCTATTGAGTGTTAGTCAAATATGTGATCAAGGATACACATTAAAGTTTCATAAAGAAGGTTATGATATTAGAATAAAAGATTCAAATGAGCTGATTGCAGATGCTCAAAGGACAGGGAACAATGTATATGTATTGTAAGATATCTTCTCAAAGGCACAATCAAAGGACACATTCAAAGATTTGTGAGAGGAGTTAGGAGTAGTTTCTATTACTTCCTACCATTGATGTTCACCATTAGTTGAGGGGGAGCTAAGTGTTAGCTCTAGGTAGGCTCTTTTCCATTGATGTCAAAGGGGGAGACTAACAGGTACAAGTATAGATGCAAAAAATAGGTATAGGAATAGGTACATGTTTCTATAGTAAGGGGGAGTTACTGTATGACAATATGTGTAGGTGACAAGATGTGGCTATTTCAAGATTGAGGTTGCCATCAATGACAAAGGGGAGATTGTTGGAAATATTATCATTGATGTCAAAGGTCTAGCATTATTGGTGATATAGGCCCCATTGCATTTAATGTTGTTTATCTTGGTTAATGTGAGTTAATATTTATTTAATATTAACAAATATATTTTTGGTTGCATATGAGACAAAAGAAGGGCCCATGGAGAAGTCAAAGAGCCATGGGGTAAAGACAAAAGAAGGATGGGACACATTTTCCCATGAACAGTCATCTTGGGAAATTCTAAGAGTCACCAAGTGAAGACAAAAGAGTAAGGGTGAAATTTTTCATGAAGGGACACTTTGAGGAATACAAAAATTCACCAAGATGAGGACAAAAGATGGAAGGACGTTTTTGGTCATGAAGGGTCACTACGTGACTTTTCAAAGGCTTGAATATGAAGGGTCATACAAGTTTGCACCATTTTTCATGAGGATTGAAGGGTCAAAAAGGGGGAAGGCCAAAGGTCATTTGGAAAGCTATATGTAGACACCTAAAAAGTGTATAACCCTTGGTCTTCCTCTCTCCCCTTGGTCCCTTGCCACTTCGACTATCCCTAACCTACCTAGGTCTTATTAATTGAAAATAATCATCTATTGTTAATTAATAAGTCCATTTTTCCCTCTCCTTGCCACCTCGCCACCCTAGGATACCCTCCTTGGATCCCCTTCATTCCCCACATGGCCATTTAATGCCTTAGACTCCTATTCCAACCCCTCCTCTCGCCCATTTAACCCCTGTCGACCGTTTCATCCTCGCATTCATTTGACCTGGCGGCTGGGAAATGGATAGAAGGCTATTTTTAGCCTTTTTCCGGCTTTTTATCCACCGACGTCGGTCATCCTCGGCCGACGTCGGCGATATTGCCGGTGTCAGCACCCTTCATAACGGTTTTCTTCACCGTTATCTCTCTCTCGGGGGGTTCTGCTTGGTTTCTCTTGACTTCTCTGCGTCTCTAGCTCTCGCATCCCGACTCTTGAATCTTTGGCATCAAACCCTCATATCAGCAATCTCTCTACCAATCAATCTGACTCTCCCCCTTAGGTACACAGCAAGCTTCTGCAAGTGAACAATGGGGATTCTTCATCAGCAACAGGTCTTCAACAAGCGGCAACAACAACACCTTCTTCAGCAGGGCACAGGTATGTAGTGCTCTGTTTATTTTCTTTATGCTTTCTAGTTATCATGTTTTAAACTATATTCAGCTCTTCTACCCCCCAAACAGTTAACCAAACTAGATAGACCCAAATTCCTATCTCCCTGATTGGCTTCCTCTATCTCTCTGTCCCTCTCTGTCCATTTGACTCTCCTGTAGCTCTGCATAGACCCCCTGATTGCCTCAAACCAGACTCAAACCCGTCCACAGACCATCTTTAAATAGACCACAGATCAATACCCGGACCATCCATAGACCAGACCCTGCCCTGACCCGTCTGGAGGCCATTGCCCCGACCGACGCCGGTCATTACCCCCACCGACGTCGGCAGACTAACCGACATCGGCAGACCCAACAACCGACGCCGGTAGAACCACCGACGTCGGCGACTGTGACCAGGCCGACAGCTTCTTCCAGGTAAGCCTTTGTTTCCTTTTCTCTTTCAGTTTGCTACCATTTCAGTCTATTTTAGCATTCTGTCTTTTTATCAGTCATTTATCTCTTTATCAAATAGTGGGTTGACCTCCCTTAAGGAAGTTCTTATACTTCTGGGAACAGGCTTTCGCCTGGCAACCCACCGCCTATCCATCTAACGCCTTTTTGTCCATGTTTTCTTCTTTTGCAGGTGTCATTCCTCCACAGCCAAAGAGGAGTGCTCACAAGCGTCTGGATTACGGTGCGCAGTCTACATCCAGGTATTCCTTGCCTCGTCCATTACTTTTCTAGTTTCTTCTTTCTCTTAGATCTAAAAGCGAATTATCTCAAGAAACATTCTGGCACGCCCGGTGGGACCCTAGGTTCCTCCTGGGTTCCTTTTCCTTTTCATTCATTTAGGTGCATTTAGGCTCCTTCTCTCTTGTCTCTTTCTTCTATTCCGAATGACACTATAAGCAGCACTAAAACGAATCTTTCTTCCTTGCATTCTAGACTAGTCTAAACATCATACTCTTGACCCTTTCTCAAAGCTTGTCTTCATAACAAACATCACATTTCGACTTGGGCATTAAAACGTATTGCACTTTCATTTCTGCTTGTGCTTGCATTAGTCCACATCTAGTAACTTAGACGCATATTGAATGAACCGTAGACACTTGATGTTACACTACCAGACCACATGCACTAAACGAACATAAAACATACCTGAGACAAGGCCCGACTGGGATTTCATCCCCCAGCGGATACCTTACCCGTCCCGGTGACCCTACTTGGATTTCATCACCAAGGGGGAAGCCCACTCTTTTCTCTGGCGGAGTCTAAACTCTAGGCGAGGTATATCTTGGCTAAGCGAGACCAGCTAACCACTGGAATCGTGAAGTGAGGGGAGCTTGCTCCTTAGCACCAGGCCACGTACCAGACCCTAACACAGATCTTTGAGCACCTAAAACAACACCTGAAACCATCTTTAGACTGCCTTCTTCTAGGACCCATTTTTTCAGCCAATCTCCCCAAACATTCATCTAAGGCATAAGCCACAATTTCTAAGGTTAATTCCTAGGATTTATCGCTTAGGCTTGTCTGTCTCTCTCTGTTTTCCTCTTCTCATCTGATTGTTTGAGTATGTGAGGACGCTTTCTTCTTTGTTTTTCCAAGAATCATCAAACCTTTTGGTTCTCTGGAAGACACAGTCACCGACATCGGTTCTTCCACCGACGTCGGCCTTCCCCTGTCACCGGCATCGGTTCTGCTACCGACATCGACTTCATCTATTACCGGCATCGGTTATCTGACCGACGTCGGCCACATTCCTTACCGACATCGGTTTTTCAACCAACGTCGGTCTCTATCACTGTCCTTTTTCTTCAAAACCAGCAGCTTGAAACCTATCCCTTCTCTGTCAAAAAACTCCATTCTAGTTTTCTGAGACTGCAAAAACACAGTTTCTGGAACCAAGACTCTCTTCTTAACCACTTTAGCCAACAGCCGCTTCCGTATATCCTGTCTCTAACCAGTCTTATCATGGAGTTCCACTCGGAGACTGAAAGAACTCCTACAGGACCGACCCCGACCCCGACCCCGACCCCGACCCCGACTCAAATTCCCATCATCCCTGAAGGGGACCAAGATTTCGAGAGATTCTTGGACCTCAATACTGCAGCCCTCCAAAACTATCTCACGAGAAACCCAACGTGAGACCTTTTGGGTGACGTGGCGACGACATCCACACCATTCGCCACCCAACCCTTTATGACTCAGCATTTCGCCTCAACTATTAACCCAACCATGGCCAATACGCAAAGTTTGGCCTCCCCATCTATTTTTAGACCGACCTCCATCGGGGTTCCATTACCCCCTCAACCACCTGCAATTCAACCAAGTTCTACATCATATCAGAACTTGATTGCCTCGACCCCTCACACTCTTGCGCCCACAAATATAGGAGTGCCAACCTGTCTTTCTACCAGTGCCGCTATTCAACCACCTTTGGCAGTGCCCAGTCAACCTATACCTTCGACCTTCGTAATGCAACCACCTCTAGCCTCCACTTCCGCCCCTGCGACTAGTCTTCCGTACATTGTACAACCGACTATGTCGCACACCTCTTCTAACCTCTTCCAAGCGCCTTACAACTTAGGGGGCGCTCAACCCGCCAATCCGTCAGCAAATCTTATCAAGATGCTGATGGATAAAATGTCCAGTCTCGAAGCCTCCATTTTTGGTTCAAGCAATACTTTGTCATATGAACAAATTTGCAATGAGCCCATCCATCCTTTCGTCCCTATTCGACCATATCCCAACCATTGGGAGCTTCCTAAATTCACTCGCTTTCAGAGTAAGGAAGACCCACAACAACATCTACAGGCATTTAGACATGCCTGTTATCTTATCATCCACGATGATGCGTTACTTCTACGCACGTTCCCTATGTCACTTTCTGGCCCTGCCCTTGACTGGTATAGTTCTCTTGCCAGACACTCTATCTTTTCATTCATCCAACTCGCCCAACTATTTCTCAACCATTTCTCAATCAACACTACTAAACAAGTCTCAATCACAGACCTTTATTCCATCAGGCAATTTGACGACGAATCAATTGTCGACTTTGTCGCTCGTTGGAGAGGTCTGATTAACCAGCTCTCCTTCTCTTTACCTCAACCCGAGCTCATCGAGCTCTTCTCTCGAGCATGTGCCAGACACATCTCTTCTACCTTGCAGATTCAGACATTTCGCACTTTTGACGAAGCTTTCATCATGGCTCGAAAGCTTGAACTCCATGCCCTTGAAGAAGATAAGGTCAAATTGCGTAATACCAACGCAAAATCCACTGACCATTCTTCTTCCAGACCTTCTTCTTCTGCCAACTCCAAGTCTAAAGGAGTGGCCAACACTGTGGTTATTAGATCACCATCCTCAACAACAATGAATTACTCTCAACCTTCGACATCTTCCAGCATCACCAAACAATTCCAACAATGGTACATTCAGCGTTCTTACACTCCACTTGGAGAACCATACGCTTCCGTTTTGGAAAAACTTCTCAAGCAGGGGGTCCTCAATCTCCCTCCAATCCGACCACCTCAATTTGACTCTTCAAAGGCCATCCCTACATGGTATAGGGAGGCCGACTTCTGTCCCTTTCATCGCGTCCAAGGCCATGACATCGACAACTGCCAAACTTTTAAAAACATCGTCCAAGACATGATCGACAAGGGGGATCTTATTTTAGATAACCCGAACGCCCCACCTAACCAACATATTGACATCTTCAAACAACCATTTTCGAATCATCCACCTACTCAAAACAATGTCCAGACTTCGACTAATGACCCTCAAGACCATGACATTCACACGATTAGCACTATCTTGCCTCTTGTCCTTGACCAACCTCTTCCATTAAAGGATGAGGAACCTCCTTCTCCTACTAGTCCTCCATCTACCTCTCTTGTATCGAAGGACGCTTTGACCACATCAACGCCATTAAGCCCACCTTCATCCGAAGACCCTACCTTACCTACTCCTCAACTACAAGTAGAAGGCACGATCATCCATGCCCTCTGCCCACTTGAGGAGCCAAACTCTCTTATTTCTTCTCCACCAAGAGAAGAACCAGTCTCTCCACCTGTTTCAATCGAGGAAGACCCAGTCACGGTTTCCTCTTGTCCTTTGCCTGAGATTGTTACATCTCACTCACCTTCGTCCACATCCAAACCCAAACCCACATCTAACCTCGCCTCGCACAACGGTGGCCCTCGACCCAAACACACGAAAGCTACTAGACCACACCGGAGAACTCCTCCCCCACCTTCGTCATTACCTTCAATCTTGGGCCCGCATCCGTCCACTTTAATAGGAGTGCTTCCCACTCCCATCCTTCACAGAGGCACATCCCCTCCATTACTTCCTCATCCCATCAGACATACATCTCATCCGAACCCTTGACCTATGCCTCTTTCACCTCCCAAACCAACGTCACCAACCCTCACTACAATAAAGCATCCAGACCCGTTAGTAGGTTCATATGTCTTGCTCTTACGGCACTTGTTGCAGTCGTCTCGTATCGACCTCCTGCCTCTTAGACAATATCAATCTCTCGGACCTAAACCACCATGGTTTGATGACACTCACATTTGTGCGTATCATCACACGCCTGGGCACGACACAGAGCATTGTCATGCCCTCAAGGTCGCCATTCGCCAATGTCTTAGGAATGACACCCTTCTTCTCGACCACGTTATCAACAAACCCTCAACACCACCCCACTCATCAACTCTCGGATTAAGACCATATTGGTTCGACAACTCCACATTCTGCCATTATCATCACACTCCGAGACATGACACTGAGCGTTGTTGTGCTCTTAAAGCTGTCATTCGTCAGCACCAAAAAAAGGATTCCCTTCTCATCAAGGGTCCTCTTGACCACCTTTTCGACAAAACATCAACCTCGACTCATGCCTCTCCAACCTCATCACCTAAATCGGGATCTCCACGCCAGACTGTGGTCCCTTTGCCGCCTTTGACCCCCTTATTCGACATTAACACCGTCCATCTGACCACTAAACCTCAACCAACCTTAACCAACCTTTCAAACATTCTCCCTACCCGTTGGGGGAATTCATCCTTTATTCAAACCTCGACCAACTGTTCAACCCAGTCTCTACCACATATCAATCACTCATTTTATCTTAAAACCCGACCAAGTATCCACCGACCCAACCCCCGACCAATTATTCGACTAGTCTCAACCAAACTTCAACCAAATATCAATCACCCTGACCTCTCGACCAAGCATTCAACCTTTCTCAACCAACCAACGACAATGTCAACCAACTTCACATCCATCAATCAACACCTGACCAATCTGGAAAGAGGCAAATGGGGCAGGTTTGCTCCCAATTGACTCGGACCTTAACATACTAGCATGGCCCAGGGTCTTATTAGACCTTAAACCCCTTTTTTATGTCTTGCGTCTTCGACCATTCTTCTGCTAGTCTGAGTACTCATCTACTTGACACGTAACTTGAGCTCGTCCCTTGAGCAATCCTCATCCTCTTAATCCTCATCCCTTTCAACCCTATTCCCCTTTAACAAGTCCTCTACGACCCTTTTATGATGCATGGATGCTTTGTCCTAATAAAAGGGGCGTCCTTGAACTTTTACAGCCTTGTCCATGACTCTAAATCAAAAAATAAAATCAAGATGTCAAAACATATCCATGGTCACAAAATCAAGTCAATTCAAAAAGACAGACTGCTCCCTCGAAGGACAGCTGTACTATCATTGTTGTATTACTAGACTGATCCCTCGAAGGACAGCTAGGCCAACTTATCAAACATTATTAAGCAAAAATATAGACCACTCCCTCGAAGGATGGCTATCAAACAACACCTTTCTTAGAAGCTTCCCGCATTGATCAGCTTCGCAACATGACCACTACATCAAAAGACATCTCTATATAGGCTTCCCGCATCGATCAGCCTGCAAAAAAAAAAAAAAAACAAGTCATGGACTTGGCTTGTAGTTGTCTCAGGGTCTCCTATAAAAGGGGCAAGGTTATTCCTGCTCTTAAACTGGGTTACCCTATCCTCTTCCTATCACCTGCTCAAGGGACTTCGAGCTCACTTTAATGTCAAAGTGATTCGATTACCGTTCTAACTCAACACTGGTCAACGACGTAATGCATGAACGGGGCTTTTGTTCTAGTAACCCCTATCTATGCCTCCTTTCTGGTCCTTGTCAATGAAAGAGTGATTTGCCTTTCATCTTTTCTCTTCACTTTGGTCACATTTAACCGCATCAATTGGTGACTCATCTCAAACCCAGCCATTTTCATCATTTTTAGCTGACATCATCCTAGACCATTTCACATAGTTTCTATGGACACCAGTACACATGGAAACTACCGACTAGACCCAATTTATGTTAAGCATAAACCAATACTTGCTGAAGCATAAATAGACTTCTATTCATTTTTAGCATATATCCATCGTGACTATGGAAACTTGCTAGGGATGAAAGACTCTCGACCAATTCTATAGAATACACCATCTGTAGCATCATTTTATCCTCATCTTACCCTCGTCATTTCAACACATGACCAATCTCATCATCGACCAATCTTCTCAATTTGTCTGAACTACATTGGTCTGAGGCCCTATGACCAGGGCTATGTAGGCAGCACTCAGATAACACATCCTCTGAGGTTAGCTCGACCACCCCCATTTGTTCATCTCTTTGATGAACAAACCTTCTCTTCTGCGACCTTGACCTTGACCTTGTCCAAGACCAATCATTCTCTTTGACCAAGACCAATCATTTTTCCAAGACCAATCATTGTCTTTGACCAAGACCAATCATTTTTCCAAGACCAATCATTTTCTTTGACCAAGACCAATCATTTTTCCAAGACCAATCATTTTCTTTGTCCAAGACCAATCAATCCCTCTGACCCTCCCTCCCTTTTAGGGAGAACTACATCGGCCTGAGGCCCCTACGACAGGGGCTATGTAGGCAGCACTCAGTTGACATGGGGTCTTCTGGGGTTAGCTCGGCCGCATCCTTTCGTCCATCCATCCTCTTGACCAATGACCATCCTTTCGACCTTCGACCACTTCCAAGACAATGTTGCCTTGGTTGTTTTTGCGTGTGTGCTACCTCATGGCTGGTTAGCAGCATTGTCTGCAGACTATTTTTGACCCTTCGCAAGTATAGGATCGCGAGCCAGTTGATCCCTACTACTTGTGGCTTTTTCGTGTTTCTGGGAGCACTTCCTGAGCCCTGGATACCTGGAACACGATGACCATTTGGAGCTTCAGCTTAAATTGAGTGACCCGATCAGCAGACGACTAAATGCTGGGGCCTGGTTACTTCAATTTTGGCACTCCTTGACCCTCGACATGCGACAATTTGACCTGACCATCTTGTGATGTGGTATACGCAATCACGACTTTTGCAGCGTTCTCACTCACCTCTCTCTTTCTCATCCACCTTTTGTCAAATCAACACCCGACATCAGGTTCCTTCCCTCGACTCCTGCTTTGAGGGGGAATACCTCATCCATACTTCGGGGCAATCCACATCATCCCTCACATAGGGCAACCACTCCCTGTTTTTGTCTTGCAGTTCATCTAGAACAACCAACAAGACAAAAAGGGGCAAATGTAGACACCAAAAACGTGTCTAACCCTTGGTCTTCCTCTCTCCCCTTGGTCCCTTGCCACTTCGACTATCCCTAACCTACCTAGGTCTTATTAATTGAAAATAATCATCTATTGTTAATTAATAAGCCCATTTTCCACTCCTTGCCACCTCGCCACCCTAGGATACCTCCTTGGATCCCTTCATTCCCCACATGGCCATTTAATGCCTTAGACTCCTCATTCCAACCTCTCCTCTCGCCCATTTAACCCCCGTCGACCGTTTCATCCTCACATTCATTTGACCTGGCGGCTGGGAAACGGATAGAAGGCTATTTTTAGCCTTTTTCCGGCATTTTATCCGCCGACGTCGGTCACCCTCAGCCGACGTCGGTGATATTGCCAGCGTCGGCACCCTTCATAACCCTTTTCTTCACCGTTATCTCTCTCTCGGGGGGTTCCGCTTGGTTTCTCTTGACTTCTCTACGTCTCTAGCTCTCGCATCCTGACTCTTGAATCTTTGGCATCAAACCCTTGTATCAGCAATCTCTCTACCAATCAATCTGACTCTCCCCCTCAGGTACACAGCAAGCTTCTGCAAGTGAACAACGGGGATTCTTCATCAGCAACAGGTCTTCAACAAGCGGCAACAACAACACCTTCTTCAGCAGGGCACAGGTATGTAGTGCTCTGTTTATTTTCTTTATGCTTTCTAGTTATCATGTTTTAAACTAGATTCAGCTCTTCTACCCCCCAGACAGTTAACCAAACCAGATAGACCTGGATTCCTATCTCCCTGATTGGCTTCCTCTATCTCTCTGTCCCTCTCTGTCCATTTGACTCTCCTGTAGCTCTGCACAGACCCCCTGACTGCCTCAAACCAGACTCAAACCCGTCCACAGACCATCTTTAAACAGACCACAGATCAAGACCCGGACCATCCACAGACCAGACCCTGCCCTGACCCGTCTGGAGGCCATTGCCCCGACCGACGCCGGTCATTACCCCCACCGACATCAGCAGACTAACCGACATCGGCAGACCCGACAACCGACGCCGGTAGGACCACCGACGCCGGCGACTGTGACCAGGCCGACAGCTTCTTCCAGGTAAGCCTTTGCTTCCTTTTCTCTTTCAGTTTGCTATCATTTCAGTCTATTTTAGCATTCTGTCTTTTTATTAGTCATTTATCTCTTTATCAAATAGTGGGTTGACCTCCCTTAAGGAAGTTCTTATACTTCTGGGAATAGGCTTTCGCTTGGCAACCCACTATCTATCTATCTAACATTTTCTTGTCTGAGTTTCTTTTCGTTGCAGGTGTCATTCCTCCACAGCCAAAGAGGAGTGCTCACAAGCGTCTAGATTATGGTGCGCAGTCTTTAGTCCAAGTACTTCCCATGCCTCGTCCATCTTCTTTAGTTTCTTCTTTCTCTTAAATCTGAAAAGCGAATTAGCTCAAGAAACACTATATATAAAGGCTTGAGAAGCCATTTGTAAATATGAAAGAGAGAGGTTGATTTGATATTGTAATATCTAGCTTAGAAGAGCAATTGTGAGAGATGAATATGATTTGTATTTGTTATATCTAGCTTAGAAGAGCAAAGGAGAGAGAGAGAGGAAAGAGATGTTGTATTAAACTATCATTTGTTGAGATAGCAACATTGAGAGATAGGTTTGTGGTATACACAAAGGGGTTGGTGCTCACAAATTGTTGTTGGGTTGGTGCTCGATAAAGGGG
Organism: Torreya grandis; assembly: GCA_037957365.1. Classification (NCBI taxonomy): domain Eukaryota; kingdom Viridiplantae; phylum Streptophyta; class Pinopsida; order Cupressales; family Taxaceae; genus Torreya; species Torreya grandis. Next base: position 320,800 of record JARHVA010004912.1, on the reverse strand, counting down.
TTGGTGCTCTTGTGGGTTGGTGCTCATGAATTGTTGTTGGGTTGGTGTTTGGCAAAGGGGTTGGTGCTCATGAATGGTAGCTAGGTTGGTGCTTGGCAAAGGGGTGTGGTGCTCCCGTGGGTTGGTGCTTAGCAAAGGGTTTGGTGCTCCTGCAAGTTGATGCTTGCAAATATTGTTTGGGTTGGTGCTCATTCATATACTTGAGATTGTTCTTCATGGTTTTTCCCACATTGGTTTCCATGTTATATCTGGTGTCTCTTTCTATCTTGTGTGGTGTTTATTATTTGAGTTTTATTGCATATCTTGAATGTTTGATTAAGTGGATTTTGGTTAAAGGAAAGTTTTATAAGATATATGATATACTGATTCACCCCCCCTCTCAATATATCTCATGCTTAACATGGGAGATAATGAGAAAGAAAATAGTCTCAGCAATAAATAAAGAATGGGGCTTAGTAAAATCAAGTTAATGACTTTGATAATGGTATATTGTTTTCAAAATTCTTCAAAAATTTCAAGCATCAAAATTTATTTTATGTCAAACATTATTTTGTGGTGAAAATAGAGTTATGTAAGCACATCAAGAAATTATCAACACAAGAACCTACTCTCACTTCATTAAAAAAAGAATAAGAAGAAGATGGCAGTATGAGAATTCCACACAAGAACCTCTATCAAAGAGAAATCAAGGATTGAAGGAAAATTTCCACACAAGAACCTATCCTTTACAAATGTATTTTATTGACCACTTTCATGGAAAACTTTTGCCTATGAAATCCAAGAGGATTTCACAAGATAAAAATAATTTTACTCATGCAAATTAAAATTTGGAAAGCCTATTAAAAAATGAGAACATCTAACTCATGCATTTGTATCCTAAAGAATTTTTTGATAAAAGAATGGCATGCATGAACACATGCAAGAAGTTAGGTGTGGGAGAGATGATGAGACCATAAAATGGCTCATTATATCAATGAAATAACATCTTTTTTTCTTGCATAAAAAATGGATCTAAATGTAGTTTCTGAACTTATGATTTATTTAGAATGAAATAGAGAATTGTATCTTGGTTATTTATTTATAAATCATTGTCTTCTTATTTATTGATTATTTTTACTAAATATATAGATAAATTTGTTATTGTGTAGATATAAAACCCATAATAAGTTATATTAGACATGATCATGAGGTACCAACCAAATATTAGCTTTGAGGTGAGATATAAGTACTCTATACATAGTTACAACTCACCTAGTTTAGCTACGAACTTGCCCATATTTACTATGGACTCAGTTCATATCTACAGACTCAATCAGTAGCTTTACATCCATGTAGTTCATTGATTAAAGACCAGTTTAAAGCATCAAATGTCAATGGGGCCATCATAATCATCAACAGTTTAAAGAATGAAACTTGAAAAAAATCTATAGATTCTATAGGTTCTAAAATCTATGGACTCTACAGGTCTCAAATCTACATACTCTGTAGTTTCTGAAATCTATGGACTTTGCATATATAAATCTATGAACTTTGAAAGTTCTAAAATCTAAAAATTCTATAAGTTTGAAATCTATGGACTCTGTAGGTTATGAAATCTATAGACTCTATAGGTTTTAAAATCTACAGACTCAGTAAGTTTTAAAATCTATGGACTATACAGGTATATCTACGGACTATGCAGGTATATATATGGATTATGTAAGTATATCTATAGACTAACTCAAGATTATATCTAAATTTATATTTGTATAATTATATTCCATAAATAATTCTCTTCATATTTCATGAAGATTGAGCTTATGATGTAAATAAATAATAATGTCTCTCTCCATATTTTGTAGAAGATCAAGATAAGCTAGAATATCTAAGTTGTTATCTTGTTCTCCATATTAGGTGAAGAGCATATAGGATTATTATTCCTTAATAAGGAGTTGGTTGGAAGCATGAGATTATAAATGCAACCTCCCACACCATTTTAATCAATCTTGGTTATCAATAATACATTCTAAAGCTTTTTGACATAAATTTAGTATTCTGATTAAAATCCTATTTTGAGGAATGAACTAGCCACTCATTCCAAGGAATATGGATAAATATATTTTTATTTATTTATTTATTATGTAATTATGTATTTGAATTGTTATTATTTATTTTTCATGTAAACATTTATTTTCTATAAAGTTTGTTGTGAACTTGTAGGTGTTTTTTGTGTTTATCATTTATTTTCACCTTAGCAATTTACATTCTTATAAATGCGATTTACTTTTTTGCAAATGTGATTTAATTTTTGAAAGTGTGTTTTTCATTTTTTACAAGTGTGATTTTATTTTTTGAAAAGTATGGTGTGATTTACTTTTTTGCAAGTGTGCTTTTCAATTCCTGCAAGTGCATTTTCAATTCCTACAAGTGTGGAGTGTGGTAGAAGAGATTGGTTGCTAAAGATATATTTATTTTATTGCATACAACCTATGACACCAGCCCTAGATTGACATTAATAAATGATGAATTTATGACTCATCAACCACCCCTATCAAACTCTATGGAAATTTGCCTCCCCTTAAGTCTGGAAGTGCATAACAAGAGATCACTACTAGAATTGCGGTAAGTACACCTCTTCCTACTACATCAACCTCATATTAAGGCTAAAAAACAAAGCCATCAATAACAAAATTGATGCCTATAGCATCTCCACCATATAGGCATGTCAACACTACTCCTTATCCCTACTCATGTATAGGTACTACAGGTACTCCCTATAATAGAAGTCATAAAATTTGGTAGATGTCCTCCTTAGTAATGGTCATCTCTCTGGTATGAAACCAAAATGTCTAGGTAGTAACATATTATCAGTATAATAAGGTAACCAACAAGATAATATCTTTATGGATGCATATATAGTGATGCACTCCTCCCAAACCTTTGGCCTCCAAATGGGCCCAATCATCATCACTAAGCTGGTCCCACAATCATTCCAATAGAGGTAGCACTTGATATCACATTCACAAAAGAGTGTATGTCTATCACCAAAATCCCCTATAAGCCTAAATTCTTGTAAAAAATATAAAAACTATAATTTATCCTAACCCTAATCATCTAATCCTTTCATATTTTCTATGTGAATGGGTGTTAAGCCCTTATAGATTGGCACCATTCCATCTAGATTGGTGTTATTTTGATGAAACAACATCGATTCCTAGTGAATCATTTTTGATTCATGAAGAATCAATGCTGATTCTTTGGCACCATCCTACCCTAGTACTAGGACATATCCTAAATCCAAAAATCTTAAAAGATTCAAAAAATCAAAAACTTAATAAAAATAGGACCTACCTCATCTTATAATTGTCATCTTTGCCTCAGTTCGTTACCACTAGCCTTCATATCATCTCAAGTCATACTCATCATTTGAACTCTCAAGTGTCATTTCATTTGTTCATAAATGACAAATAAGTCCTTTTCCACATTAGATTTAGTTATATACCCAACTTTAGATTGACACTGACCTATTTTGGATTGGTGTTGATATGATGGATCAACACCATTTATTTTTTGATCGATATCGATTCAACCATTTTTCACTACTTGTAATTTTACATGCATATAGTCCTGCTCCTTAGCTTCATCTTGGTACCTTGCCACACCTACCCTATTATTTATCCTATACCATTTTTGGTTTAAGGATTTCAACCCTTTATTGGTCCCATAACCTACATAAGGCATGCACTCTTTTGGGTATCTCCCCTTAGTGGGTCATGAGAGTACATTTTAGCTTAAGAAAATCTATCTATAGGTACCATACACACCAAATGATTTGGTCAACCAAGTCCTATCACTTGCTCTCTTATTTAGACTTATTTTAATCCCATATTGTTGTAGTAGTGCTATTTTATTATGGGATTTGCCTTGGGGCATCTTTACCTATATTACCTTACATCGTATCAGTGTAAAACACATACTTCATGTTATGTATCCATGTTTATTAGATCTTATTTTTTGTGTACTCACCCCATCTATTATTCTATTTTTCATAACCATCACTTGCTCTTTATCCTATGTCAGCTATCGATTTGATGAGGGATACCTCCTCACATAAACCTAGGGCATTGGACCTCTCATACTTTTTTTTTCATGGCACATATTTCATATCACTCCACAAAAAGGGGAAAATATATACAATATAATTGCATACCCTATATACAATTAATTAGGTGCCTTAGGCTATTGTTTTTTTTAATCTCTTGAATAATCCATATCCTAAGGTTTAGTATATTTATCCTTGGTAACTTGGTAATTTACTTTTACCAATTACATTTCTATCCCCCTTAACCTCCTAAATCCATTAATAACATAGGGAATCTACCTCTTACCCACTTTACCCCTATATAACTCATGACCAACATCCTCACACTCACCAAAGCCTAATTTTACCCATGGTTGAAACAATCCCTACCAATTTGGGTGAATCGATGCTGATTCATATGTGATTGGTGTTGATTCTTTGGATCAGCATTGATCCATAAATACCCAGCCAACCTTTGGCTTCAGGACACATAAATTTTAAACCTCAAATTGCTTCTAAATTTATTGGAAAATTAAGGAAGCCCTTAACATCAATTTTCTATAATTTTGCTACATTCAATCTAGATCCATTTTTATAATCCTAAAGGACTGCCTAAATTTATGAGAAAGATTTCATTATGTATGCAAACATGTCCAAGGTAAGTAATTGTGTTATTCATTTCATTTTCTATCAATATTTCTACTTTTATCTACTTATCTAGTCCTTATAATACCATCCATATACTTTAGTATTTACTTATTAGCCTTTGTCATCCAATCTATTCTCTATTTTTAGAGCATAGTTATAGAGAGAATTGACATTGATTCATTTTAAATCGGCACTGATTCTAAAGGATTGGTATCGATCTTAACAAGATCAACATCGATCTATTGTATTTAATTTTTATAACCTAAGATCTTAATCTTAGATCCCTCTACCAAGCATAGTGCATGATGTAATCAATATCATTGATCTTCCTATAGTATCCCAACCCCTATTTATTTATAAGAGTGACATAGAATTTGAGATATCTCTCTAGGCTATTTTTTATTCTCCTTTTTTTGAATCCACTACCAACCAACTTGATGTCATACAAGATGATGTAAATACTTCTACAGCTTATTGGGACAAATATTTTACTTACATTAATAGCTTAAATGAGGATTGAATCTTAATCATTATTATTATCATATCTTTATCTATTGTAATTTCATATGTTGCTTATCCACTTGATTATGTAAACAAGTGATCTAACATCAACTTGAGGAATCTCACAACTTCCTTGGACTCATTCCTAACCAGTCAACTCACCCAATTATCTATTAATATATTTTTATCCAAGTTGTTTATATGTGTACAAGTTATCTCCTATCCAAAAACAAGCTCTCTTAGTTACTATATTCAAGTAATGAATAAACATTTCCTAATCTATAGGTATTTATCATAAACCCTAATTTTCATTTCAATTTTTAGTACGTAATTTAATTTACAAAGAAAACAAAAAACTACTATAACATTCTAGCACACTCGATGGAACCCCTAAGGTCTCATTTATTTTTCTTATAGTTCATTGTGAGTTTATCTATCTTTCTCTCCTTCTCTCTTGAATTTTGTCTTCATTCAAATAAAATCCAAAATTATTTTTTTCCTTTTTTAAGGTTAAAAAGAATTGCATCCATTTTTGCTTGCTTAGGTGAGTTATATATAATAATGTAGGTGAGTTAAACTTATGATATCTATCACTTATTTCACACACAGACCAAGCCACTTGCATAATAAATTCATCAAACATTAACATAAGGTAACTAACTAGGATTTCATCACCTAATGGTAACCTTCTTTCTAACTATCCCACTTATATTTCAACACCAAAGGGAGAACTAACTTAGTATGTTAACTGAGTATAAACCCTAGTTTTGTGATATATGCTAGCTAAGCACCTAACACCCTTACGCTATAGTGTGTGAAGTGAGGGGATAGGCCCCAATACCAGGCCAAGTATCGATTCCAATATAGAGATCTTTTTGAGCCTAAACAAACCTAAAACCATCCATAAATTTTTGCTTCTTAGGACCCTAGATAACCTTTTATTTTATTTTATTTTATCACACTTTAAAGTTAAAAAGTGAAATATTTTTAAATACATCCTTAGCATGTGTGCCTTTATTTTTCACTAAATACAAGATAATCAAAATGAATTTTGTGTGCATTTTGATTTTATTTCTTACTTTTTCCTTTATCACTACATGGTTTTGACATGACATCAGTCATAAAAATAGATCAATCCCATATATTCATTCTCATCCATGGAAAATTCTCCTAGTATTCCTACTTCCCATGAGTCTATGGGGGAAGGTATTCCCCCGTATTATACCCAGGGTGATCTTGAATTCACCACCATATTGGATAGAAATTGAATTGCACCCATCATCTCAGCTCCTAAGCTATACACATCCCACTTTCCCCCCATATGTAGTTTTATAATAACCCCTATGGCATGAATTTAGAGGAAGGTGAAGGGTTTACCACTGCTATGGTGTCTTCTCATAACAATCCTCTTCTAACTAGTTCTAACACTAATACTATGCAACCCTTACGGCAATCTTCCTCCAGTGATGTCTAGTGTTCCATCCTTAAATATTACCCAAGCTCATAATGTCATCATGACTCAACCTACATCTACTCATCCCATTACCATGGTAATTCAAAACCTAGTTATCTTAGTCCCATCAACCCTTCCACCAATCCAAATTAGCGTACCTTTCAAATTTCAAACTCAACCTTTGTAACAAGCCCTTGTAATTCAACCTCCTTAGCAATATGTCCCCTTGACTACCAATACATATCACTTACATAAGCTATTGGGTCTACTTATATCCTCTTACAATCCCCACAATATGTGGTGTCATCTCAACCAATCATAACCACATTGGTTGGTTATCCTTTATCCCATTCCTTTTCCACTCAGCTTCCTATGTATCAAATCTTATAATAGAATGTTTTGGTAGATATTTCTCAATACAACACCCAACTAGACCTTATGAGCATTCTTATGAATAAGATGGATAATTTGGAATCCTTTGCCTCTAGGTATAAACTCATGCTCACTTACCAGCACATTTGTAATGAACCTATTAACCCAATAGTCCCCATTAGATCTTACCCTCTATAGTGGGAACTTTTAAAGTTTAAAAAGTTTAAAATTAAGGAGGATCCTTAGCAACACCTTTGATCATTTAGACACACTTATTGAATATTGTCATTGATGTCAAAGGTCTAGCATTATTAGTGATAAAGTCCCCATTGCATTTAATGATGTTTATAATAGTTATATCTTGGCTAATGTGTGTTAATATTTATTTAATATTAACAAATATATTTTTGGTTGCATATGAGACAAAAGAAGGGCCCATGGAGAAGTCAAAGAGTCATGAGGTAAAGATAAAAGAAGGGTGGGACACATTTTCCCATGAAGAGTCATCTTGGGGAATTCCAAGAGTCATTGAGTGAAGACAAAAGAGGAAGGGCACAATTTCTCATTGAAGGGATACTTTCAGGAATACAAAAAGTTATCAAGATAAGGAAAAAAGAGGGAAGGACATTTTTTCTCATGAAGGGTCACCACATGACTTTTCAAAGGCAAGGATATGAAGGGTCATACAAGTTTGGCACCATTTTCCATGAGGATTGAAGGGTCATAAAGGGTGAAGGCCAAAGGTCATTTGGAAAGCTATAAATAAAGGATTGATAAGCCATTTGTAAAGTGTAAGAAAGAGTTTGATTTGAGAGAGAAATATGTAGCTTAGAATAACAATTGTGAGAGATGAATATGATTTGTATTTGTTATATCTAGCTTAGAAGAGCAAAGGTGAGAGAGAGGAAAGAGATGTTGTAATGAACTATCATTTGTTGAGATAGCAACATTGAGAGATAGTTGTGTGGTATACACAAAGGGGTTGGTGCTCATGAATTGTTGCTATGTTGGTGCTCAGCAAAGGGGTTAGTGCCCCTATGGGTTGGTGCTCATGATTTGTTGTTGTGTTGGTGCTCAGCAAGTTGGTGCTTGCGAATATTGTTTGAGTTGGTACTCATTCATATACTTGAGATTGTTCTTCATGGTTTTTACCACATTGGGTTTCCATGTTATATCTAGTGTCTCTCTCTATCTTTTGTGGTGTTTATTGTTTTAGTTTTATTGCATATCTTGAATGTTTGATTAAGTGGAATTTCAATAAGGGAAAATTTTTATAAGATATATGATATACTGATTCACCCCTCCCTCTCAGTATATCCAGTTCTTAACAATTGGTATCAGAGCAAGTTTCTTCAGAAAGGGTTTAATAGCTTAAAGGTAGATCAAGGAAAAGCACAAGATGGCCAAGCAACTAACGAAGGAGAATCAAGAGTTAAAATTTATGGTTGAAGCTCTTAAATAATAGGTGTCTATCTTGGATTCTAAGTTGGCTATAGAAGTAAAAGAAAATAAGATATTTATTCAAGATCTTAAGAATCAGTTAGAGCTTGCAAATTCAAGTTTGAAATCAAGAGAAGAAGAGTGTAATCAGTTGAAGGTTGAGTTAGTTTCTTTAAAGGATAATCATGAGAAGCTTATAATCAAGGTTGAGAAAGATCATGAAATATTAGTCCAAAGAAAGAAGGATGCAAGTTTTAAAGGTGAATTAAAGAAGCCAATCTGGAAATGCAATGCTTTCAAGTTTTCAAATTATTTTCATGGCCATTATTTTGTTTGTCATTATGTTGGTCATAGGGAAAGAGACTGTATGAGGAGAAACAATCAGTCAAAGGGAGATCTCAGTCACATTCAAAAAGAAGGTATGAGAAATGTTGTTTGCTTTTGTTGTCATAAGGTTGGACATATTGCTAAATTATGTCCAAATAAAGTAAAGAGATATTAAAGGTATGTCAAAGGATATAGATCCCCTAGAAAATATGAGAAGAGTAAAATTTAGGTTTGGAGACCTAAAATAGTAAAGGTTGATCAAGTTTAGTTTAAGAGTGAGAATGAATTACTTGCTATAGTAGATAAAGAATCAGATAGGAAGGATTGTGAAGAATCTCTTGTTACATTTGAGCATGAGATTTATCAAGATAGGATAGTTACAAAAGTTTAGAAGATGAAAAACATCATAAATGTTGAGGTTAGTAAGTCAAAAAGGTTAGACATGCTTAAATAGATTGTAAGAGAAAAACACAAGAAGATCAAGGAAGAAATAAAGGAGATGTGGGAATCTCCTGAGATTTGTTTCTACAACCCTTTGTGTGGGGTGTCTCTTCTAAGCTTCAAGGAAACACTTTTAAGAAAAATTGAAGCATGGTGGATGCTATTGGGTCTTGGATATGTTGCATGACAAGAAGGTGAGTTGGTAGATTAATTTGTATATCTTTTGAGGGAATAGATTTTTTGTGCATCAGTGTTATGGTTTGAGGCTATGCAGTGTTTAAAAAGTTTTAAGGCCTTTCAAATAGATATGGTCATAATAAATTAGAATGTTTAAAAAGAGCTAATAGTTTCAAAAAGAAGGAGAAGGATACTCATGCAAATTCAATCAAGAAGTATTAGAGTTTCAAAGCTCCATCCATTAATAAGAAGGTTCAGACATGTTCATGGTAGAAGAAAAAATTTGAAGATTCTATGATGGTTCAGACAGCTCTACATGTAAGAAATGAAGATCAACCATGGTTAGTTGATAGCAAATGTTTGAGGCATATGACAGGAGATAAGAGTAAGTTCATAACTCTAAAGAATATCAATGGTGGCATAATGAGATTCAGAGATAAAACCACTACCAAGATAGCTGGAAAAGGTACTTTGAGTTTGGATTATGGTAGAACTAAAACTAAAAATGTTTTATATGTAGAAGGTCTTAAGTATAATATTTTGAGTGTAAGTCAAATGTGTGATTAGGGGCACACACTAAAGTTTTATGCAGAAGGTTGTGAAATTAAAATAAAAGATTCAGATGTATTAGTTGTAGATACTCAAAGAACATGTAATAACTTATATATGCTATCAGACATTAAAGGTCAAAAATGTTGTTTAAGTCAGATTGAAGAAAGTTGGCTATGGCACAAGAGAATGGGGCACATAAATTTTGACAATCTTGTCAAAATTAGAAAAAAGCAAGTAGTCAAGAACCTTCCAAATATTACAAAGCCATCTAACACGCTTTGTGGACCTTGTCAGCAAGGGAAGCAGGGTAGAAGGCAGTTCAAAACAAAAGAGTACTCGACCACTCAGATGCTAGAGCTTGTTCACACTGACCTATGTGGACCTATGAGGACTCAAAGTACTCAAGGTGATAAATATTTCATGTTTCTTATTGATGATTTTTCACGTATGACTTGGGTAATTTTTTTAAAGAAAAAATCAGAAGCTTTTAGATAGTTCAAAGCATTCAAAGCATTAGTTGAGAATGAAACTAATTTGAAGATTAAGTGTCTAAGATCAGATCGAGGATGGGAATTCATGTCAGATCAATTTATTGAGTTTTATGAAGATCATGGAATAAAGAGACATTATTTAGCAACTAGAACTCCACAACAAAATGGAGTAGTTAAATGGAAAAATAGAACAGTTCAGGAGATGGTGAGGATAATGCTAAATGAATCCAAGAAAGCAGATAAATATTAGAGAGAGGTGGTTGGTACAACAGTGCATATTTAGAATATAGCTTTATTAAGAGTCAATAGTGACAAGACTCCTTATGAGCTATGGAAAGACAAACAAACAACAGTTGATTATTTTAGAGTTTTTGGTTGCAAATGCTTCATAAAGAGAACTAATGAAAAACTTGGTAAGTTTGAATCTAGAACATATGAAAGTATATTTCTTGGTTATTCTTGTAGAAGTAAAGCTTATAAATATTATAACAAAAGAACCAATAAAATTGTTGAAAGTACAAGTGTCAGGATAGAAGAAGATGGAACACAAAGAATCAGTGATCCAATAGACATTCTTGAAATCATTGAAGAGGAAGGCTTTGAAGAATCAGATGAAGATAAGGAAAATGAGAAGGAGAAAAAGGGCACCAAGACTCCATCCAAATATGTTCATAGAAATCATAATGAAAGTGACATCATCATGGATATAAAAGAAGGAATTCACACTAGAATAATGATGGTAAGTGAATCTGAACAAGTTAATTTCTCTTTGTTATCTAAATTCAGCCTAGAACTTTTTTAGAAGATAGACATGATGAGCATTGGGTTAAGGCTATGGATGAAGAATTAAATGAAATAGAAAATAATGATACTTGGGAATTAGTGCCTAAACCAAAAGATCACAATGTGATAGGAACAAAATGGGTTTATAGAAATAAGTTGAATGAAAATGGAGAAGTGACCAGAAATAAAGCAAGATTAGTATGTAAAGGATATGCTCAAATTGAGGGAATAGATTTTGAAGAAACTTTTACACCAGTGGCAAGGTTAGAGGCTATTAGAATGTTTCTTGCATATGCAGTGTTTAAAAATTTCAAAGTATTTCAGATGGATGTCAAATCTGCCTTCCTAAATGGGAATCTTAAAGAAGTGGTCTACATTAAGTAGCCTAAGGGATTTATTCTCTTGAATATTAGTAACCATGTATGTAGATTGAAGAAAGCATTGTATGGATTAAAACAAGCTCCCAGAGATTGGTATGCAAGACTTGATAAGTACCTACAAGATCAAGGATTCAAAAGAAGATTTGTTGATAGCAATCTTTACATCAAAACAAAAGGTAAGCATCAATTGATTATTATAGTATATGTTGATGATATCATTTTTGGAGGAAATATTGAAAAGATGACAAAAGAATTTTCTAATAGAATGCAAAAAAAATTTGAGATGTCTATGCTTAGAGAATTTTCATTTTTATTAGGGTTTCAAATATTTTAATCAAATAAAGGAATTTTCATATCTCGAAGTAAATATGCTAAGGAAATGTTGAATAAATTTGGTTTTGAGGGTTTTGCACCAGTTGGCACACCTATGTGTACAAGAAATAAGGTGAACAAGGATGAAGATTCACCTGTTATAGATCAATCTTTGTATAGATCTATGATTGGTAGTCTTTTATATTTGACAACATCGAGGCTAGACATCATGCATGTAGTAGGTATGGTTGTAATATATCAGTAATCTCCAAGAGATAGTCATGTTCAATTGGTGAAAAGAATATTCAAATATATCAAGGGGATATTGGATTATAGATTATGGCATCCCACAGGTAAAGATTTTACTTTGGTTGCTTATATTGATTCATATTGGGTAGGGTGCTTAGATGATAGAAAGAGTACAAGTGGAGGAGATTTCTTCCTTGGTGATAGCTTACTATCATCGCTAAGCAAGAAGCAAAATTTAGTATCACTTTCTATAGCTGAAGCAGAATATATTGCAGTAGTATTGTGTTGTACTCAAGTACTTTGGATGAAGCAAACTTTGGAAGATATCAAGGTAAATTATGATGAACCTATTTCCATTTTTTGTGATAACAAAAGTGCTATAAATATTTCAAAAAATCCAATAATGCATTCAAGAACAAAACATATTCCCATTAGATATTACTTCTTGAGAGCGCAGGTTGCAGATCGATATGTTTAGATGGAATATATTATTACTATAGAGCAAATTATAGATATTTTCACAAAGGCACTACCAAAAGACACATTTGAGTATTTGTAAGAGAAGTTGGGAGTAATTTCCTTTACTTCATACCATTGAGGTTCATTATCAGTTGAGGGGGAGCTAAGTGTTAGCTCTAGGTAGGCCCTTTTCCATTGATGTCAAAGGGAGAGAATAATAGGTACAAGTATATGTATAGAAATAGGTACAAGTTACTACAATAAGGGGGAGGTACTGTATGTTTTTAGATGATAGTATGTGTAGGATTTAGGATGTGGCAGTTTTAGGATTAAGGTTGCCATCAATGACAAAGGGAGAGATTGTTGGAAATATTGTCATTGATGTCAAAGGTCTAGAATTATTGGTGATAAAGGCCCCATTGCATTTAATGATGTTTATAATAGTTATATCTTGGCTAATGTGTGTTAATATTTATTTAATATTAACAAATATATTTTTGGTTGCATATGAGACAAAAGAAGGGCCCATGGAGAAGTCAAAGAGTCATGAGGTAAAGATAAAAGAAGGATGGGATGCATTTTCCCATGAAGAGTCATCTCGGGGAATTCTAAGAGTCACCAAGTGAAGACAAAATAAAAAGGGTGAAATTTCTCATGAAGGGACACTTTGAGGAATATGAAAGGTCACGAAGATGAGGATAAAATAGGGAAGGATGTTTTTGCTCATGAAGGGTCACCACATGACTTTTCAAAGGCAAGGATATGAAGGGTCATACAAGTTTGGCACCATTTTCCATGAGGATTGAAGGGTCACAAAGGGTGAAGGCCAAAGGTCATTTGGAAAGCTTTAAATAAAGGCTTGAGAAGCCATTTATAAAGTGTAAGAAAGAGTTTGATTTGAGAGAGAAATATCTAGCTTAGAAGAGCATTTGTGAGAGATGAATATGATTTGTATTTTTGATATCTATCTTAGAAGAGAAAAGGTGAGAGAGAGGAAAGAGATGTTGTAATGAACTATCATTTGTTGAGATAACAACATTAAGAGATAGTTGTGTGGTATACACACAGGGGTTGGTGCTCCTGTGGGTTGGTGCTCAACAAAGGGGTTAGTGCTCCCGTGGGTTGGTGTTCATGAATTGTTGCTATGTTGGTGCTCAACAAAGGGGTTGGTGCTCTTGTGGGTTGGTGCTCAGCAAAGGGGTTGGTGCTCTTACAAGTTGGTGCTTGTGAATATTGTTTGAGTTGGTGCTCATTCATATACTTGAGATTATTCTCCATGGTTTTTCCCACATTAGGTTTCCACATTATATCGGGTGTCTTTCTCTATCTTGTGTGGTGTTTATTGTTTCAATTTTATTTCATATCTTGAATGTTTGATTAAGTGGAATTTGATTAAGGGAAAAGTTTTATAAGATATATGAAATACTGATTCACCCCCCTCTTAGTATATCCCATGCTTAATAATGCTTGCTATCTTATAACACATGAAGATGTAATTCTTATAAGGACCTATCTTATGTCACTAGTTAGAACTTCCCTACATTGGTATAGCTCAATTACTTAGTATTCCTTATTCTCATTTGGGCAACTAGCCAAAATTTTATTGGAGCATGTTTCTATCAATATTGTAAGAGAAGTCACTATCACCAACCTCTATGCCATCTAATAGTTTGATGATGAATCTATCATTGATTTTATCTCTAGATGGAGGAGTCTCATAAACCAAATCATCTTTTCCCTACCACAACCCAAATTCATTGAAGTATTCATGAGAACATGTGCTAATCATATCTCATTGATGTTATAGGTGTAATCTTTCAAAACATTTGATGTGGCCTTTTTAATGGCATGCAAACTAGAAATTAAAGCCCTAGAAGAAGGAAAAGTAAAATTACAAAGTAAAAAATTCAAGACTGACCCTTCTAAAGGGACTAACAACAATAACAAAACCAAAGGATATGCTAATGTTTTAGTTGTAAAATCAGCACCACTATAAGCAAAAATCCAATCTAAGCCCTCCACCAATCAGGCACAATCCCAGAAACCATTCACACACTTTCTCCCATGATAGTGTATGCATTTAGGAGAGTCTTCCATGTCTATTTTAGATAATATCTTAAAGGCATCTCTCATCAAGATTCCTCTGGCAAGACCTCTTGATGATTCTCTCCCTAAGCTTAACTAGTTTAGGGAAAATGACTTTTGTAACTTTCACCATATAATAGGTCATGACATCAGTAGGTTTCACTATTTCAAGGGTCTAGTATAAAACCATATTGATCAAGGGGAGTTACACCTAGATAACCCTATTTCACCCCTTAACCATTATATAGGCATCTTTAGACAACCATTCCCTAAGCACGCTTTCATATCCAATTTTGGGCAAGCTAATTCAAGATCCACCTTAAACCATGAAACTCATGTAATCAAAATGATTCATGACCAAATTTTCCCTAAATAAGTTTATAGTACTCCTATCCTTGATTTCCTTATAGGAGACACCTTTAAACCATTTAAAGTAATTGAAGATATCCTAAATACTTCCTCAAGCTTTTTGAATCTCATTATTTGGGATCCACTAGAAATAAAAGAGGAAAAGACTATAAAAGAAAAGGATTCCTTAGACATTTTGTAAGAAACACATACCATTCCTTGCATCATCTCAATACCCATGTCTAGCGTACCCATTCCCTCTAGATTAATACCCCTTGAGGAAACTATCATGTTACCCCAAATCGGTTCAAGCCTAGTTCCCCCATTTCTCAAGAGTAGATACATCCTAGAGAAATAAAGGGAAAAGATGTGTGTGTGTGTGTGTGTGTGTATTAAATAAAAAACCTCAAGTCCCCAAGAGTAAAATATTTTTAGAATCCTCCCATTAGGATTGAAATCCATAAAGAGAATATCCCTACTACCTCTAATCAGATTTGAAAAGCAAATGCAACTTTTCCACCTATTCAAATAAAAACATCTATATTAAGACCCCATCCTTCACCAAGACTAAAAGCCACTATCATATAATCCACTACTAAAGTACCTGTACCATCACAAATGGATATTACCACTATGATAATGCTAATACATTACCTTTTAAATCCCTATTGTCCATAAGGTTTAGGTCTAAGGGCTTATCCTAAACACAAAGTACCTGCTATAGGGAATGTTCAAACAACCAATTCAAAAGGTTAAGGTTCAAAGTCAAATACCTCTTCCCTATGAGTGCCTTGGAGGATTGAAAAACCTAATGAATATCCATTAAAGGGGTCTTATTCTAATATCCTAGATCATATTCCCCCAACCTCCCTTATCACTCTACCACCCATAAAACCCATTAACCCTCATATTTAAAAATTAGTATGGTATCCCTAAAATAGGGAATGCACATATCATTGAATAACAAGTCATGACATGGAAAGTTTTAACACCCTAAAGGTTATGGTCTGAAACTTATTATAAGAAGATGATCTTTTAATTAAATATTTAGATCATGACCATCCTCACAGTCAAACTACTAGGGTCACATCCACCTCAAAACTTAACATACTACTAACAATATCAAAATGAATTGTAAAAGAAGATAAAACCTCTGATAGAGTTCAATATCAACCCTTCCTAAACCCACTATATGTGGATGAGTCTGAGAACATAATAAATCCACCTTTATTTTAGATAGACATAGTTCACATAGCTACGTGATCCCAAGCCTAGGGTCATAAAACCCACAATCAAAAAAAGCCAAAGTGACTATTACCAAAGCATCATATCCTACCAAAAATAGTCCAATAATTCTTTCTTTAAAACCTAAAATTTATATTTTAGGAAAAGCACAAAACAATAATGCTTTAGAACTCATATATATGTATGTTCTAAATAAGATTCATGAGCTCCTAGTCAAGATGTCCCAATATGAACTTGTCCAAAATTTTCTATAGCCTCACAAGGATATGATAGGAGCCTTAAAGGCCACCAAGATACAAATTAATGAACCCCAACCTATATCAACTTTCATTAGATCGATTCAAAATACTTTATCCATAACATTTCATGATTCATAAATACCACCCTTACAACCTAATGACCAAGATCCCACACTATTTATCACTACCTAGATTGATCAAACTTGAATAAAATGAGAAATGATTGATAATGGTGAAAGTATAAATATCATATATTCTCACACATTCAAACAACTATAGTTATCTAAAATAGATATAGCCCAATTCCCCACCATTTTATGAGCCTTCAATGATGCCACCACCTTTGCATTAGGAATGGTAGTCCTTCACATTCATGTAGGCATGTGTGTTTTGCTTGAATTATTTTACATAATAGAAGGGGAATTTCAATACAACATCATGTTAGGTCATCCCTAGATATCTAGTATGCATTGCATCCCCTCTACCTTGCATTGATGTATTAAATTTAAACATGAAGGTAAAATTTACAATGTTCTGACCAATCCCCATCCATTCAAAACTTGAAATCGCACCCTTTAACCAAATGACATCTTAATACCATTACAAATCACCACCCCATCATCATCCAATGAGCCATCAAATAGTATGACAATCCCTACATCTAGGATTAGTAAGGAATCTATTGGTTCCACATTTTAAAAGATATCAATTGGAGAGTATCATTTATTAACATTCAATACTCTCCCCACTCCCCAAGAATATGGATGTCTACTTATTATCCTAATTTATGAGAAATCA
Organism: Torreya grandis; assembly: GCA_037957365.1. Lineage (NCBI taxonomy): Eukaryota > Viridiplantae > Streptophyta > Pinopsida > Cupressales > Taxaceae > Torreya > Torreya grandis. The sequence goes on along the minus strand of JARHVA010004912.1, from coordinate 303,440 downwards.
TTCCCTTCAGTCTACTTTTCCTCCATACCCATTTGATCTATGGGGGAATTGATCATCCTTATTTAACCCTTTCCAACCAAACATATGTTAAACCATTTACCTTAGAAAAATTATTCCTTGATAAACCCCACTTTACAAAGACATACCTACAATAATGTGCATGGAAGGGTTTCATCATAGGAAGTTACGAACAAGGCCCACATGAGGTTATATTGGGAGATTTTAGGAAACCCCATGAAAATCATCTCCTCAATTTTAACAAAAATCCCAAAATGACCCCAGAGGTTACGCTCCTTCCTATCCTTAAAGACGACATGCCATACTAACCATCTATCACCCTTTCTTCAACAAATGACATTATATCCATTCCCCTAAAAAAAATTTAGTCAATGCCATTACTGTAGAACCTCTCATATATCATCATGGTGGGGAAGTCAAAACTATTCCTCTATCCCACCCAAACATGATAGGGTAGGATTTACCCACCACCCCTATTCTTCATTAATAGGATGATGAGTCAATATTAACTCATTTAGGTGCAAAGAACTCCAATCTACATAAATCCCTTCCATCCAAATCCTCTAGTCTATTAAATAAGGCCACCTTTGACACTAACATATGATCTCATGAGATTCCATGAATAGTTAAGGTCAATAAATATTTATATCCCCAAGAGCACCAATATTTCACTACATTTCTAACATATCACAATGAAGCATTCACTTATTCCTATAGCGACATGCCTAGTATTGATCCTGCTATTATCATCCATAAAAATGTCACATTCCCTGATGCCAAACCTATAAAGTAAAAGCTCTAAAATATGAACCCTTGCATTGTTTTTTTAGTCAAAGAAGAGTTATATAATATATTATCAATTAATTTAATCTAGCCTATCGATTGCCCTTAATGGGTATCTAATATCATTCCTATCACCAAGCCTATAGGGGGATATGCCTTTGTAATAATTTTTGAGGCCCTAATATCACTTGTCCTAAGGATTGATTCCCTCTCCCTAATATTGACAAATTAGTGGATTTAATCACTAGGAATTAAATGTTGTCACTTATGGATGGATTCTCTAAATATAATTAGATCCTCATTGCACCAAAAGACCAACATAAGACTTCATTTATTACTCTTTTGGGGACCTTTTTCTATTGAGTTATGCCTTTTATCCTAAAGAATGCAGGAACCACTTATGAAAGAGTCATGAAATATATCTTTCATGATATCATCCATAAAATTATTGAGGATTATGTGGATGATCTCCTCGATAAATTGAAATTATGAAAAAACCACCTTTCAGTCATAAAGGTAATCTTCGTTCACTTAATCCAGTTTTATGTCTATCTAAATTCTAAGAAATGAATTTTTGGAGTATTGATGAGTAAAATTTTAGGCTTTATTGTCTCCATTCAAGGGATAAAAGTCAACCCTACCAAAATCAAATCTATTTTAGAAATTCCACCCCCATCTAATCTTAAGTAGCTTCATAGTTTACAAGGTAAATTATAGTCTATCCATCATTTTATCTCCCAGCTATCCAATCAATGTCAACCATTCCATGACTTTCTAAGGAAAGATATCCATTTTAAATTGGATTCTAGTTATCAAGAATCTTTTGATGCTCTAAAGAGCTACTTTCTTTTGCCACCAGTTTTCACTCCTCTAAAGGAGGGGCAACACTTTTTATTGTATAACTCTTCTATGGATAATGATCTTGGGGCTATGCTTACCCATCATGATGAGTAGCATAAAGAGCAAGCAATTTACCATATCAGTCACACATTTATTGAAGATGAGATGCATTATTCTCATATAGAGATATTATTCCTAGCTTTGGTCTTTATAGATTCTAAGCTTTGATATTATCTAATCAATCATAAAACCTATGTGATTATAAACACCAATCCCCTAAAATTAATGCATTCAAAGCCTCATCAAAATTAGGTAATGGCCAAATAGCTCATATTTTTGGTATAATGTGATCTAGAGTTTATCCATCAAAAATTAGTTAAAGGTCAAATCATTATTGATCAGCTCATTAAGGCACCTCTTGTTAATAATCAACCAGATAATTATGAATTCCTAGATGAATATATAGCCTCCACATCTCAAAAAGATCCATAATATCAAATGAATCTATTCTTTGATGGATCCAAATTCAAGCATGGTGGGGGAGCTAGAATTATCCTAATTCCTCCTAGGGAAACACCTATACCTCTATCTCTTAATCTTGATTTTGACTACACTAATAGTATGGCAAAATATAATGCTTTAATTGTAGGTCTCCAAACCACTTTAGTTTTGGGTATTAAAAAATTTAATATCTATGGTGATTTATATATTATGGTTAATAAAATTAAAAGAATATACAAATTTAAGAATGATATGCTTCAAAAGTATAAGACCTTGATTAATCACTTGCTAGCCACTTTCGATCATTATACTATACAAGACACCCATTGATCAAATAACAAGTTTATGGATAATATAACTTCCTTAGCCTCCTTTATCCCATCTTCATCATAGGAATCTAAGTTATTTGTCCTCATCCATAGGATTAATCACCTTTGCCAAAATTTAACTTCCTTCCATCCACAATGTGGAGGAAAATCCATCAGGTCTCTGGTATAAACAAATATTTGATTACATATCAAGGGGGATTATTCCTCTAGATCTATCTATAAATGGCAAGCAAGTTTTCCAGCATTATGTCACACATTTTGTCATATTGTGGGGTGTTCTTTATAAATATGGTTTTGACAATATCCTTCTTCATTATCTCTAGAATCATGAAACTACCCTCACTATCAAAGAATATCATGATGGGTCATGTGGTGGACATTTTAATGGTTGTATGATTGCTAAGATAATCTTACAATTGGGCTATTATTAGCACACTTTCAATCAAGACTATTGTGAATATGTTAATAAATACATAAAGTGTTAGCAAAATACCAACCTATCCCATGTCCCTAGTCAAGCCTTACAATTAGCACAAGACTTTTGGCCTTTTTCCTAGTGGGGGCCTGATCTTATAGGTCAAATCAATCCTTAGTCTTCCCAATGTCATAGATTTATCATTACTACCACTGAGTATTTTACTAAGCAGGTGGAGGCTATCCCCCTTATGTTGACCAAATCAGATAAAATTATTGAATTTATTAGTCAACATATTATTTGTTGCTTTGGTATTCCTCATAAGACCATCATAGATAATGGAAAATATTTTAATAAAAAAATGGATTAAGATCTGTATGATTCTTTCAGTATTAAGATAATCTTCTCCTCAGCTTACTATCCTCAATCTAACAGATAGGTTGAGGTATCTTATAAAATTCTTATCAAAATCCTAACTAAATTTGTTAATGAAGTAGGAAATAACTATCATCTTCTTGTTCATTTTTCTTTATGGGATTATTGAACTAGTATTGAAACCCCTATAGGTGCTACTCCTTTCTCCCTAGTCTATGGTACTAAAGTTATAATTATTTTAGAGGTTTATATTCCTTCCCTTCACATCTTTCTTAAAGATACCATTTTTGAGGATGATTTATACCATGAATAATTATCCTAGCTTTAACTCTTAGATGAGCATCAATTAACTACCCTTGACCATCTTAATGTATATCAAGAATGAATAAAATGTGCCTATAATAAACATCTAAAAGAATGTGAATTTAATATTGGTGACATTGTATTAAAATAAAATCAACATATCACTAATATGAAAAAAAGCAAAAGGGGAAAATTTTCTCTAAATTGGATTGAACAATATATTATCAAACATAAGTATGAATCTAGGGAATATCAAATGGCATATCTTAATGGAAAATCAGAGTGAGAACATCTTAATGTATTGCATCTACATCCTTTCTACTGTTAATAAATCTTAATCACCTTGGTTTGCCTAGTTTAGTTTCTTGGTTTCATTCGATAAAATCATATTCCTATTATTCTTATACCCAATAATGATATATAGATACATGTGGTTATCCAGTAGCATTGATCATTTTTAACCTTGAATATGAATAGCCAAGCTCTATTCATAGTATGTTATATTTGGATAAGCTTCACCTATAATAGGAAGAAGCTCTAAATCATTATTACATGAAAACCCTACTTATCACTAACTCTTTTTAAGATTAAGAGTATTATCTTGTGCAACAAAGCTTTGGGAAATTATCCTAGGATACCTAAGTCCAATCCATAGAGAAATAATAAAAATGGGATTAAAATCAAAGTAAAAACATGTATAAAATAATCAAAAATAATAAACTAATCCCTTGAAGGATAACTATGAAGTCTACAAAATTTACAAAAAAAAAAATATATACAAGATCAAAAGCATAGACTACTCCCTTGAAGGACAACTATTGGGAAAAGAATATCTCAAAATATATACCACTCCCTTAAAAGATGGTTATCATGCATAAAAAATCCCAAGAAAACTTCTCACATTGATTAACTTTCTTTAATTTAGTAGACTTCTCACATTGATCAGTCTATGTGGATTGGCACAAAAGGATTCTAGGTTTTACCTTGTTCTAGGTATGTAAGATGAAAACATATTCTTCTTAGAAATCCACTTTCTATCAAACCCTAAACAAATCCATATAATTGTCCATGTCAAATCAATAAGATCCTGAACTTAGTAGACCTAAGGTTGTTAGGATAGTTATTAGTAGTTGTCTAAGGATGCATAGGTATTCCTTTCAAGTGGTTTTTATTGGGTCTTAGTAAGAGCCAATAATGATCAATAAATCCCTTTGTAAGTTAAAGTTATGATAATTAATTAAAATGTTGTGCTCAATCCTTATCTATTAAATCAATAATCTATGTTAGTAACCTATAAATCACATTGATAATAATCATGATTCATGCACATTTTTCATAGTCCATAAAATCCATAATCAATAATCTAATTCACATCCATGAATACCATAATCTACAAGCATTTCAATATTTTACAAAAGTATTAAAGCCATAATCACATAATCATCCATATTAATCATGAACATTTTAGAGTCACATAATAATCACATAATCTAAATCACATCCATAATAGCATAATCATGATCTATAAACATATTATAAACATTTAAATCCATAAAATCTATAATATAAACCTAGAAGCATATCACGTAAAATCCATAATCCATAATTACATAGCATAAAATCTATAATATAATAAAACTCATAATGATGTCATATGTGATCCATAATCACATCACATAAAAATTCATAATCCATTATCCAAATTACATCCATAATATGTATAATCCATAAACATTTTAAATATTAAGTCCATCACATTTAATAAGCTAGATCTATAATCCATAATCAAATACAAGCATCCATGATAAGCATAATCCATAAACGTCCATGATACATAAATAAAATCCATATGCACATCATAAAATCATAATCATGAATCATATAATAATCAAGTTACATCATGAATATCCATATGAATGTTTGTGGTTCTATGCACAATATAATGAATAAACACATCAATAAATGAGCTACTATGTAAAATATAGCCTACTCAAGTGGATACTCTCCAAGGATACAACAACATATCCACTCCCATCCCCTCCTCCATCTCCTCCACTATCCCTATATCTCCTCTAGGATACACTGCCCATGCTCACTGACCCTATATGAGTTTTCCTGGAAGACCTACCTTGTGTAGGTAGATGGGAGGCATAATGCAAAATCTTTAGATGTAGATCAAGTATGATTTGCTCATAGTAGTGAATCTCTACCACTATCTCCCTATATTTATCAATGTTTACTATGCCTGCCTATCCTTTATTAGGCCTTAACACCCCTTCAACTATCTGTGCTAATGGATCTCCCTCCCCCTCCTCATATTATCTCTCTCTACTCGGTATCGATCTAAAGCCTCCATCATTAGGTTATGACTCAACTATAATGATTAAAAATCCACCTATAAGGTATCCAATCTAATCTAGAAGGTGTCCCACTCAATCTACACTATGGAGATAACCCCTTAAGCTATAACCACCCATCCCTATAAATTAATATACTGAGCCCTCAATGTATCCCTCTCTATGATAATCTCTACAATGTCAATATCCTCCTTCTCTATCTCCTCTTCTCCCCCATCCTCACCCCTATCCCCCTCATCTCCCATCTCCTCCTCTCCTCCTCCATACCCCTCAACATCCTCCATCTCTTTGTCCCTTCCCTCCTAGCATAGATACACCACCCTATCCTGCCTCATTGCCCACTACCCTACCCATTATGCTATAAATGCTATAGTGCACCTCACATCATTTACATCATCTCTTGTTGGATCATCCTCCTCCTCTATTGGGATATTTGGAGTGTCTGGTCTTGGGATATCTTTTTCTATATCATCCTACTTATATACCTGTGAATCCCATGCAATGTCTTGTACCAAGCCAAAATTATATCACACTCACCCAAAATGGAGGTAATCTACATACTCCATCCTTCTCCCCATCACCCACCTCTCCCTCCAAATACCTATCAGCTCTACCTCCACCCTACGACACATAGGAAATATAAGATATAGTCTTCAAATGATTTCTCCCTCTCTCAACCCTTTAGGATTCCTTGGTAGTAATCAAGGTCTTGAACAATATAATCTATAAAATTGTGTGCTAGATCAGCCTTCCATCATAAAAAGGCCACACTATAATCAGTATTGTATCACCATATCCAAAGGGTACCAATGGGTTATATTACCCTAATGTGCTCATATGCCAAACACTATAAAGTAACAATAACATCTATACCATATCATCTCTGGGTCTTCCAACCCCATACCTCCTTTTAAACTTGTGCTAGTAAGGTGGATGCCCATGAAAAAACTATCCTATGATCTAACATATCTATAACCACCTCAATCAAACTCCATGGAAATCTACCACAACCTAATTTTAGAATTGCATAATAGGAGATCACTATTGGCATCATGGTAAGTACACCTCTTCTTACTATGTTAGCCTCATATAGAGGTTCAAAAATAAAGCCACTGACAATAAAAGTGATGTCTATAACATCTCCACCATATAAGCATATCAATGTTGATCCCCATCCATACTCATATATAGTTACTATAGGTTCTCTCTACACTATAAGTCATAGAATTTGATAGATGTCCTCATCAATAATGGTCATCTCTCTAGTAGGAAGCCAAAATATCATGGTAGTAACATCCTAGTGCTCCAACAAGGTAATGAGCAAGCTCACATGTTGATGGATAAATCTATAGTGATGAACTCATCCCAAGCCTATGGCCTCCATATGGGCCCAGTCATCATTTCTAATATGGTCTCATAATCACTCTAGTAAAGGTGGCACTCTATCTCACATTTTTAGTAAAGTTTGTGCCTATCACTAGTATCCCTTATAAGCTTAAATTCTCCTAAAAACTCTAATTTATCCTAACCCTATACTATCATCTAAGCCTTTCACATTTTTTTTTCATGAATCAACATTGAGCCCTTATAGATTATCACCATTCCATCTAGATCAACATCATTTCAATGAAATGACATTGATTTCCAGTGAAACATCATCGATTCACAAGGAATTATTGTCAATTCCCTGATGCCATCCTACCATAGTCATAACACATATACTAACTCCAAAAAGCCAAAAAACTTGAAAAATTCAAAAAATAAAAAACTCAACAAAAATAGGACCTACCTCATCTTACAATCATCATCGTCACCTCAATCCATTACTGCTAGCCTCCATATCATCTCATGTCACACTCTTTGTTTGAGCTCTCAAGCATCATTTCATTTTCTCATAAATAGAAAATGAGATATTTTATACATCAAATTTACTTAAATACCAGACTTTAAATTAGTGTCAATATATTTTGGATCAACATAAATTTGGTGGATTGGTCCTATTTTATTTTAGATCAACATCGATTCACCCATTTTTCACTACATGTAATTTTACATGCATGTAGTCCAACTCCTTAGCTTCATCTTGGTACCTAGTCACACCCACCCTTTTATTTGTCTTATATCATTCTAGGTTTGTGAATTTCAACCCCTTGTTAGTCCCATATCTTATATAAGTCATGCACTCTTTTGGGTATCTCCCCTTAGTGGGTTTTGAGAGTGCATTTTCTCTTGAAAACAACTATCTATAGGTAGCACACATCGTATAGCACACCAGATGATTCGATCAACCAAATATTATCACTTGCTCTCTTTTTTATCCTTCCTTTAATCCCACTTATTCATAGTTGTGTCATTTTATTACAATATTTTCCTTTACAAATCTTTGCTTGTATTACCTTACATCCTATCAATACAAAACATATACTTCATGTTATGTATCTGTGTTTATTAGATCTCATTTGTTATATACCCATCCCATCCACTATTCTATTTTTAAAACCCATCACCCACTCCTTATCCTATGTTGGTTCCCATTTTAAATGGGTATACCTCCTTACATAAACTTGGGGCATTGGACCTCTTATGGTTATTATCTCACAACATGTATTCCATACCACTCCACAAAGAGGGGAAAATATAAACACTATAATTTTGTACCCTATATACAATTAATTAGGTGTTTTAGGATCTTATTTTTATTTAATCTCCTAAATAATCCCTATCCTAAGGTTTAGTATTTTTATCCTTGTTAAATTGGTAATTTACTTTTACCAATTACCTTTTTATCCCCCTTAACCTCCTAAATCCATTAAGAACCTAGGGAATCTTCTTATTAACCACTTTACTACCATATAACTTTGTTAACAACAAACTCACCCTCACTAGGAATTATTAAGGTAGAGGATGGCTGGACTACTGTAAAAAGGAAAAAATCTAAGCTTCCGGTCCCCCCTCTAGATATGAAACTTCGGTCTGTAACCAAAAAAAAAATAATAACTAATTGTTATTATTTGTCTAGCTCTTGTAGGCTGTTTTCGGATTACTGGTTTTTTCGGTTTAGCTTTTGTATGTTCCAGGTTATTTGTTTCCTGGATGTGCTTAAGGTTTTTATCTTTCTGATGTATAGGGTTTCGGGGCCCCTTCAAAACCTATTTTTACCTCTAATCTAAAACAAACTCACCCTCACCAAAACCTAATTTTACCTATGGTTGAGACAAACCTACCAATTTAGATGAATCCGTGCTGATTCACCCTCAATTAGTGTTGATTCTCTAGATCGGTGTCGATCCATAAATACCCACCCAACCTTTGGCTTCATGACACATAAATTTTGAACCTCAAATTACTTATAGATTTATTAGAGAATTTAGGAAGCCCTTAATGTCACTTTACCATAAATATATTGTATTCAATCTACATCAATTATCACAAGCCCGAAGGACTACCTAGATTCATAAGGAAGATTTTATTGTATCTGCAAATAGGTCCAAAGTAAGTAATCATGTTATTCATTTCATTTTCTATCAATCTTTCTACTTTTATCTACTTATCTAGTCCTTACAATACCATCCATATCCTTAAATATTTGTTTATTAGCCTCTGCCATCCAATCCATTCTCTATTTTTATTAAGCATAGTTATAGAGAGAATCGACGTTGATTCATTCTAAATCAACACCAATCATAACGGAATCAAGATCAATATACTATATTTAATTTTTAGAACTTGAGACCTTAATCTTAGATCCTTAGATATAATCCTTACTAATTTTTTATCCTTTTAATATGGCCTTGTTATGTATTTGAATCTACTAGGCATAGTGCATGATGTAATCAATTTACTTGATCTTCCTATAGTATCCCAACCCATATTTGATGATTAGAGTGACATAGATTTTGAATCTAATGTTGACTGGCTTGATGTCATAGAAGATGATGTAAATGCTATTATGTATTATTGAGATGAATATTTCACTTACATTGATAGCTTAATCAAGGATTGAATCTTAATCATTATTATTATCATATATTTATCTATTGTAATTTAATATGTTGTTTATCCACTTGATTGTGTAAACAAGTGAGCTGACATCCATTTAAGGAAGCTCACAACTTCCCAAGACTGGTTTCTAATTGGGAAACTCACCCAATTATCTATTAATCTATTTTTGTCCAAATTATTTATGTGTCCAAATTATTCTTCCTAACCAAAAATAAACTCTCTCATTAATTGGATTCAAGTGGTATGCAAACATCTCCTAATATCCAGGTATTCACCATAAACCCTGATTTTAATTTGAGATTTTAGTAAGTAATTTAATTTATGAAAAAAAGAAAAAAAACTACTATAACACTAAGTGTGCAAAAAGGGTGGTCACAAGTGCATTTTTAAGATTAAATATTAATTTATATCTCTACAATGCCTATTGTATTAAATTTTGATTGAAATAAAATAAAGTATCTCAATTACTTTTTTTACATTTTATTGAAAGTTTCATTGAGTATTTTGATGATTGAATGGACTAAGGAATTTATTGATTACGATACTTAAATGTGACTACATCACTACGTGTAATATTTTTAAATGTATTCTATTGATGTGTAAACCATACAAAGTGTAAAAGAGTTTTCTCGATAAACTGCATGAATTTTTTATTAGAATCTTCTTCACAAATTTATCCAAAATCTTATTTCATAATTATTGTGAGATATAAAATAAAAATATATATAACTATACAAGGTGTTGGTACTCAAATATGATAAATTAAAATCAAGGATAATTGGTTTCACTAATAATATGTTCTCACCACTCTCTTTTAGGAACAATACAAACACAAACAAATAATGTTGGTATAATTTTATAATTATAAATTAATGCTTAAGTTTAATTTGCTAATATTCCTTGGTTATATTATTTTTATATATAAAATAATCATATTTTGAAATGTAAATTGACTAAATTTTAAGTTGAAAACTCACATGGAAAACTTACACTAAAGTGCATGTTGTAAACCAACATTTTATGTATTTTTTGATATTATTTCAAATTAAATGTTACTAAAAGCTCAAAATAAAACAAGGTTTATAGGGAATACCTATGGATTGGAAGATGTTGTGCACCAATTTGACTCTAATTATAGTGAGAGATCATATTTAGTTGGGAAGGCTAACCTGCACACATGTAAATACTTGACAAAAATAGATTAATAAAAGAGATGGGTGGACTGTGTGATCTGAGATTAGTTCCAAGAAGTAGTACACTTCTTTAGAAGGATGTCAATACATTATTTATGTAATTAAGTGAATAAAAATCATATGAAATTACCTAGATAAATTATATGATTATAATGTTGATTAATATTTAGTCCTCAAATAAGCTATCAATGTAAATGAAATATTCCTCCAAATAAGTAGAAGCAAAATCTACAACATCTTAGATAACAACTAATTGTTCTTCAGTAGCTTCATGAGATGGTGAATAAATGATTGCATAGAGGGATATCTTAAAGGCTAGGAAACTATAGGGAGATTAATGGTACTAGTTACATCATAAACTAAACTGGGTAGAGTCATCTACAATCAAAAGTCCATGTTTAAATAATAGTAATCAGAAAAATATTATAAATAGAGTTTAAATATTAAGGTCTCAAAATGTATGAATTAAACACAATGTTTAAATGTTGATTATGATAGGATAGGTGTTGATTGACATAATTAGTGTTGATTTAGAATGAATTAGTGTCAATTTTCTTTGTGGCTGAGTTTAATAAAATAGAACATCAGAATGAAATAGATTTGTTAATAGGGGTAGATAAATAGATAGAAAAAGATGCTAATAGTATTTTAATGATTAAATAAATAGATAAACATAATATTAATGTATACAAAATGATAAAATGGAATAAAATACTTACCTTTGATCAAGTTGTGAGCATAATGAAATTTTACCACAAACACACACAAAAACTTGGGTTGCACAAAGGATATGACTAAATAAAATAGAAATATAATAGAGTGTCATTAGGAACATCATAAAATCTCTAGGAATTATATTAGTAATTCAAGTCTCTAAATTTTATGGTCTGAAATGCAAAAGAAGGTTGAGTATTTATGGATCAACAATGATCCAAAGAATCGACACAAATCATGGGTGAATCATCTTCAATTCACCCAAAATAGTGCCTTTATTTCAACGATGGGTGAGAATAGATTGGAAACATGTGGAGTTATTGGTAACAACTCTATATAGGTGTAAAGTGGTATAGGGGGTAGATTTTTAGGTTATAAATAGATTAGGAGGTTGGGAGGGGTAAAAAGGTAAAGTAAAAGGCTATTTACCAATTTAGTAAATAATATAAACATTGAGATAGGGTTTATTTAGGAGATTTAAATAAATAGTACCTATGCCACATAATTAATCATCCCCTAAGGCATAAAATTATAGTTTTTACATTTTCCCCTTTTTATGGAGTGGTATGGAATACGTGTCATGAGTCAAAAACTATGAAAAATCCACTACCCCAAGTTTATGTGAGGAGGTATCCCCCCTCAAATCAAGAGCCAATAGAGGATAAGGAGTGAGAAATGGGTTTTAAAAATGGAATAATGGATGGAATGGAAATAATAGATATGCACTAATAAATATGGATGTATAACATGAAGCATATGTTTTACACTAGCAAGATGGAAGACAATATAGACAAAGATGCCTCAAGTCAAATCTTGTAATTAGATGCCACAATTATGAATAGGTGGAATTACCAAAGTATAAACAAGAGAAAAAGTGATAGGGTTGGTTGACCAAAGCATCTAGTGTCAACACTACCTATAGATAGTTGTTCTCAAGGGAGAAGGTATTCTCAAGACCCACTCAAGGGAGATACCCAAAAGAGTACATGCCTTACACAGGCTGTGGGACTATGAAGGGGTCAAAATATAAAAACTTGAAATGGTATAGGTTGAATAATAGAGTAAATTTGGTAAGGAACTAAGAATAACTAAGGAGAAAGGATAGATCTACATGAAAGTATAAGTAGTGCAAAATGGGGCTAATCATCACTGATCCAAAATGAATCGATGATGATCTACCCAAATGGCACCAATCTAAAATGGATTAGTGCCAATCTTAAATTAGGTATATAAGCAAGTTAAATGTAGAAAAGGGATCATTTACTATTTGTGAAACCCAAATGATTCTTGAGAGCTTAAATGATGCAAGTGTTACAAAATGAGATAGAGGCTAGCAGTAGTGGATTATGACATTGATGACACTCCCAAGATGAGGTAGGTCGATTATTTTAGTAATTTTTTAGTTTTTAAATATTTTAAGGATTTTTGAGAGATAAGATTAGGTTAGGTTATGAGGATATATCACTATGGAATCAACATTGATTCCCTAGTGAATCAGTGACTATTTATATGGAATCAATGTCATTTCAATGAAATGTTACTGATCAATGTAGAACAATGACAATCTATAAGGGATCGATGTTGATTCACACAAAATAGAAAAGGATTAGAATAGAGATAGGGTTTAGGATAAATTATATTGTTTTTTAGGCTTATAGGGGATATTAATTACAAACATGGGGCCTATTATGGTTGCTAGATCAAGTACCTCCCCTACTAAATCGATTACAAATGCAACTGAGTGATGATGACTAGGCCCATCTAGAATCCAAAGGATTGGGAGGGGTACATCATTATTGATGCATACATTGAGATACAAGATTATTGGTGGCTTTAGTATAGTGGTGGGATGTCAAAATTAGGACCTTATAGCTATTGACCAAGGAGATGAATATCATTAAGGATAACATCTACCATATATTATGACTTCTAATACAAGGAACACTGATAGTACTAGTAGATGATTAGGGCTGATGAGTAGCTTTGAGATGCCTATATGGTGATGATGTAGAGGGGATTAATTTTTTTACTAGGGGATTTACCTTTGAGTCTGTTTATCTAATAAACACAATAGGGAGAGGTGTACTGACTATGATGATATTGGCCCTCTCATGTTATGCACTCCCAAACTCAAGGGGAGGGAGATTTATATGGAGCATAACTAGTGTTATTATAGACATGTTGTATCATATCACTATGTTTTCATGGGTGTATGCCTTACTGGCATATATTTACATGGGTCTCTAGTTTTGGAGGACCCATAGAATCTATGGTTTAGATGTTATAGTCATATGATAGTGTTAGGCCTATGAGTAGATTAGGATAGTATGGCCCATTGGTACCCCATGGATACAATGGTATGAGACAAACTATAACATGAGCTTCATATGGTATAAGGTTGATATATCATAGGTGTTTATATATGGAGTTATTAGAGACTTGGATTACTATATGGGTGTTATATAGGTTTTGAGGGTGGCATACATCATATGGAGGCCTTATCTGTGATTTCCTGAGTGGCCTAAGGTTGAGGTAGAGCTGAGAAAGGTATGGAGGGAATGTTAGGTTATAATGAGGTGTCCAAGTTTCTTGAATTATATTGATTTTATCCAAGTGAAATGGTAGTTTGGACTGGTGCAGAACATACCTTGGGACCCATATGTATATAGGCGAGATGAGATAGAGCGGGAGCTTCCTGGACCAATGATAGGATATGTCCTAGTAGAAGAAGAATAGGTACCAATAGGGAATGATGTAGAGGATGTGAGGTACACTCCCACATTTATATCTTGGTGGGAAAAGTAGTGGAAAACATGGTAGGATAGGGTGGGGAGTCCACATTATGGAGGAGGGGATGAAGAGATGGAGGAGGTGGAGGAAGATGTTGATTCTGAGGAGATAGAGGAAGAAACAAATGATGAGATGTGAGGTGAGGTGGTTAGGGGAAAGGATGGGGGTGGAGAGGAGGATATATAAGAGGAGGAGATAGATGTCAAAGAGTTTATTATGGATAAATATATACTGAGGGCACAATGTAACTTTTTATAGGGATAACTAGCTATAGCATAAGGGGTGCTGACAATTGTGAAGATAGATTGAGAAATAGTGCAAACCTAATTAGATACTTTACAAGTGTAGTTTGAATCCTTACATCTAAATCATGACATAGTGTTGGAGTGGGATAGATATAGGGTAGAGTGGGATTCCCTAAGGAGGAGGGAGGAGAGAGAGAGAGAGAGTCCTTAGTACATATTTTTGGAGAGGTGGTAGGGATGATCATGAGACCAACAAGGATTGTCAACATTAAGTGATACATGAAGCTAGTGGTAGAGATGAGATATTACAAGAAAACCATTTTAGATCAGCTTCTAAAGTCTCCATGCTATGCAACCCACATAGCCAGATAGGGCTGGTCCTCCAGGTGATATGGGGTGGAGATCTATTAAGCATTCATCTAAGTAGATTAGAGTTTACTTAGTAGATCCATATGTATATAGGTGCACTTGTACTAGTCAAAGATCCATGAACATGTATACAAACACTTTGATGTACATCCAAATCATATACTTAAATCACATAAAAATACATAATCATAGTAATTTAATCCAAAACATAAATCCATCACATGTAAAAACCCATAATCTAATCACATTGCATCATAATCCATAACATCAATAAATCATAATAATCCATATATCCATCAGTAATAGCATAATCCATAAACATGAAATATATATATATATATATATATATATATATATATATATATATATATATATATATATTTCATGTTTATGGATTATGCTATTACTGATGGATATATGGATTATTATGATTTATTGATGTTATGGATTATGATGCAATGTGATTAGATTATGGGTTTTTACATGTGATGGATTTATGTTTTGGATTAAATTACTATGATTATGTATTTTTATGTGATTTAAGTATATGATTTGGATGTGGATTTAAATGATATCAAATGTATTATGGATTATGGTTTATGGATATGATTATAATGTTGATGTATGGATTAGATTATGAATTAATTAGATTATGGATTATGGATGTATATTTGATTATGGATTTGTAAATTTTATGTGATGGATTATGGATTCAAAATGTTGTAAATTATGATTTGGATTTATGAAGATGGATTATAAGTAATATCTATGGATCATGATTAATGGTTATGGATTATGATTTAATGGTTATGGATTATGATTATGATAGATATAAATTATAACTTACTGATTTGTATGTTTAGAGATTTGTTAATATATGCGAAAATGTTTATAATTAATTTATTTTAAAAAGGGTCAATGCTCATTTATTGGATTATAACATGACCCAAAGAAAACTACTTAAAAGTGATTCATATGCATTCTTAATCCATTACTAATAAAAATTCTAACAACTTTAGGTCAATGAAGTTTAGACTCCTAGTGACTTGATTTTAGGATGTGATAAAAAAAGGATTCTAAGAATAAGATGTTCCTACCTTACATATCCACAAATAAGGTTTAACATAGAACCCTTATGTGCCAATCCATGTAAAATGATCAATGTGGGGAGTCTACTAAATTAAATAAAGTTGATCGATGTTGGAAGCTTTCTAGGGATACTTTATGCATGATAGTCATCCTTTGAGGGAGTGGTTTATATTGTAATATATGATTTTTGAAATAGTTGTCCTTTGATGGAGCAGTCTGTGCTTTTGATATTTTGTATAGCTTTGTAGATTTTTTGGATTTACATAGTTGTCCTTTGATATAACAATCTATTCATATTACTTTGCTTTTGATTTTATAGATGATTTTCTTTTGATTTTGATCCCAATGCTATTTTTTTTATGTATTGGTCTTAGGTGTTCTAGGATAATTTCCCAAAGCTTTGATATACAAGATACAACACTTATTCTCAAGATGAATTAGTGATGGGGAAGGATTTTAGGGAATAACTATCTTGAGCTTCCTCCCATTATAGGTGAAGCTTATCGAATTAGAGCATGCTATGAATAGAGTTGGGGTATTCATATTTAAGGTTAATAATAGGCAATTATTCTAGATAACCATATGCCTCTATATATCATTATTTGGTATAAGAGTAATAGGGATAGAAACTTAGAGACTAAACTAGGTAGACCAAAGGTAATTAAAATTTATTAACAATAGAAAGGATGTAGATAAAATTCATTAAGGTGCTTGCACTATAATTTTACATCAAGAAAGGCTAATCGATATGCCCAAGATCCATATTTATGGGTAATGATATATGGTTTGAGTTAATTTGGAGTGAATTTTCCCTTTTTGATATTTTACATATTAGTTACATGTTTACTTTATTTTAAGAAAAGGTCACCAATGATAAATTCATGTTGTTTTAAATGTTTAT
The DNA here is from genome assembly GCA_037957365.1 of Torreya grandis. Taxonomy (NCBI): domain Eukaryota; kingdom Viridiplantae; phylum Streptophyta; class Pinopsida; order Cupressales; family Taxaceae; genus Torreya; species Torreya grandis. The sequence continues at coordinate 286,216 of JARHVA010004912.1, read as the reverse complement.
TATAGGTGAATTTAGTTCATTCTTGATATACATGTAGATGGTCAAGGGTAGCCGAGCGATGCTCAGCTAAGAGTAGCCATCAAAACCATGCTTATAAAGAATAAACCTTAGTATTATAAAGTGGGTGATGTGATGATAAAAGGCTCACTTATAATTTTAAGATAGATCTAGAGAAGTAATCCCCTAGGATAAATAATTAAATATATATGAATACCAGAGATCTACTGGATTTTCCTCCAAACTATGGATAGATGGATGGACGTCAGTTTTGGTTAAGTAAGGTTGATTAATCCTATGAATGATAGAAAATATCTTAGACTGATCATATGAGGATGGGATAAAAGAGGCTAGGGAAGCCATAGTATCCATAAATTTGTTAGTTGGTTGAGGAGTGGTTTTGATAGAATAATGCTCAAAGGTGGCTAACAACTGATCAGCTAGTGTCTTATACTTATAAAGAGTATCATTATTACACTAATATATGACCTTAATTTGATTAACCATGATCTGGGAATCACCATAGATATTGAGTGTTTTAATACCCAAAGCTAAGGTGATTTTGAGACCTATGATTAAAGCCTCATATTCTACCATATTATTAGTATAGTCAAAATTCAGTTTAAAGGAAAGAGGGATATGTGTCCCCTATGACAAATTAGGATAATTTTGGATCCCCCACCACATTCACATTTGGATCAATCAAAGAAAAGAGTCATTTGATATTGTGGATCTGGTTGAGATGTGGAAGCTATAGATTCATCTAAAAATTTATAGTTAATTGGTTGATTATTAGAAAGAGGTGCCTCAAAAAGATGATCAACAATGATTTAACCTTTAAATAAATTTTTATAGATAAACTATAGATCAAATTATACAAAAATCGTAAACCACTTGGCCATTCATTGATTTTGATAAGGCTTGAAGTGCATAAATTTTAGGGGATTAGTGTTTGTGATGATGTAGGTTTTATGATTGAGGAGATAATGTCATATCTTAGTAGTAATGAAGATAAGAGCTAAACATAACTTTTCAATATGATAATAACACATCTCATATTCAATAAGACTGTGACTGATATAGTATACTACCTAATTTTGTGCTACTCATCACAATGGGCCATCAAAGGGCATGATCAGTAGTATAAATATACAAGAAGAATGATTATCCTTATTTTGGAGGAGTGAGAACTAGTGGTTAGATAAGGTATCTCTTAAGATCATTGAAATCATCCTGACAACCAGAGTCCCACTTAAAATGAATATCCTTTCTTAAAACATGATGGAGTAGTTGACAATGATCAGATAACTTGGAGATAAAATGATAGATTAATTACAATTTACCTTGCAAACTATGGAGCTAATTTAGATTGGATGGAGGTGGCATTTCTAAGATGGCTTTCATTTTGGTAGGGTCAATTTTTATCTCATATATGGAGATAATAAATCTAAGGAGATTACCCATCAATACTCCAAAAATGCATTTCTTGGAATTTAGATAGACACAAAACTAGATTAAATGGGCAAAAATAACCTTCAAGATGGAAAGGTGATATTTTTTTAACTTTGATTTACTAAGGAGGTCATGTACATAATCCTCCACAATATGATGGATAATATCAAGTAAAATGTAGGTCATGGCTCTTTGATACATGGTTCCTACATTCTTTAGGCCAAAAGGCATAACATGATATCAAAAACTCCCATAACAAGTAATAAATAAGGTCTTATGTTGGTCTTTTGGTACAATAAGGATCTAATTACATCTTAAAAAAACCATCTATTAGTGACAACATTTCATAGCTAGCGGTAAGGTCTACTAACTGTTCAATATTAGGGAGAGGAAAACCATCCTTTGAATAAGTGAGATTAAGGTCTCAAAAGTCAGTACAAAGGTAAAGTCCCCTTGTAGGATTTTTTATAGGGACAATGTTAGATATCCATTAACGGTAGTCAATAGGTTGGATAATGTTAATAGATAGGAGGCACTATAATTCTTCTTTGACCAACAACATAACATGAGGATACATCTTTTGGAGCTTTTACTTGATAGTCTTAGCATCAGGGAGTGTAATAATGTTATGGATGATGATGGAAGTATCAATACTAGACATATCACTATAGGACTAAGTGAATGGTTCACTATGTTCCATCAAAAATGTAGTGAAATCTTGGTATCCTTAGGGATCTAGGGATTTATTAACCTTAATAATGTGTAGAGTCTTTGGGGACCTTATGTTAACATCAATGGTTGGCTCATTTAAGAGACTATAGGTTTATGATGGAAGGGATTTATGTAGATGGGATTTATTGATGCCTAAATGTGTTAATATGGACTCATCATCTTGGTACAAAAGAAAAAAAATGGTGGGAGAATCCTACCTTATCATGTCTAGGTAGGATAGAGGAATGGTTTGAATTTGTCCATCATGATGATAGATGAGAGGTTATACAAAAATGAAATTAACTAAAAAATTTTTAGGGGGAATGGATATGACATCATCAATCGAGGAATGGGTACTAGATGGTGAAGGTGGTGTATCTTCTTCAGGGACAGGATGGAGAGTAATCTTTAGGGATGATTTAGGATTTTTTTGAAAGTTGAGGATATTTTTTTCAAGGAGTTTTTTAGTCTCCCCCAATACAACCTCATGCAGTCCTTGTTCATACTATCCCATGCTAAAACCTTTCTAGGTGCACCATTATAGTTATGTCTCTATGAAATGGGCTTTATCAAGGAATGAAAAGTTTTATTTAAATTGTTTAACCTGAGTTTATTCAGAAGGGATTGAATAAGGTTGGTTAATTCCCCCATAGATCAAATGGGTGTAGAGAAATGAGGGGACAAAGGGAAAAACTTCCCCTAAATTTAGATAAGTTAGTTATTTGTTAGGGCATCCATATTCTTGTGGATTAGGGAGATTATTGTGTTAGCCATTGGTACTCTCTGATTGAAATCTATTGAAATGTAAAATCAATGGACTCCTTACCAAGTTTGGATGTAGGGATCATTATGCTAGTGGATGATTCATTGGATGAGGATGGGGTTACATTTTGTAATAGAATTAGGACCTCATTGGGTCAAAAGGAAAGGTTGAAAGTTTTGAAGGGATGGGGGCCAACTAGGGCATTATAGATTTTGCCCTCGTGCTCAAATTTAATACATCGATGCAATGCAGAAGGGACATAATACATAACATAGATCTAGATATGTCGTAAGAGAATGTTGTAGTAAAATTCTCCTTTAATAATGTAAAATAATTCATGGAGAACCTACATGCCTACATAATAGTGAAGTACTAACATTCCTAATATAAGGGAAATGGTATCATTCAAGGCTTGTAGAATAGTGGGTGATTGGGATAACACTATTTTAGGTAGCTATAATTGTTTAAATGCATGGGAAAAGATGATGTTTGTAATATCACCATTATCTATAATGACTCTTTTAATTTGAGTTTGATTTATCTATGCCATAATAAACAATGCAAGATCTTGATCATCTTACTTTAAGGGTGATATTTATGAGTCATGAAATGTTATGGATAAGGGTTTTTAAAGTGATATAATAAAAGTTGATAATAGATGGGGTTCATATACTTGTAATTATGTGGCATGTAAAGCTTCTATCATGGCTTCACAATGTTGTGGGGAGTTCTAGACATGTTTGTATAAGGACATCTTGATCGAAAGTTGACATAATTACTTTATAACTAATATATATATATATATATATATATATATATATATATATATATATATATATATATATATATATATATATATATATATATATATATATATATATATATATATATGAGTTCTGAAGCATTATTATTTTGTGCCTTTCCTAATATGGAGAATTTAGGTTTGGGGTAGGTGTAGTTAGATTATTTATGGAAAGAGATGGTTCTTTAGAAATAGTCACTTTAGATTTTTCATGATTATGGGTCTTATGACCTCGGGCTTAGGATCATGTGGCTAGATGAACTACATCTATTTGGAATAGAGGAGGATTCACTATATTTTTAGAGTCATTTATATCTAAAGAGAGAGATTGGTGTTGGGATCTATCAGAGGGTTTATCCTCTTTTATTTTTCATTATAATTTGTTACTTGCTAAGGTGGATGTAAATCTAGGGGGATGGGCATGATTTGATTATTTTTTTAGGAAATCATCTTCATCTAATAGATTTCAAACTATGACCTTTAATGCATTATAACTTTCTATTTCATGCCCTATTATTTGATGGCATGTGCATGTCATGTTTTCTCTATACTATGATGGTTGACAAGTTTTATGGGTGGGGCCATGATCAAGGTGGTCTGGATAAGCTAATTGAGTATCTTAGAATAAGATCCCTTCAATGGGCCATGACTTAGCTTTTCCATTTTTTGGGGTGCTAGTGGGGAAGAGGTACATGACCTAGAACCTTGGTATCTTGAACTAGCTATTTTAATGGTCCCTATTGTAAGAAATTTATGTCTAGGGTAAGTCTTTACACTTAGACCATATGGGTAATAGGTGTTTAATGGATTATGGATTGGCATGACCAATATGGGAATATTTCATTGTGATGATACATGTGCTTTAGTGGTGGATTTTATAATGGTAGTTTTTAGTTTAGCTAAAGGATGGGGCCTAGAATAAATGCTCTTGTACAAATAGGGGGTAATAGTGATTTTCCTTTTTGCATCTATTCAGGGGTTATGGGGATGTCCTCTTTACAAAGTTTGATCATAATAGGAAGATGTTGTAAATAATTTCCCCTTGGGGCTTTGAGATTTTTTTTTTTGGTATTTATGGCTTTTACCTTGATCTCTCTATGATTTAGTGTCTCCCTAAAAATGGGAGTAACTGATCTAGATATAGTTAGAGGTAACATAACAGTTTCCTTAGTAAGTAATAGACAAATAAGAATGAGTATACTAGACATACGTATTCAAATGATGTGAGGAATAGTACGTGAGATTTTTAGAATGTCTAAGCAAATATTCTCTTCAATAAGATTTTATTCCTTTACTTATTGTGTGCTTTTATACATGGATTATTTTGGTGGATCCCAAACAATGAGATACAAGAAATTATAGGAAGCTTTTTGGATATATTTTCTTGGTTTATATGGTTCAAAAGTGTCTCCTGTGAGGAGATTAGGGATAGGATCACCATTAAATTATTTAGGTAGAATTTGTTCATGGATGGTGTTAATTACAAGAGTCTCTTGTTCTGATGTGGATCCTAATTTAGTTTGCATGGAATTTGATGTGGAGGCATGATTGGGGAATGGTTGCCTAAATATATCTATAGATTAGTTTGTTGGGGCATTAGGATTATCTAATTACAATTCCCCTTGATCTATAGGGATTTGTATTAAGCCTTTTAAATAATGACATCTACTGACATCATGGCCTATTATGTGGTGAAAATTATAGAAGTCATTTTCCCTAAAGCCATTAGGTTTAGAATGAGACTCATCGAGAGGTCTTACTAGAGGGAGCTTGACAAGAGAAGCCCTTAAGAGTTTATCTAAAATAGACACATAGGACTCTCCTAAAGGAGTATATTATCATGGGAGAAAGTGTGTCAACAATTTCTAAGACTATGCCTATGAGGTGGAGGGCTTAGATTGGTTTTTAGTTTGTGGTGGTGTTGACTTTACAACTACAACATTAGTAGCCCCTTTGGTTTTATTATTGTTGTTAATATTAGTCCCTTTGGAAGGATCAGATTTAAAAAATTTATTTTATAATTTAACCTCCCCTTCTTCTAGGGATCTAAGTTAAGCTTGTGAACCATTAAAAATGCCTCATCAAAGGTTTTAAAAGATTGTACCCATAATGTCGATGAGTTGTGTTTAACACACACTCTCATGAATAACTTGATTAACTTAGGTTATGTTAGATATAAGGTGAGTTGTTTGATTAGAATTATCCATCTAGCCATAAATTTAGTGATAGATTTATCATCAAATTGTTAGATGGCATAAAGGTCAATAATGGTAAATTTTCTTGCTATATTGATAGAAATAGGTTCTGGGAATATTTGAGCTAGCTACCCAAATAAAAAGAGGGAATGTTATGGAATTGAGTTGTACCAATCTAGGGTAGGTCCAGATAATGACATAGGGAATGTCCTAAAAATAAGCACATCATCATGCACTATGAGGTAGCAAGCACGTTGAAATGCTTGAAGATGTTTTGGATCCTCCTAATTATGGAACTTTATAAACTTAGGGAGTTCCCACTATGGAAAATAAAACCTAATAGGAATTGCTAAGTTGATAGGATCATTAAAAATTTGTTCATAGGTGAGAAAATTCTTCTACCAAGAGGGATATTATTAGAAATTAGCCATCATGTTCATGAGGATGCTCATGAGGTCATGTTGGGTATTATGTTGAGGAATTCCCCCTAAAATGTTTTGTTGTGAGAGTTGGTACATAGGTAGTTATGTGGAAAAATCCTAATATAAGGGATAATAGATCAATGTGGTTGTGATGGGTTGAGAAGCCCCCACATACTATGGATTTTGTAAAGGGATATACATAGACCTGATAGAATGTGTAGGTGTTATTTACTAAGTGATCAAGGTTACATATTGTTGAGGTGGTTGACTTATAAGGGCCTATTATAATGGTTGTATTTAGGTACTTAAGGGTACACTAGTTTTAATCGATGGAAGGGTTGCTATGATTGATATAACTAGGTTCTAGAATGATGTAATAATAGGTTGAGTAGTTGGTGATGTTTTGAGCTTGGGTAGTGGTTGATGATGGATCACTAGATGTCATCGAAGGTGGGTTGCCTAAGGGTTGTGTGGTAGTGGTGTTTGAACTAGTAGGAGCATTATTATGGAAATATACCATAGAAGTGGTCAATCCTTCACCTTATTCCAAGGTCATGTTGTATCAGTTCCTAGAAAACTATTTATGGGAATATAATAGGATATGTATGTCTAGGAGCTAAGATAATGATTAAGTGCTAATGGATTGCTATCTAGTATAGTGGTGAATTCAGGGATGCCCTAGGTGTAATACTAAGGGATTCCTTCCCCTATGGACTCAAGAGAATTAGGGGGCTAGGAAAATTATCCATAGATGAAGATGAAGATAGGGGTTCAATTTTATTTTATGACTGTTGTCATGTCAAAACCATGTAGTGATAAAAATCAAGAAATAACAAAAATCATGGAAAAGACTCTTTTTGATTATCTCATTTTTAGTGAGGATAAAAATATGCACAAGCTAATGATGTTCCTAAAAAAATTACTTTTTAACTTTAAAGTGCGATAAAATAAAAAGAAAAGAATATTGAGGGTCCTAATAAGTGGCAATCTAAAAATGGTATTTGGTTTTATTTTGCCACTCTATGATTTTTGTATTGGTACCGATACTTGGCTTGGTGTTGGGGCCTACCCCCTCACTACACACATCATAGCATAAGGGTGTCAGGTGCTTATCCAAAATATAATGATAGACCAGAGTTTATACTTAGTTAGAGCACTAAGTTGGTCCTCCCCTTGGTGGTGAAATCCAAATGGGATCACCAAGAAGAAGGTTACCATGAGGTGATGAAATCCCTATCCATTCCATTATGTCAAATATTTTGATTAGTCTTTTGTGAATGTGATTTGGTCTATGTGTGATAAAGGTGATAATTACGATGAATTCACCACCTAAATTATTCTATATGAGTAAACCAAGCAGGCAAAATGGATGCAAATTCTTTAACTCTTTTAATAAGGAAAAATGTAATTTTTGATTTTCTTTGAATGAATTCAACAAACAAAAAAAAAGGAGAAAACTAAATTCATAAATGATTTTTTAAAAATAAAAGTGAGACCTTAAGGGTCCCACTAGATGTGCTAGAATGTTTAAGTATTTTGCCATTTTCTTTTAAATTAAACATTACTTACTAAAAATTTAAAATAAAATAGGGTTTATGGGGAATACCTATGGATAAAAAGATGTTATGAACCATTTTGAATCCAATAATAGCAAGAGCTCCTTTTTGGTTGGGAAGGATAACCTGCACACATGTAAATAATTGAAAAAAATAGATTAATAAAAGAGATGGGTGGACTGCTTGATCTGAGATCAGTTCCAGGAAGTGGTACACATCCTTATAAGTATCTCATTCCACTTTTTATGCAATTAAGAGAATAAAAAACATATGAAATTATAAATAGATAAATGATATAATTATAATGATGATTAAGATTTAGTCCTAAAATAAGCTATCAATGTAAATGAAATATTCTTCCAAATAAATGAAATCAAAATATACATCATCTTGGATAACAACTAATTTTTCTTTAGTAACTTCACAAGAGGGTGAATAAATGATTGTATATAGGGCCAACTCAAAGTCTATGTTGCTCTAATCTGTAAACAAAGGTTTGAAAACTATAGGGAGATCAATGATACTACTTACATCATGAACTAAACCAAGTAGAGTCATCTACAAGCAAAAGTCCATGTTCAAACAATGGTAATCAGAAAAAGATTAAAAATAGATGTTAAGGATTAATGTCTTAAAATATATGAATTAAACATAGTAAATCAATGTCAATCATGATAATATCAATTCTGATCAACTGAATCAATGTCAATTCAAAAAAATCAACATTGATTCTTTCTGTGGTTGAGTTTAATAAAATAGAGAATCAGAACAAGATAAATTTGCTAATAAAGGTTGATAAACATATACAAAAATATGCTAATAGTATTTTAGTGATTAAATAGATGGATAAACACAATATTAATTTACATATAATGATAAAATGGAATAAAATACATACCTTGGATCATCTTGTGAGTAGAATGAAATTTTTCCACAGACACATGCATCAGCTCAAGTTGCACAAAGGATATGACTGAATGTAATAGAAATATAGTTGAGTCTCATTAGGAACATAAATAAATATCTATTAATTATAACATCAATTCGAAGATCTAAATTTTCTAGTCTAAAATGTAAAGGCAAAATGAGTATTTATGGAGAAACATTGATCTAGAAAATCAACACTGATCGTGGGTGAATCATTGCTGATTCACCCAAAATAGTGCTTTTATTTCAACCATAGGTGAGAATAGATTGGAAATGGGTGGAGTTTTTGGTAACAACTCCACACATGGGTAAAGTGGTTTAGGGGGGTAGATTCTTAGGTTATAAATGGATTAGGAGGTTGGGAGGGGTAGAATGGTAAAAGTAAAAGACTATTTACCGAGTTAGAAAATAGTAAATAATCTAAACCTTAGGATATGATTTATTTAGGGTATTTAAATATATAAGACCTATGCCACCTAATTAATCATCCCCTAAGGTATAAAATTATAGTGTCTATACCAACATAGACTTTACACAACCTCTTGAATTTTTGCAACTACTTGCATTGAAGTAATTAATTTCATTTATTATAGACTTAAGTCTTTATAAATTGAAGTCTATCCCTTTCTCATTTGTGGTATAATAGGGAGAGAGCATGTTAAAAAGGGATTTTCTTCTAAAATTACTTACCTCATAATCTAAATGATATTATTATGTTATTAGATTTGTTGAATGTGAGTTAATCTTAGTTTTTTTTACGATGATTAGACTTTTATACATTTTAAAATATGGTATTAGAGCTCCAATAAGGTTCCCTAAAATTATCAATTAAAAATCACTAATAGTTCCATAAGAAAGTGCTTACCTCTGAAAACTAGTTGGTGGAACTATATAAAAAGTTTAGTGACAAAAAAATGCACACTAACTATTTATAATGATGTAATTTTAAAAAATTTACTCTTTGACAAATTGAGCTAAAAATGGGAGACAATTTTCTATATATAAAATATGACTCAATTTGATATAAAAATTTGGATTTTAAGATAAAAATAAATTAAAAAATGGCACATCAAAAGTATGCTAAGTGTGGATAAAATATAGTTTAAAGTTTGATGATGTCTGAATGTGAATAAGACATTTGAAAATTGAAAAAAATAAAATTTTCATATGAACCAAATAGAAAATTTATATGCCATGATAAATAGGTTAAAATTAGATTTGCAACAAAAAAATTAATCACCTCCCAACTCAAAATAATACTCAAGTTATGAGCAAAAAAATAAAAGGGTGTTTATAAGAATACTCCATCGTGAAGGATAAAAAAAATGTGAAAATAGAAGCACAAAGGTGAGAAAGTGTTAAGTGAGCACACTAGTGTGTAAAATAAACTTCTTATATAAATTAACAATTTTTAATGTGGGGGATCGAACCACCTGTCAACCAGGCTCTGCCCACCAATCTTTGTCTAAGTCAAAATATGCATTTTACTAAAATTCCCTTAAAGTGTAATGGTGTAAAAAATAAAGTGCAAAGGCTCAAACTTGAGACCTCTCCCACTATCATAATTCCTTTAAAAACATTTCTAGTTTTCATTCCCATAAACCAATTCAAGTATATAATTGGAAAACAATAGTTTTTCTCACGAAACAAATAATCAATTTTGAAAAAAAGGGCACCCATATAACTAGTTTGTTGGATTCATCAACATGGCATTAAATATTTAGCATGTGCTTACACTTATTATTTGGGGCCACTTTATATGACCTCCATACTAGTTTTTTTTGTTTAAAAAAAATAATAATAATTTACACTACTAAAGAACATCAAGTGACACACCCCTACTACATCTTGTAATTTAAGTTCTTCATTGGAGTTTTGTTCAAACGCTATAGTCAGGCATGATATTTTTGATTCATATTTAGATTTTAGTAGGAATGATAAACCTGGTCCTTCAATCAAGAATGTGAGACATTAGATTGTTTCTATAAGGATTATGAGATCTTTCCCTTCACTCATGCATGAGAGACCCAATATTTATTTTACTAGGCATGAGATTTATAACACATTATTATATTCATATATGTGTGAGAGTATTAAATTTGATTAAAACATTTATTTAAATAAATTGTTTATGCACATGACACCAAATTAATTTTAAGAATCTTATTACACCATTCATGTTCATTTGAAACGGATTAATGATATATTATGGTAGAATCATCAACACTAATTGCATATAATCTACCGATATGGTAACTTTACTTTTTAACTACATCTTCCACACATTGTTTATAATGCCTAGCAGTGTTCACCTAGACTTAGAGAAAATATCATTTTGTGATGGATTTTGCAAATATATTGCTTCTTATGGTGATAAATTTATGGTTTCTT